>VWZD01008031.1:566960-607564 GCA_013396695.1 Sakesphorus luctuosus | reverse complement strand
GGCGGCGGCGGCGCCGCGCATGCGCGTTGCCGCTGCTTTCGCGCGCGGCGGCGGCGGCGGCGCGGGGACAGGTGGGTCCAGCGGGGGCGCGCGCCGGACACCGAACGGCACCGGGCACGCGCCTGAGCGCGGCCCGCCTCGACGAAGTGGTGGCGCGTGTTTGGGTGGGACAGGAGCGCGCCTGCCCCTCGACAGCCTTTCCTCGCTCCCTGCCGGAATCGGGGTGGCGTGGCCTGGGTGGCGCTGCGGGCCACTAGGGAATGCCCACATTGGCAAGGCGGGCACAGGATGTCACAGCACATGTGGGTTGTGGAAGCAGCAAGGGGATACCGTTATTGGTGTTCCTATAGTGATGGGCCGCAGGACGCAATTCCTGCAGCATATGGACTCACTCGTTCACTGGAAACCAGTGTTTTAATGGGGGAACAGAGAAGGCCCACTTGGGCCTTATTGGTGTGATGTCACCAGGAAAGAAGGCCCAAACAGCTCATCCAGGTGTCATGGCCGCCCACATCAAACAACATGACACAGCCACGGGCTTGTGTAACGAAGGTACATTGAAACCACTGATCTTCGAACATAAGCATTTAAAATAGTGAAACTCTTCACGGTTTAGCATTTTGCGCTTTTAATTCTGGGGCCTTTCAGAGGTGTAGCTCTGCCCTAGAGCGATTTCTTGCTTTAGCAGGTATATCCTCTTAGTAGATGTCCCAGTCTTTGACAGATAACCAGTGGAAATGCCAACATTAGGATGTTTTGTTGTTTAACAGTAATCTTAAAATAAATTTATATAATGTGACATCACTGTGACCCTTAATGCAGATAAGACTTGATGGAAAAATTGGATGGAATTGTTGATGGAAAAGTATTTGCTTACAATTAAGGGGTGAACACAGCTCTGTTGATCTAGACAGCAGTCAATGAGCTTCAAACTGCAGCCTTTGTGCAGTCAGAGGAAAATGACACTGGTGCAACTAGACAGCTTATTTGACATGGAAATCGGTGCAAGGAAGAGCATATTAACAGATATGTTTGTTCAATATCCCAAATTATATAAGCAAATGCATTGTTATTATTATGAATAAATAACCTGGAACTTGTATGTGCAAGATCAGGGTACTCTCCAAGCATGCAGTTTGTCTTTTGCAAGTTAAAATACATTTGAGGCTGTTAACTGATACACCAGTTTGATATACTTACACTTATTACAGTTACAAACACTTACATTGTAAGTAGGTTTTTGAAAATGAAAGTGTGGAGAATGTGCTTGACCTCTGCTTTTAAATCTGCCATTAATAAGTTAAATACACAAATATCAAATCTCAGTGTAAGAAGTGTTTTTCTAATTGGATACTGGGTTTTGCAGTCCTTCAGGAAGGTATGAAGGAGAGTATTTCCTCAGATATTAAGAATTCCTTGGAGAGATAAAAAGGCAAACACAAAAAACACTAGTGTTTGATATGTGATCTTGGGCAGGTAGTTTGATTTCAAATCTGTGCAACAGGGCTAATGGTAGCTGTCAGGCCAATCATAAAATCAGTTGCCTAATAATTACATGAGGATATGGCAACTGCACCCACTATTATTCCTCAAGTATGGCAGTTAAGATAACTTAGTTTTTATTTTAAAATAAATTTTAAATTTTTTAAAAATATTTCCTATGCTCCAGAAGTACCAAGTCAAGTTCCTATGTACATATAATCTGGATAGGAATTGTACTAATAATTTTGGATTATCATTATGTTCTTATTTATGAAAACGTGGTACACATTGCTTGGAGTAAAAGGCTTTTTATCAGCTACAACCTTGCTCCCAAGCGTAACAGTGCTGAACTGATGCTTCCTGTGGTAATGTGGAACAGTGTTGCATTTTGCTGTGTTAATTAATTCAGCAAGACTGTATTGTATGTGGTATAGACTTGAAACTGATTGGAGCAGAATTGATTCATGGCAGGATACAATAACTATTATATGCATCCATTTAAATAGTCATTTTGATGCTTTCATTGAGGGACCTTTCTTATTTCCTATCCATTACAAAGTCTATTTTCAAGAAGGTGCGGATTCCAGGACTTCAAAATGCATGCCATACTTTGTCACATTTCTTGGTACCTCCTGTTTATCTTGTGTTATTGTGCTCATTTCACATATTTGTAAGATCAACACTAATTCTAGTATGTTAACTTTCCTGTAAAGCTATTACTCCTCTATTACTGCTTCCACTTTGGGCATGAAAGACATAGGCAAATGCTTTCCTACTAGCACAGGAGGTGATTTTGCCAGCCAAGAGATCTAACAACCTATAGCTTAATTTTAAGTACCAATTTTAGAGTATTCGGTGCAAAGAGTTTACATGTTAAACATATTTTTAAATCCTGTGTTAATAACTGAGTATCTTATTAATTAAATACTCCTTTTCATTGTGTTCCTGCCTTTTTTCTGTTACAAAGCAGAAATATTTCCACATTGAAAAGTAGTTGACTAAACCAAATACTCTTATTTTCTTTTCAAAACAAGAACAATCACATCCCTATCTAGATGATTTTAATAGTATAATCGTTTATTAGGTTTATCTGAATTTAACTGTCAGAAACTATATATATGTGAAAAATCTAAAGTTTATTCATAAAATGTAAATAGTAAGGCCAAAAGATACTTTACCAGTATGTTGCTGTTACTTAATAGTTTGCAAACTGAATGCATTTTTTTCCATTTGCTTTTCATGTGGTGTTTTTCTGTATTGTGTTTACGTGTTTACATTATGATTTTGTTTTGGAAATTACTGCAGTAACACAGATGTACATCACGGACTTCATAAGGGGTATTAGATGAGGACAATAAGTTGCAAGTTACAAAACTATTATGATATGTGAATGTGGGGAGGGGAAGTGGTGGTGTTTGGTATTCTTCCCTCCCCAAGATATTTTCATATAATACTTCTCTTGAATGCAGTGAAATCTTAAATTCTTAGTATTTTTGAGATAATCTGTTGCGGGATTCTTTGGTTTTCTTTAGTATGTTTCATTACTCTCAGAGATCTACTTATGCATACAAAAGAAGTGGGAGCTCATAAACTGGTCAACAGAAATGATTCTTTCATGATATGTATTTGTAATTCTGACATTTTAGAACTACTCTTTGCACTCTGTACTCTACTGTATGAAAACCAGTGTTCTAGTTCCACTCTAGGGCGGTCCCGTGGCATAGTGGAGAGCACTCCGGTCTCTGACTCCCCAGGTCGCAAGTTCGAGTCTCAGTGGGGACCGTCCCCCCGGCAGTTCAATGCCTCCCTGCCATCCCATCCCGTCACATCTCGGATGCCAAGCAGGGTCAGCCCCGGTCAGTACTGGGTGCTGTAGGCAGTCCTAAGGAGACTTCACTGTCACTGTCCAAGTTTGCTTGGCCATGGCAGATGGACCTTGGGACTTAAACGGTGGGGCCAGTTCTGCGCACACCGTGCCTCACCTAAAAAATCCACTGCGCAGGCTTGGAGGGCACACCCACGTGGGGAGAGCCCTTCCCAAATCTTCGTTCGCGAAGATTGGCCATTATTATAGTTCCACTCTACTGTAAAAAGCCGTTCATCAAGGAGCAGTAATTTATTCACATACAGGACGGAGAGTAAGACAGGTCTGTTGCATGAGACAACAAAGTACTTGATTTTTTGTTTGTTGTTTTTTTTTTTTTTTGACAGCTCATTAAAAGCTGTCAACCAAAGACAAATTTTGGTTGTTCTCTCAAGTGATCTCTTTAATCAGCTGTTCTTACTGGACTATCACAGAATGTCTTAATCTCTGAGTACAGTTTAGATATAAATTGTGTAGTACTTAACATTTAAAATATCTCTAGCTCAGTGTTGTTTTGGATACTAAAACCTGGTGGCTGATCCCACAGAAGGTATAGAGAAGGTAACTATAACGACTGCAAGTTTTGAGATACTTACTCTGGAGGATCTACAGCATAGATTTTTTTCAACTTTTGAGTTCTGGTTATCTTTCTAAGAGCAAAATTTTGCATGATATTGTGAAATCTTAGTTGTCATTTACCTGAAAAGATTTTGCGTCTCATTAGTACTGCATGTAGATGTCTTACCTTTTTTGTTTGCAGTTTTCTTACTTTTTTCCTCTCTATTTCTGTACCAATGAGGGCCAGGAAGTTCTTGAGCTCTTGTGTACAACATTTAAGTCTCTTGAAGCATCTAATAATTAAAGTTCAATTATCAGCCTACAGATCAGACTATAAAAGTGTGTGTCATCAATTTTAGATACAAAGTATCAATATTAGTTATCCAGAAACTGGACCTTCAGAATGCATTATTTGTCACAAGGGTAAGGGTTGAACTAAACAAATAGGATGTAAACAATTGAAGTGTGATTTAGAAAAGGAAGTCTGTTTTGTTTGGTTGGGTTTTGTTGTTGTTGTTCTAAGTTACATGTTCTCTATTTACCTGATGTTCCAGTTCTTAATCTCTGTTCTTTCTTTCTTATTTGTCTCCACATATATATAGGCAAAAAAACCCATCCCAAAGTTGAGAGTGGAATTTGTTACATACAAGTTTTATGCAACTTTGTGTTTTATGCTTTCATTTATGTTCTGTTCCATAGCACTAAACAAACAAACAAAAAAGTAGAATGCTGTTAATGAAAAATGATCATAGAATCATAGAAAGGTTTGGGCAGGTAAGGGACCTTAAAGATCATCTAGTCCCAGCTCCCCTGCCACAAGCAGGGACACCTTCAACTAGATCAGGTTTCTCAAAGCCCCATCCAACCGGACCGTGAACACTTCCGGGGATCAAGCATCCACAGCTTTACCACCTCACAGTGAAGTAACTCAACACCCCCATACGCTAAAATTTTTTCCTAATATATAATCTAAATTTGCTCTCACTTTGAAGCCATTATTCTTCGTTCTATTACTATGTGATCTTATAAAAAGTCTCCAGCTCTCTTGTAGATTCCTTTAAGGTGCTGGAAGGTGCTGGAAGTTTTCCACAGAGCCTTCTCTTTTTCAGGCTGAACTATCCCAATTCTCTCAGCCTTTCCTCAGAGGAGAGGTGCTCCATCTCTCTAATCATCTTGATCATCCTCCTCTGGACTCACTCCAACAGGTCAATGTCCTTCTTGTGCTGGGGCCCCCAGAGCTGGATGCAGCACTGCAGGCAGGGTCTCACCAGAGTGGAGTGGAGGGGCAGAACCACCTCCCTTGACTTGCTGCCCATGCTGGTTTTGGTGCAGCCCAGGACACACTTGGCTTTCTGGGTTGCAAGTGCGCATTGCTGGGTCACATCCAGCCTCTCATCTGCCAGTCCTGCCCTGCAGGGCTGCTCTCAATATGATATTGATATTGGGGTTTATGCTTCCATGCAACTTAAATGTTGCATGCAGGTGTAAGTTTCATGCCTGCATGAAACTCAAAAAAAAAAAAAGTATGAATAAAGTTATTAAGTGACACGTAGAAATTCTATTAAGAAGACACGTGTTTAACAAATACTAATTATCTTTTTATTTTTTTGCTTAAGCAAAAAATTGCAATACAGGTGCATGTGGCAAAAATGCCTAATTGTGCCACAGCCCTACAAGTAATAATGGAAATCTCCTCAGTTCTAGCCCGTAGTTCAATTTTATTTCATCACTGATTGTGAATTGTTCTATCCTTGATAATTCTTGAAAGGCTTGTTGGTTTTCAGTAAATACATGGAGTAGTAAGTATCAAAGATAATTAACTCCTGCAAATTTTGTAAGGAGGGGCTACCACTGTTGCCAATAAGGGAACTTGACAGTTACGTGTCGTTCTGGGAGGATAATTTGCTGTCAGTCAGGCCGTAGGTATCGTTTGTCAACATGCAGTTTCAGACTAGCTGTGTGCCTTCATTCACCCCTTATGGTAAGGTACCAGTGACAACCTGAGTAAGAAGTAGCAAGATGACATTTATAAATTTGGGGGAAATGTGGATTCATTAGTTCCACTGCTCACTCCTTATCTTGTTTAGTACCACTGACATGTACTTTTTAAAATTGCCTGTATATTTAACAGCAAATCTTAACCCCATTCTATTCCTCCCTCCCTCATTTGGCGTTACTTTTGAAAGTAAAGATTCCTTGGTGGTGTAGCTGAAGGCATAGCAGTAACTATATGGTATTAAATAAATGCCTGATCCTCAGCTGTGTGTCAGCTTCCATCATATATCTGAAAGAATTCACAACACTGTATGTATGTATGTACATTGTATAAATGCCCTTTAGGTTCCTTTGGGAGTTATGAATACCTTAAGGGAAAAAAAGAGAGCAAACCATGCCCTTTGCTGTATTTTCATCTGTGTATGTTATAAATGACTGCAAACTGGACTGATGAGTTACCGGCTCTTATTTTTTCCCATGAACAAACATCAAATCACTTCAGAGCTTAGTAATTTTTTAAAAAAATAATGTATTTCCTGAAATATTTAGGTAAAATATGTGTGCAACTTGGATTTTTTTAATACAGGAAAATATTTTCCTCTTCTAGATCTAATTTCTGAAGATCCTCTTAAATAAATTCACATACTCAATGCACAGGTTTAGTTAATTGTATGACTGTGGCTGTATCAGGCAGCTGTTAAAATAACCTGTGCTGTCCTAAGCATTATCCTTAATTTCACAGTTTGAAGAGACGTTATAGTAAAATATCTTAAAAAACAAACAGGCCCCAAACTCACCAAAATCTGGCATGGAAGAAAGTTCCTTCTAGCTTTGCCTCCAAGTTAATGCAGTTTCTGTAAGGTCATTTTAAGGAGATGTTGCATTCTAATTTATTACTTCTTTCAGAAATGTGTTTAAGCACATAAACATACCTTATTGCAGATTTCAGTCAATACACTGAAAATTTCCTTCATTGGTCCTACCTATCAAGTGGCTTGGAATTATGAAAAGTCCTCAAATGTTGTGCAGACTTTTGACTTCCTGAACTTTAATATTCCTTGTCTAATGATCATCATGAACCCTTTCTTTCCCCCAGTAGTTCTTGTGAAGTTCTTGCAGTCCTAAGTGAGAGCTGACATGTTTCATGATGTCAGCCTACTGGCTTCATAAACACAGGAATAAAGGAGGGTTTCAGTGGGTGGTCGTTTGACACTTCAGTTCCACTGCGTTCAAATACTAGTAGTCTCTCCTCACTGAATTTCATCAGTGCAGGAACTGTTTTGAGTCAACACACATGGGTTTTTCAACTATGTAGTCAAATTTCAAGATTTTCTGCAGCTGTGCTAATGTATGTGCTGACATGTGCCCTCTGCATGTTCTTGAAGCTTTCTGACGAGGCAAGATGTTTGCAGCACCTAGAGTGTGGGTTCTAGAACATGGGTTCTTGTTGTCTCTGGCTCAGTGAAAGTGTTCTCTGAAATATTTTGCCAAGTAGTTTCACCTACTCAAACCTAGTTAAGGAATTGAGTTTCCACATATTGAGCTCCAAGTCTCTGTTACGAAGAAGGCAACGTCGTACAACTGTAGCTCTTGGGTTCCTGATTTGAACTTCCCTAGGATTTTGGCGATATGCTAGAAATTCTAGGACTGGAGATCAGGATTCACCTTTTGATGTAGGAATTTTGTAGATGTTCTAAACATAAGATTCTCTTCTGTTTAAAACATTGCTAGTGTGGAAATCTTAGTGTATATTTGTCATCGAAATGGAATATCACATTTTAATTTTGAAGTGTTACAAGTTACTGTAAATTCCAATAAGCTGAAGCTGTGCTACGTATGAGGTTAAGAGTAAGCAACATGGGGTTATAATTGGCTAATGGTAACTGCTGCTTTTCAGATTGCTGTAAACTTGACTATTTAGTAATAGATCTTTGTGAACAAAAGCTTCAATGTAATGCATAATGTTAAATTAATTGTAATGAATTTGTTCTCTAGTGTTCACATCTTTTTTTTTTGAGACATCTGTCTCTTGGGCATTTGAACTTCAAGTATATTTTAATTTAGTTTTCTAAGTCTGTACAGAAACAATAATAATGAATGTAGCCTGTCTCATATGTGGCATGTGCTCTTCAGTTATTGCAAATCATGCTAATACAAGGACCAAAAGAAAAGCCAGATGGTGTATTTTACCATTTTTTATGTTTGAAATACTAACTGTGGTGCTGATGAGTGCATCAGACAGCTACTGCTGGCATGATTAATCAGTGCTGAAATAAGCAGCTACAGCTGGCAACAGACATGCAGTTACATAAGTTCAGAAATTTTCATAAAAGATGTGGTTTGGAGGGTATGTTCTAGTTTTTTGGAAGGGAGTGGCTTACCAGGTTGGGCTAATTTTGGATCCACAAGGACTGGGTTTTGGTAGAAAGTTAGGTATAATGCAACATTAATTTCCTTCAGAATCACCCCATGTGCTCTTACAGTTATTTTGTTTTAAAGTAAACATATTTGGATTTAGTAGAAGAGGAGTGAGGCAGATATAGAGAAGCTCCCTCTAGAATTGATCCACTGTTTCTGGACAAGAGTGCACGATTGGTGTTTATGGACAGAATTAGAGCAGAACCTCTATTGTGTTTAATTCTCTTTGTGCTAAATTGTGTCATTTGACAACCCCTGTGCCAGCCCCGTAGGTTCTCAAACCCGTTCTTCAGGAACTACTTGGTTGCAACAAGATTCCAGCAAAATTCCTGAAATGATTCTGGATATGACTGTTCTTTGAAAAAGTTACACAATATGCTGCATCACTCATAAAGAATTTGACACTTTTTTCCTGCGGGCACTGATGATCTGGAATGTTCTTGGGTTTTTTTGTTAGCTTTCTTATAAAGTAACTTTCTTTTTGTTCCTCCCCAAGTACAATTTCTACTGGGCAACTAATATTAGAGAATAATAAAAATAGGTTGGGCTGCAAGAAGGTATAGACCAGTTTCTTAAGCAGTTTCTTCTTTTTTTAACATTGAAATGAGCTTGCTCTTGAAAAGTATTCCTTCATGTTTGTCAGTTCTATGCATAATCTGGCTCTGTATGTGTGATTGTTAATATATGACACGGATTCTGAACTGCCTTCCAGTTGGGAGGGATTTGAAGTACACATACAAGTCCTGTATCTAGGAGGGCAGCCTCCTGATGGATTTTCGTTTATTTTAGTTTTCTCTTTCCCACTGGTGCTCTGAGTAGCTGCAGTGTTGCAGCTGTGCATTAATCACTTCCTGCCTGTCCAAGAAACGATTCCTCTGCCTACGCACACCCCGCCTGGGCAGTTTGTTGCAGTGTGGTAAAGAGGGAGGTGCTTTGCTGTATGAATGTTTCATTCACTGCTGAGTTGTCACTGAGTGGCTGATCTTGTGTACACTGCAGCCATCTTAGCCTCATTTCCAGTGCAGCTGAGACAGTGCAGTTTCAGAATGCCTGACAAAGAGCTCTCGTTGCCGCAGTTTAACTTGGCTCTATGCAAATGAGCAGAGCTGATGGCATCACGTGCTCCACCCCTGCTTTGCTGAGAAACCATTTTGAACTTTGGTTAGGCAAAATTAACTAATTCTAAGCTGTATCATACACCTTTCCCTCCCCTCTTTCACTGAATTAATTCACAGACCTCTGTTTGGTCTCAGTTACAGAATAGATAACATGGGACAGGACAGATCAAAGGTCACACCTGTATGTCTTGCTAATCAAATTGTTTTGGTTTACTTTCTTCCCAGACCTATTTTATCCTGTCCCTTTCTCAAAAGCTAGCATCAGACTTTGAACTGAAATGTAAAACCAACTCTTTACAAATTTCATTACGTTTTTGTAACCAAGTGGCTAGGTTTTAATTTGATTATCATATTTTAAAATGTAATTTTTCCAGTGATAGTTAACTACTATGCTTTCCAATGCTTTCATTGGAACAGCGATGATTATGTACATGCTAACTGGTTTGCAGATAGCAGATATTAACTACTCAAGAATAACTAAATTTTTCAGAATTACTACAAATTATAAAATTGAAATTTTGAAATAAATGTTTAATTTTTTTTTAGAACTTAATTGAAATCTGAGTTTCAATTGAAATCTGCATTTTTACACAGCCTTGTTAGTGTATTCCTCTGTGGTACTGGTTGGCGGCCCAGCTGTCACCCGTAACACTCATTAAAATGTCGTGTCAGTGTCCAGGGAGATGAAGGTAGGAGAAAACAATAGTTAACGCTGAAGGAGCGTATAGATTTTGGTTTTTTTGCACGTGCTGTACTTGATTATCAGAAATTCATTTGTGCACCAACTATTTGAATAGTTTTTCATTACTAAATCATACTGGCCTGGAACCATTCTAACATGGCTTGGTAATTTTTGATGTTCCTCTTAAAACTCAGAATTGTCTCAATTTGCACATCTGCATCTTCTGGTAGAAATTCTGGGAACAAACAATTTCAGGCACGATTCTAAATGAACTGGAATGGACGGATGAATGAATGGAATACTGTTTAATGTATGCAACTCGCTTTCGAATAGCTGACTTACTTGTTTTTTTTAGAAATTAAATGGTTACAAAGCGCTTAGGACTGCTTGGAATCTTAAATTCTTATTCATGTTATCACTATTATTAAACAGTTGAACTAGACTTTCATTTTTAGCAATAATCTTCAGTAAATTTTTTCAAGTGTGTATTGCTTTTGAAGGAATTATGAGTAAGGTTATTTTTTTTCTTTCCTCCATCATCTTGATTTTCAGGTTGACATCTGTCAGCTTCTCAATATTTGTTTTGTAAATAACTATTTTATGTAAATTTAAATGAGCAAAATGTGGGGGTTTTAGCATTGATAAGGAATCAAACTGAGTATTTGCCCTTTCTAGAAGAAAGGTAGCGCAACATTAGACTCTGTTACTGCCTGGAAATTACCCATTTTAGAAAATTTGTCACTCCTTTTCTGAAGTAGAAAAGCAGATACAACAATTGCCAGCCCTCCCTCCCCCCTTTCCTGCCTTTCCCCATGTATTCTGCTGATAAAGGTTTCTGCTGTAAAATATCTTGAAATAAACCTCACTGGCTCTCATAATGGCTTCACTGACAGTTCTCTGCTTCAGAAATGCACGTAATTTTCTGTGCCTTTCAAACACCAAGGTGAGAAAACTTTGGGAATTACTACAGTTTTAGCTGACTTTTATGTGAATAATAATTCGTTCTGTTCCATGCTCTGGGAGAAGAAGTTGGGGGAAGTGGGTGTTCTGGACTCTGTGTGTTGTTTGCAGAAGGCCTTGGGCCTTTCATTTTCATTTGTTTTGGGTATTTTTTGTTATTGGGGTTTGTTGGGGTTTTTTTTAGCTCAAGGTACTAGTGACAGATTTCATCATCGTTGGGTTTTGTGGTTTTTTTTTCTTTTTATTTTAGACAAACTTTGTCAATTAAATGTTTTAACAATTGTCTGAATTAGGGAAATCACTTTGTGTCACTTTTTTTCTGTACTTGTGTATTTTGAGATTAATCAACTGACATTTAAAATTTGAGGATGTTATCTTTGACAAGTACCTGTTGAACCCCATACAGGTAACAGTAGTTACTTTGAACACAACTGGCCTTATTACTTGTCACTGACAGATCTCCTTTATAAGGTCACTTTGTGCCAGAGTCAGAAATTGTGTGGATATTGGAGCTTCCTGTTAATTGGCTGTGAGAAGATAAAGTCCTAATAGCTCTGGGATGTTTCCACTGACTGCATGTGAAATACAGGAAAGACATTTTGGCTTTCTCTGTAGTGGCAGTCACTGGAGAATATGATTGAGTGTGCTATAGTTTAATCTCTCCTATTAAAACCAACCAACCAACCAAGCCACGCCCCCACCGCGCCGCCAAAAAACCAAACCAAAACCAAACCAAAACCCCAAACAAACAAAAGGAAAAACTCAAGCCAAATCAACCAGCAAACAAAATTAAAAAAACCACCGCCTGGAAACAACCCAAGTCCCCTGAACTCCCTGCTCTGGAGGCTGCGGGAGGGTCCCCGCCTTTGCGGGCGCTGTTGCCGACCCCGAGCGGGCAGGCAGAGCTGCCGCTGTCCCGAACCGGGGCGTTCCTGCATCGCACACCCATCGCTCCTCCCTCTTCTCTCTGCAAACGTTTTGTGTTGGCAAGCGAGCTCTGTCACAGCCAGCGGCGCGGGAGGAAGGCGCAGGGAGGGGTGGGGGCGATGCCCGAACGTTCTGGAAGCGGGGTGGTGCTTGGCACAGGCTGCGGATGGAGAACTCGCCCGCCAGGCTGCCGGCAAGCTCAGGCGTGGATTTCCCGTAGCGGACCGGAGCCCAGAACAGAAAATGTTGCAGGGCTTTTATTTTGCAGTATCTGTTTTACTGTGTTGAGAATCACAGTATTATTCTGGTATTTGTGCACAAGGCTGTAGAGCTGGGGAGGGTGGGAGAGAGAGGGTGGGGACACGGCTGTATTTGGGAAATCCAGTGGGGCTTTTTTATTTTTTTTTCTTTTAAAGCAACATTGGTGCCCTTTATTTTTAAGATCAGAGGCTGTTAATCTGATGATTCATTCTGCAAATGACAGCAGCATCACTGAAAGACATTCTGTGCGGCACTTAAATGTGCTGACATACACAGATCAGTTTGAAACTAAGACAAGTCAAAAGATACTGTGACACAAAAGATGTTAATGATTTTCATTTTAATGTGACAGTCATGCTCGAAAAAGAATTATTTCTCCCTTACACATCACTTAAAGTTTTTGGATACAATAAATGAAGATGAATTGTAACAAACAATGAACAATAATTTCCATTTCTAAATACTTCCAGATACAAAATTAGTATCTTTTTGAGATTACAAGTGAGCAAATTGTATTATGCTCTAATAACCTAGAAGCAGCCATGCAGCAGATTACGCTTGCAGCAGAAAATGGCATGGATAATTCAACTATATATAGCCTTGACGCTGCTGGCATTCTAAACAGGAACAATGAAGGGAACTAGAAGAGGCCCAGGGTGTAAAACAGGCTCTTCTGGTCCTGAGATCTTGTGGCTTTGCCCTGCTTAAATTGGCAGGCATCACTGTCTCCATCACTTAGCTTTCTCACTAAATGGTGCCAGACTGCAACTATAGCTGTGCATTGCTAGATGTGTATCTAGCCAAACTTGATTTTATTCAGGGTTTCAAAAATTCATGTTTATCACTAATATGCTAAACAGTATGGTTATTTGCATTGCATTGTTTCATGCTCTTAAGAGTTCTGATAAGGCAGCACATGAGGGATAAAGGTATTGGCAAATGATTCATCCTTTACATACCCACACTTAAACAAAGCCTGGCTTCATTATTTCTCCCCAAAACAGTACAGTGACTTTTAGAATAAGCATTTATAAAATGTAATTAATTTATTAATGTCATTGGTCTTTGATTGGAAGGAAAAAGGTAAGAATTAAGGAATTAACTATTTGAAGTCAGAGTGAGGCTGAAATTCAGGCTTCTGCCTTTACCTGTTACTGTATCTTAGAGGTACTTGAAAAGATAAAACTCTGGATGAGAGGGCTTCCCTCCCCCCACTTCATCTGCCTAATGAAAAAGAATTAAATGTGAAGTCAAAACAACAAATTAAATGGCCACACATGTTACTTGTCAGCATTAGGTTAAAAATGGATCCTTCTTACCTGGAACTGATATGTATTTGTTGTTGGTAATCTGTGAAATACTGGAAATACCAGGTTCAGAAGAGATCATTCCCAAGCATTATGCACACCCATATTTCTGGTGTTATTTCAGTTACTACAGAATCACTGTGAACAGTGCAGTGTGTAGCATCCTACTAGGAACAGGCTTCAAGGTGGAATTTCTTTTGTAAAGGCTGTTGTCAGTTTTCATTTCTGTGAACAATAAGGGCAGCATTTGACTTTTGAAACTGATCTGGATTATTAGTAAGCAAATAACTAGAGGATATATTCTAGAACCCACAGTAGTCTAGGAGGGGGGAGAGGGCAGATGGGGAGGGGAAGGCTTTGCTGAGCAATATTCTGCTGCAATTTAGTCTTGAAATGAGGCCCCTTTATGTAAATTTTTACTGGCGCCAGCTAGCTGTAACTGCAGTCTTGGTTTATGCCGGCAGCAACTAATATGTGTCATGGATTTCTCCTTTGCATGGATTGCAGGAGCACTCTGGTTTCTGCACCCAAAGAACAGCACTGATTAGTGTGAAAAGATGTACAAAGGAACCTAGGTACAAGGAGATTGCTAGTAAGTGAACACACTGTGGAAATTTCAGCTTTTTTTCTTTTTTTCAGTGTGCTGTCTTGTGCTGGGCTGTAATAAATCTATGCTTGTTGGTACTACTGTGTGGTATGTGGGAGGAGGTACTTCACTGCACATAGTTGCTGCAGCACTGATACTTGGCAGCACAGAAGGCAGTACAAAGAGTACACTGGAGGCACTTGCAGTTGCAAGTTTCCTTGGAAGCTGTGGCATGCTCAGTGAGCTGCACGGGCACTCCTGACACATTCAGCTACTTGTGTGGAGAAGTAAGAATTCCAGCAGGCTTTAACAAGCAAATGGAGGCTACTAGCTGAGAGGTACACTAGTATAGCTTAGGCTGGCTAAAAAACAGTGCTCATGCTGCTATGTAAACAAAACAAGATCTTAGTATCAAGATGGCTGACCTGGGAGTCTCCTTGTAGCTCATAATACTTACGCAAATGAGCTGCATGTCAGTGGCTTACTCAGAGGAGGAAGCTCATTGTGCACGTGTCATCTTCTCGCCAGGTAAGAGAAGCAACTTGTTTTATGCATTAATGTTTTAAAGGCCTTTGAAATTATTTTTTCCACTCAGGTCCCCACCCCCCAGTTTGGCACAATGCCAGGAATTAAACTTAAAAATAGCATTTTCTGGGAAGTCCAGAATTCATTTGTTCTGGCTGTCATTATTTTTGGGTTGCCTTTGTTAAGGGAATGTTAACTAGAAATTACTGTAAAATGTTTATTTCAATAAAACTATGTTAATAAATATTTTAACATATAGTTTCTTTGGTAATGTTATTGCTTTTGTTTGGTTCAAACCTCTACTGTTTTGCTACTGTGTTATTTCTGTCTCTATAGTGACACCAGTTGATGCACATGGAGGCTTAGCAATACTGAGAGCTTACCCCTGAAAAGGGTGCAGAATTAACAGAGTTGAATCCACCAGTTGTGGTTTTTTGGCCTCATGGTGTTATGAAGCATTTTCATTACTCTGACTGTAGTTTTAATTCTCTTCTTTTTGAGATTACAAAGCTGTTAAAGGTATTGGATGCTGAACTGTTGTCCGTGTATCTTTTAGTATAAATGCACATTCTCAGGTGCATATATGTACATTTTAAAAAGTTGGTTTTGTAAATGGCGAAGTAGATCAGGATATTTATCTGCTCTCACCCCTCAGAAGACAATAACCTTGCCTTAGAGCAGCAAATTTTACCAAAATTACAGCATTGCTAATTATGTAACATACTGTGTTGTGGTTATGCATGTAATGCATGAAATGGTCGCATGGCGCAGATGTGCCAGTTTTGCACAAATGTATTTGCGTTGTTTTTATTTTACAAGTCAAAGTAGTGACACACTGGGGGACTGTAAAGTGGAGATGGTAAAAGAAAATTACTCGGTAAGGAAGGTCTCTGAACTAGAGAAAGGAAATAACTGTAGATGCATAAACAGGCCACCAAATATGGCCACTTGAAGGCAGACAGCAGCTCAAATAGGGATGTAGACACAAAGTAGACAGGCCTGTTTCAGTTGAAGGAAAAATGAGATTAATTGAAGAGAATAAAACTAAAAATGTAGAAGGCCAAAGTAGGCATGTAGATTATTAGAACTTAAAATGGCAGTGATAGCGACTAAAAGTATTGGCGCCATTCTGAAATGGCATGTGAACTAAGGGCAACTGAGTAAATACGGCAGAGGCAAGAGCTTAACTGGTTGGTATTGAGGAGGGGAAGTTTAATGGTGGTAGAGAAGGGTAAACTGCATTGATATGGCAGAGAAGAATGCTGCATGCCAACAACATGGGCCAAATGAGTCACAGTTTGTAATTAGCTCATTTAGTTTGAAAGCTTTGATAACTTTATAGTGGTAACTTCAGATTTGAATGGACAGAATTTTGCTTATCACTGAGAAGGCTGGTTATATGCATGTCCAGACTACAAGAAGTACAGAAATGAGGAGAGGGTGGGGGTGAGAGAAAATACAAATATAAGTATATGATAGATTTCCCTAAATAAATTACATTAAAAATAACTGGTAACAGTTATAAAGGTTGTCCATAAATGTCAAATACTGTTAGAACCAGTCTTGCTTTCATTACTATGTGAAAGAAGCAATTCAGGGCCCCTCCCTCCTTTTCTGTGCAGTGTAAGTGTGAAGATGGTAGAGGAGAAATGGCACTTAGTGGGGCATGAAAAATGTAGAAGGCTGACTAAAATAAACAAAAGGTTTCTGATAGAAAACCTTGACTGGCAAAGCAAAGGATAATGAAAGTGAGATTGTTAAAAACTGAGAAGTAATTCTAATGCTGATCTAGGTGGCAATGATAACATGGAATCACAGTGAATGGAATCACAGTGAAAGAGAAAAGGTAGACAATTACAGTACTTTTTTTATTTTTAAATAAAAGTAAGATGACATTACAAGATCACATAGGTGACGTAATTATTTGAAACCTAGAAGTTACAAGGAAGATACTAAAGAGTCCATGATAAATATTTCTTACCAAAAGCTATAAGCAGGTCTTTGCAATCTTCATCCAGGAGTTCTAAAAGAGTTGGCTGAGATTACTTCTTTTCCGAGATGTCCCCCACAGTAACTCGAAATGGAAATTCCAGAATACCTTGGAGACTTCTTATTTAAATGAAGGTCTAGCAGAATGACCCAAATAACTATATAGCTTCACATCAGTCCTGAAGAAAAATAATGGAGGAACAACAGAGTGCATCAGCAAAGTATATTACTTGAATTAATGCTGAGGTAGTTTAATTGTTAAAACACTATTATAAAACATTTGATTTGATTTTTAACAAAATTCCTTGGTGTAAATATCCAGTATGTATAATGCAGTTATGCCATGATGCAGTCTCCTTCCTAAATGACAACTTTACATGGCCAGTGCCAATAAAACATAACACTGATTTTAAAGCCTTTCAAGACTCTTGAAGTGAATGAAGGAGGTAGCAATCCATGCTCCCATTGCTTTACTCTCATCAGTAAAGCTTATGACTGATAATGTAAAGTACTTATATTTGCTGACTTAGGGGGAAGAAAGATTGACTCTTAGAGAGTCATTGGGATCATTTGCTTAGTGGGACCCCTCAAACAGCCTAGTATTGCACACCAAAATCTGAAGTTGTGCATCCATCCATCATAGAAAATACCTGCTTGGCAGGAGACTTCATCCTGGAATTAAGTGGAGATCATACAGACAAAATAGTTAACTAAAGCCCAAAATAAAAAGTTCATATAAAAGAACTGAAATTCTGTTGAATACAAAGAAAGAGTAAGGAAGTCATACTTTTTTATTAAGTTATACTCAGGGTTATGGATGATTCTAAATGCTGATAACGTGAATCATGGATCAATACAGATTGCAGTCCTGTTGTCCTTACTAGTTTTTTATAATGTTAAAAAATTAGGAGGGTCCTGGCAAAAGGCACAAAAATCACCCTGGCTCTAGAATAAAAGAATTTAATTTGTTTCTTAATGTGAAAGAACTTTAAAAGTTAAGCTGGTAATTTAAGTTGGAAGGGACCTCTGGAGGTCACCTGGACTGACATCTTCTGCAAAGGAAGTTAACCTCAGAATTAGGCCACGTTCCTTCAGGGTTTGTCAAGGGTGAATCATAGAATTTCCTTAGTTGGAAGGGACCCACAAGGATCATCATGTCCAAATCCAGGGCCTGCACAGGACAGCCCCAGGAGTCACACCATGTGCCTGAGCGCGTTGTTCCAAACGCTTCCTGAACTCTGGCCAGCTGGTGCTGTGACCACTTCACTGAGGAGTTTTCCACAGATACTGTAGACCAACTGTTTCAGTGTTTGACCACCCTTGTAATTAAGAAGTGTTCTCTATCCGTGAGGAGTTTCTCTTGCTGCAAGCTCTGTGTGTTTCCTCATCAATGTTCTGTGCATCTCTGAAAACCGTCTGGCTTTGTCTTCTCTACAAACGCCAGTTTGCTTATTGTAGAGCACAGTTAATTCTCCTCACTTAGTTAGTTATTCTTCATGCTACACAAATTCAGCTCATCTCGCCACATTCATCGTGTTCTCCAGCCCTCAGCTCTCTTGGTGATCTTCTAGAGATCCTGCTTATCGATATCGCTTTCACACTGAGTTCCAAAAGTAAATGTACCATATTTCAGATGCACCTTCACAGGTGCCAGGCAGAGTGGAGCAATAATTTCCTTTGATACGCAGGCTGTTTTCACTTACACAGCCCTGTCTTGAGTTTAAAAAAACTAATATATAAAGAAGTAATTCCATTGAATATAATCTTTCAGAAAGCAAAAATTACTACTAAAATGGGCTCTCCAATTCAAATGGGAAAAAACCCAAAAGCTATGGAAAGTTGGAGACAGACCAACTCATCTTTTGAAGTGGTGCTGCTTTTTAAAATTTTGCTGTGAGTGAGTAAAGGAAGCTGTGAATTTCTTTTATCTCTTTACAGAACGACATCTAACTTTGATTTGAAGACGGGTTTAAAAGAATGGCTAGCCTATGGGATTTGGATTGGAACAGCTGATGTGTGGCTTGCCCACTGTGGCAACTCTGCAGTGGGTTACAAGGGATAAGGCTCTCATGAAGTCTTCCACATAATCTAAATTTCTGGTTATTGTATACAATTACCTAGTAGGGTTTGGTACAACTCTTATTACTACTTTGACTTGGTGATGAGAAGCCACAAAAGTGGTCTAGATCCTCTTCGCGAGAATAATTCTGCACTGTCTCCTCTTGCCGCTTTTAGCTGAAAAAGTTACGTAGATGATGAGTCAAAGTTAGCCAGCAAACCAAGTGCCTTTTTGTTTTCAGGAAATGGACAGCTAAGGACATTTAATGGTCTGATCAACCTAGAAATTACTCCTTTTCTTCTCATGCTTTATGGTGTCTTCCTTAATTCTAGCTGTTCAGTATTTTTCACCAGCCACTTTGCGGTGATTTTGGATACTTTTGTTTCCCTCCCTCCCTTTTGAAAGGACAGTGGGCAAGGCGTAATCGCCATGCAATGCAACTTGCTAAATATTGAATGAAAACATTTATGGTCAAGAAAAGTAAAACACCCAGTAATATTCAATCATCCTAGTGGTTTGTAGTTAGTGACCTTATCTTGTTTTTATGTACAGATGTATTTCTCTTTTGTTGTGAGTCTTCTTTCTTAACTTGAAGTCAGACCTGCCCTAAAATTTCACCTTATGTGATGGGTTCCTTTTGTACTTTTAAAACTGCTTTGTTGGTTTGTTGTGGGGAGCGGAGGGAGGGAAGGCAGAGATAATCAAAGAGAACAATATTTAAAACTGTGAAGAGTGGTGCAACTTTTATACTGCCTTGTTTTAGAACTTGGTGACATTCGGCTCATTCACAAGCATAGCTATCAGTTCCGGTACAGGCCTGTGCTCCATGTGCTGCTGGGGCAGGAGGAAGAGGATCCTTTGTGCTCTCTATCAGCAACCTCATAGAGGCAAGAGTGAAACATAGTTCAGCTACTCTGAATAGACGATCTGAACTAGAGTTTTTCTTACAAAAGATCATTTGATCTATGCTGCAAACAATGAATATGTTATTTACCAAAAATAGTTATAAAGTTTTCTATCTTTGATTAAGGTAGAGCATCAGCAAATACCAGTGCATGAAGTTGGTTTCATTATGGGGCTAGGAAGGGGAAATTTTTAAGCTCTCTTACACCTGGATCAGCTATCAGAAGATGTGATGGGAAGAGAATTGTCATCATGCTGTCCAGACCAGGATTTTGTGCTGACTCTCCTAATGGCAGCTATTACATTATTGACAGCAGTGGGGAGGATGAAGTTGATGTCTCATGAGCTAGTTCTCAAATTGAGAAAGCTGTAGAATTGCATCTGCTTTCTTCTCTTGGTGAGGATAAACTGAGACTCATGCATGCCAACATAAGAGCTCCATGTATGGTCCAGGACAGTATAAAAGAAATTTTATAAATAATTTGTCTTCTCCAGGCTAGGAAATTAACGGTCAGCTCAATGGAGGAGGGGCATTGCAAAACCAAATCCAAGACTGTTCATTTGGCACAGAAAATCCAGCTGTCATAGGAACTATAAACATTACAATGTTAAAGCTTCAACGCCATTTGAAGTAGACAATCTAAAATCTCAGGTTTGTTAATGAAAGTAGCATGTATCCTTGACTTACTAGAACCTGTCTGCTGCTGCATTTCCCTAGAGGAAGGTGAAAGCCCTTTGGTGATCCGTACACTAGTTACAGTAAAATGAAAATCAAACTTCTCTTCCCAAGCAGCTGTGGTGATCAGCTATTCTGTTCAGATGCAGGGTATGTAATAGTCTCAAAACTGTTGATAGTATCTTTTTTCCCCACACATAGAAGGATTATTGTGATACTGCTGGAGCTTCTGCATCATTTTGGGAAGGCCATCACGCTGTGAACAGCAGCCTTTTCTGTTAATTGTGCACTTTAAAAACAAGATGGAAATTCTCAGGATTTGTTGATTGTTAAAAAAACCACATTTGTCCTCTCAAAACAAATAGTTTGGGTTTTTTTAAAGTCCCTTCTTGGATCAACAGTTTCCTACACATATTTCACTGGAACTGTACAAGATTTTAAAGAAACTAGTAACTGCTTCCAGAGAAAATGGATTCTCAGACCGTTATCCAGCTCAACAGCTTCTGCTACCCTTTCCTCAGTGTTCTGTTATTTAGAGAAAGTCTCCCCCAAGAACATTCTATGGTGACAAATGAGTATGACCTGACCCTATTCACTTTTTGGGTACATAAATAAGATGGTTTTATGATCACAAATGCAAACTTGGGGAAAGGTGGTCACACAAACCGATTTGTCAGAAGAGTCTGTAGTTCATCTGAAAAATTATCAGGAAACAGCTCAGCTGTGTTATGTGCCAGCACATGAAGAAAGTAGGTATACTGATGTCTTCCCTCATTCAAAGAGAAATTTAGCCTTTGATTTTTGGGGTAAGCTGAAATAGCGGTTGCTCCTTTTCAGGAAGCAAGCAAGCATTGTGGCTTGCTGGTTCACTAGGCTAAAAGTCAGCCTGTGAAGGAGGCTTTGAGGTTTAAGGTTTCTTGGTAGAACCTTTCTGGAGGTTGACTTGTTACAGCTAAACTTAAGTAGTCAAAATGTAAGATGCTTGTCTTGGAGCTTTTTGAACCTTTTGTCAGTGGGCACATTCCTAAGTGTAATTCATACTGTCTGCTTCTGGGTGGCATTTGAGAAACTTTGTCTAGACAAGAAAAATAAGGTTTCTTGTCAAGGGTCACTCTGAGTGACTCTGTGTAGATGCATTTTTCTCCATATGATTTTTTTATGGAATTTGAGAAGTCAAGCAGTCTAAAATAGCTGTATAAATTCTTCATGCACTTCTGTGTTTATGACAATGGTGAATTGTTGCTTCATCTGCTTTTCTCCCTCCCAGGATAGTAAAATTAAGGATGTTTTTTGTCGAGCTACTTCGAGCTCTTCACGGAGCAGTTTTGACAAGTCTTTTACAGACCAAGTGCTAACCACTTAGCGAAAGTGCTGGCAGTATCACTACAGCCTGGCCATTGATTTTTAGGACCAGAGTCAAAAACTTTTTATGGATTGTTCTGTCAGAATTATTGACAAATAATGTATCAGTTAAGCTAAACTTGCAGATTGTTTTTTTGATACCGTATATTACTGTGAGTGCTAGTTCAGTGTTTTATACAGACTATCACTGCTTCAGGAATTTGTAAGGTTGTCATCTTGGTTTTGGAAAATACCATTACCTCATTACTGGAAGAAACGAGTTTTGCCTTTGTTCACTTCCATCCTTTCCACTTAGGAATGCAACACTGGAGTGGAGGTGGCTCTAGACCCCAGTTTTTCTGAGCAGGAGCTGGCCCGTGTCCTCGGCACATCACATATCTAGATGTATTTCCCTGGCCCACTAGGCTAGGAGGATGTATGATCTCACCAGTGAGCATCAAACAAACATTGGTGGCTGACTTCTGTCCAGGCATTTGCTGCCAGTAATCATGCACTGTTGATGGTGCTGAGTGACTGCAAACTGGGACCATCTTTGAAATACTTCTTCAAGTGTAAATTGATCTCTTTTGAGGCCTATAGCTACCAAGTCTAAAGACAGGGGTCTTTACTTAACAGGTGGAACATCTCTGCAGTCTTCCTTTCCATTTTGCATTTGTATCGTCCAAGAAACTGAGTCTGAGAGAACCTGCTGTCTAGTGTGGTCAAGAGGACATTTTGCATTTTACTTTTTTCTGCAAAAAGAATCTTACTGTTGAGAAACTGAGGAAACGCAAAGATGGATTATTTCATAGTCATGGAAAAGAGATGCCTTCAGTCTACAAATTTTAATTTCTTAGGTTTAGAAGTCCACAATCCTTTGTAATATTAACAATAAGTTGTAATTCACAGAAAATAATTCAGACTCTTAAGACTAGAGTTTTGCTACAGATATAGCTATTGGCATTTGGTCAGCCCACAAAATAAATGACACATGCAAGTGCTTAGCAGCTAAAGTAATACGACATCTGCTGCTAATTGACTCCTTTTAACTAAGATTCATATTGCAAGATGGGAAAGTGCAATAGCTGCATTAATTTTATATTTATTTGTTTTACTTTGTCATTGAGACATTTGTGTAACATTAGCCAGGTTTGTCATCTATTTCAAACTGTTAACTAGGCATACACTTGCTCTTCCCTGGTCATTTTAAGGCTGTGATTTGAAGGGCTGTTACCTGAAGTGCATGCATGATTCCACTTATTTAGTATTCCATCAAAACAGCTGTCCTCAGTTCTCATCGCAAGAGCCTACACCTAATTATTAATATTTCATTCTCTCCTCTTTCTTCCTTAATCCTTACTCAACCCAAAGAGAAATGTCACAGTATATAACTTCACATAATAGAACTCTTACCAGACGACAATCAGGAGTACTTCTTAATGCTTAAATGCTGCTTAATAAGGACAGGAGAGAGTTCATAAGAACAAGACTCTATATGCACATTTGTAGGAAAATATTTCAGTAACACAAGCCATAATGTGTTACTAGAAGCCTATATGCACAGCCCAGGCCAGAGAGAAAGGAGAAAACGGTGCCCCTGTGTTTTAGAACAGTAGCAAGATGAACAGTAAATAATAAAAAAGAATGCAGCCGTTTCTACTAGAAACGGATAAGAAGGTATAGTATTAATAAGATAACCAATCCAAGAGTATAGAGTTAGATATCCACCCTAGTTGTTAGCCAATTAAATTGCTGTACTATTGTTAAGTGTAAATGCTATGTAAACAATAAATGAGCAGTGTGCTGACCGTAACTTCTGTGAAGAGTGTGTCCCTGCTCCATTTCGTCGAAGCCCAGAAAATAAAGAAAAAGACCGACGTTCTCAAAACCCCAGCGTCTTCCCCGGCAACACACATTGACTAAACTATTTACTACGGTATTCTCTGGCAGTGGTGGCACTTCCTCTGACAGAGTTCTGAAAAGCTTGTAGCCTCTTTTGAATACTATTACTGTACGCAAAGGATGCAGAGTAATCATGTGGGGCATAGGATGCTGCCCTGTAAAATACTCTTCAATAGGAAACCCCTCTGGATTAGATGACAGTCAGTGGGGCAGTCACCTCATAGCAATATTATCCACAGAAACATGTTGACTGCATGGATTTTTGCAATATGTTTTCTTTTCCTGCCACTGGGGAACACGCTACTTGATGTCTGTATATTGGTAGTCACTGAAGGTCATTTATATGGTTCTTTATATTGGTCCTTTCTTTGTAAGATAGACAGAGAACATGTATGGGCTTCGTGCATCACACTCTTTGACTGAGAGGGTTCAATCTCATTCATGACAGTAGGATTCTAATCCATAGTACCATAAATCTAGATAATATGCTGACTGCTCTGTGGTTTGAATTTTTTAATATTGTTGTTCCATGAAATTCTCTGCTTCCTGTTCTTGCTTAAGTGGAGAAACCAGAAATCAGAAAAGGCAAGACAATTGCTCAAATGGAGTAGGAGTTTCTGTAGCACTATGGTGCTACATTTGTCACATGCAAATAGTCTAGAGGTATTTTATCTACACACAGCTATTTAGAAAAGCATAGGAAGGAAAGAGGCTTTTCCTGTCTTTTTGCTACCTTGTGATTTTTGGCTTAATGTGCAGACTTGGGGAAAAAAGTCTTTATGGGAGAGAATCACCAAAATGGAATTGTATAGGCAGATTCCTGTATATACAGAAAAAATAATCAGTGGTCCCTGAAAAAATTACTTGATTGCATTTCATAAAACAGTTGTGAAAAGCTCACTTTTTCTTTAGGTATCTGATGTTACACAATCTGTGCTTTAAATATCTTTGGAAAAGGATTGGAATGAGGTGGGATTATTCAGAGAATGTAAGGTTTCAATGAATATTCTGAAATGGCAACTATCAAAATTGCAATGAAACTCAGATGTTGCTAAGCAACTGTGGTAGTTCTGGTGGGCCGCAGATGAATACAGTGTTTACAGCGGCACTGCTGCTGTAAAGTGAGTCTGTCTAAAGCAGGAGATCTAAAGAACCTAGTTTTTCTCACGAAACTTTATGATTTCTTTCTCATTCTGCTGAACCTTCAAATTACTACCTTTGATGGCAAACAAAAACTTGGCAATAAAACTCATTTTGGAAATTGATGTTTTTCTAGTGATAAACAGCACTTTTTACCAAATATTTTGGTCTTACATTTTGTGTTATAGCAGCAATAAGCTCCAGCTTTCCTGTTCTTTGTTTTTGTAATTTGGTGCGGGATTATATTGGATTAGTTGTGCATAGGCTGTAGTAGCAGAACTGGGATGAAAAAAGTATTTCATTACACCTGAATAACATGTTCTGCTTTCACTATTTTTTCTTGTTGCGTTGTATTCTGAAATCTAACTTTTGCCAGTTGTGAGCATTCTTCTGAAATGAAATTTTGCAGATGGAAAATGGAGTGTGAAGGTTGAAACCTATGTATGAAAACAGTCTAAATTTGCGGAAATTTCAAAAGTAATAATTTTAATCAACAAGTTTTGTAAGTCAATGGATCTCGTTCAAAAAATGCCTTGTAGTGTGTTACGCTTCTAGTTTATCCTGATGTTTTCACCCAGGAAATGTATTTTTGATGGGCACTTTAAAGTCTGTCAATTGCTCAGTGTCCCCTAGTATCTTCTCCTTCTAGAATGGGATCTTTAAGCCTTACAGTGTATTTTGCCCTTAAAGACATTCACAGTAGTGTTTATTGGACATCCTGTTTGTCTACATTGGTATGTATGGTATTCCTAAATAAACATTGAAAATCATTTTGTAAGATCCTATCAAACTTTATATTCCTTGCAGTGTCCTTAATTATATTCCTGTATATTTTCATCAGCAGTACTTACTGCCATGTCAGAACCGTAAAAAGACAAAAAAATGAATTAAAGAAAAAGATGCAAAATGAAGCACTAATTTTATTGGTTGACCAAAGAAAGGGAAGTGAGGTGCTTGGAATTAGTATCTCATGTCTGACAGAAGTCTGTGTCTTCTATCAATTAGACTCTGTTTCTGAAACTTAATTTCTTATTTGTTGTATCATTTTTTTGCATATCTGACCAGAGACAGCAAACAAGATTAATTTTTTATTCTGGAGGAAGTTGCCTAAAGCTAAGTTCACTTTTGCTTATTTCAGTCTGATGAGCTACTGGTTTGCATATATTCTTCAGCTTCCATATACAATTGTAGTTAAAATCCTATGCAAATAAAACTAGATCCTTCCGTTCACAACCTAATTACCATTTTAGACTTTTCATATTGTAAGCCAGCTGATCACAATTTCCCTAATCATATCTATCTATATAAATACAAAATATATAAAATATATTTTTGTGTGTGTGTCTATCCACATAACATATTCAAAAAGGTGGGGTTTTGTTTAGTTTTTAATGACTGAGCTTATTTGTAGAGGATTGTTTATCTTGAAAAGTACTTTCTCAACTCTGCAATTACTGTTCTCTTGCTGAAAATGTAACAATCCTTCAGAAGACTGGTGGACTACTCACCTGACCACCTTTAGAAGCCCCATTTTAGAGGGGGTTTTAATACCTGACAGGTAATGCTGATCTTGTGGTAGTTAGATCAGCTGTATAGCTAAATTCACAGAAAAGCCCAGATTGGAAAGGACCTGAAAAGACAATGTGCTCCAACATTCCTTGGGGAAAAGTGCCTAAATGAGATTATGTAGCACCCTATTCAACTGCACCTTGAAAACCTCCAGTGACAGGGATTTTGCCACATCCTTGGTGATGTTATTCTAATAAATCATTGTCTCGCTGTAAAAAAAAAAAGTCTGTCTTAAATTGACATGGAAGTTCTTCCTTTTTATGCTTCTTTACCCACCCGCTGATTACAGCCAAATTTTAGCCCCACCCCCTCCATGGTAAAAAAAAAATCTGAGACTATTTTGTTCAGCTTAGGCTTCTATTATATGCAAGTACAAGATGTTTATGTATCAAGAAATGGCAGAGGACTGTTGCCACGTGCAGTCTTTGCTGAGTGTCCTTGTTATTACTGTTCCTTCAAAAACATCCATAGGAAGAGGAAATTTTTTATTCTTTTAAAGAGCCAAGTACAAGACGATTTTTCCATTGACTTTGAGGACATAATTCTGGTCCTCCTTTGCTTCTGTTCAAATACTTTTGTTTCTTGGAATGTATGAGTTGATGAGTACAGTAGCATTAGGTCTAAGTCAGCACCTTACAAATTAACCATAGAAATTGTGCTTTGCTGCTTGGTTAGGGTGTTGATGATGCAGATCGATATAACTGCCACTTAAATCTAGTGTGGCATCATTTCAAAATTTATTCCTACTTGTGTGGAATTTAAAAGTGTGGCAAGAAGATAGCAGTGAGAAAAGAGTATCTCTTATATAATAACAATTAAACCTAGGATGTTACACTTGATCTCAAAACAATTAACGTAAATGAAATATGAAATCTAAGTCTACTGACTGCAGCAAGTATTGTCAGACAAGGAGTATTGTCAAAGGTTCTGGAAAGGAAGAATTCAGCAGAAATCAATACCCTTTCACATTACTTTTTGTAATCAAAGCCCCTTTCAAAACTAGTTCTATTAATTTATTTCCCTGACTCATCTTGGGTTTGTCTACTTACTTCTTCCTATTCCTTGGGCAACTTAGCAAAGAATTAAGTCTGGCGATCGGTGTCTGCAGAGCTTGTTCTAACCATGATTATGTTGAAGAATCATCTGTGCTACGGTTGCTTCCATGTTTGATTATGAAACTTTTCAAGTGCAGTTTGGCTGACACCATGGGTAATTTTTCTTACAAGTCTTTACAAGTTTGAGATGTGTCAAATCTTTGCCTAGCAGCAAATACAGAAAAATAATTGTCTGCCCATTGACCCAAGAGAATTTAATCTGCCGCTGTACACTTTTACTGGGATAAATAAATCTTACTCTATTATTGACTGCTTGGTATAGTAAGAAATAGACCTCCATAGAATTTTATTACAGAGTGAGTGTTTAGCATTGTAAAAACATGAATTACCTTCATTACATAGGGTCCTTGGCATATTTATACAGTGGGGGTTACCAGCACTGAAAATGTGCTTTTTGATGTTTTTCTTCTGTATCTAGTAATGAATAGAATATGAAGTCGGTATTAGGTTTACAGGGGTTTTTTTTCAGTTCCTATCATTCCACAACATTAGTTTCTTTTAGAAAACATTTAGCCTCTGATTAATGAATAAATGTCTTGTGTTAAGGGGCACAGTTGCTAGTAAAATTTATTAGGAGTAGGTAACGGACACCTGTGGAGTAAGCTGCCTTTCCATAAAGAATGCTTGAGACAAGTAGTCCTAACACTAGGTACACGTAATAAACTTTGGGTAAACTGTAATCTTTAGAAGAAATTCCTTTTTGTGGGTTTTGGTCTGTTTGGTGCTGGAGTTGTCCAGGATTTTTTTCCTAATTTTAGTTTGAAGCTTTTTTATATACAAATTTTTGTCTTACTTCAGTTTAACCTTCCTATTGGGATTTCTGGTTAATTTTTGTGATTCTGTTTTCTTGAGTCATTTAAAAGATAACAACCATCACTCTGACCAACTGCTTTGGCCACTTTTTTTCCTTCTCTACTTGCTCAATTGTGACAGCCTTGTAGAAAATACATTTTTTTCATACCAGAGGTGCTTATGTATACCTTACATTTCAGACTGCTGAAGACCTGGATCAGGTGGCTGTACATGTCTTGCGTGCTCTTGGATTCTCCATTCCTTTTACGGTGTTGACTTTGAGCTGCCTTTAAAACAGTTCCATGATACACAAACCTGGGGGTGAATGTGTTAGAAAGTGTGGAAACCTCTTGAGTTTATGTTGTCAGTTCAGTACTACTGAAAATCAAACTTCTGTAGATGATACCCGTTGTTTAGATTGAAATGGTAAAATGCTGTACATGTAGATCATTGCTGCAGTTATCAGAGAATATACATTTATATAGTAACTTCGAAATTTTGTGCACTTTTTTACCTCGTTTGTATTTAATTTTTATTCTCAAAATGCCTTATATATTTGAGGGGGGGGTCTTTTCGTGGTTCGTCCTGCTCACCTTTCCAAATCCCACACTGTCTTTAGTTCCAGTGGAGGAATTGTATGGCTGTGTCTCTGGTGAGGTGTGACTTACCAAAGGGTAACTCAGGAGCCACCAAGAAGTCTCTCTAACAGTCTATGTTTAGTGAGGATTAGGTGTCATCTCCTGCGGATGTTGTGGACTACTCCACTGCCATCCTCACCAAACTGACATGGGGTATTGAACAGAGTAAGAAAGATGGGTTTTGTTCCTGCTCGCTTAGAAATGAAAGGGAGAAAGAAAACAAAGTGCAACTTATAATAGCTTATGTTTTGACTTGAAAAGAGAATTAATTTCAGAAATTATTTTTGCTATTTAAAAAAAACCCACCAAAACATTAGGGGAAAAAAAGCCCTGAGGAAGTGAAGTGAGCCGTGCGGGTCCGCAACGCCGCGACAGGAAGGCAGGAGGGGCTGTGCGCGCCTTGGCCACTCATGCGGGCCGAGCTGCCCTCCCGCCCCGCCCCGGCCCGGCTATTTTTAGCTCGTTGCTGGGCAGATTGGGCTGATGCAAAGCAGCTCTGCCACAGCCAATCCCGAGCGGGTATGCAAATCTCTGGCAGTCCCCACCGTCAGGCAGGGAGCTGCTGAGGGAACAAGATGGCTGCCGGGGGAACGCCCTGGCCTCCCTCAGGCACCTACTGAAGGAAAACGCATCGTTTAATGTGGGAAACAGGCAAAGAGCCCCTTCCCCCTAAATCTCGGCGTGCTCATCACGGGTCTGTTGGATGAGTTTATGGAACTCAGTCCTGGGTGCTGCGCCTGTGCAGGGCAGGTCTGGTGCAGGCGAGGCAGCAGGTGCGTTACCTTCTTGAGGAACAGTGTTGGCCCCGGGGAAAATACTGATACAAACCTTCCCACAGCCAACTCACCAACTGCTGTTCGAGTTCCATTTTAAACTTGATTTTTTTGTTACTGAGAAAATCTAATCTTTGCCAAAAACATCATAAAAGGCACTTGGATGCATGGCAAACAGCAAGGCTTTAATGCAGTATCGCCTTTTTTGTTGATAGTTTTCCTTTCTATTTCTCCTGGCATTTGAGAAGTGTCCTCAGGGGACCGCTGTCAGCATCAGGCAGCTCAGCTGTGAATTCTAGTGGCACCAAGCTGCCAGTGTTGGAAAACCAAGGGTTACATCATCACAGCTAGTTGTATATGGGATACAGGGACTAGTCTGGAAAAGAGTGTTGGGGGGAAATAGATCAATTTTTTCATTACACTTACGTTATCCTGCATTGCATGTGATAGAAGACTTGTAAAAAAACCTTCCTTTAAAAGGATGCAGATCTGCATACGTGATACTTTCTCAAAACTGTAACGTGTTGATTTTTCCTGAAATTTTAAATTTATAAAAATTATTTCCTTATAAAAGGAAAAAAAAATCATGTCTAGGAAAGCCTAAGCATGAACAGAACATCTTGCCTTGGATTTAAGATTGTTTTTCCACAGAGTTTCTCATATTTTTTGGTCTGCATGTGCATGAACAATTAATTCAGGTTGCTCAGGTTTTATGTTTGGAATATCAGAAGTTTGGTAAGTTTTTAATTGTAGATGTATTCTGGCAGTTATTGTTCACTTCTATGGAATTATCAGGTCTACTTGTATTTAAGAATAACGGTAACTTAATCCTGTGCCAAAGAGAGAACTACAGTGTAACGCTGAAATTATATAAAATAATACTCCAGAAATGTAACTTAAAATGCACAAATCCAACTATATATATACAGTAAATCCTTTTTTTTAATGGGAAGAAACATACTTGGTGTTTAATCTTGCACTAAAAAAAATCAGAAAAAAATCTTTCTGTAAAGGAAGCTGAATTTTGCTGTGACTGATGGTGCAAACAGCAGTTACTTGTTTAGTGTTTGGGGATCTTGCAGCTGAATTGAAAGCTGATGTTTTGACTTGTTGATAAAAGTTGAAATCTCTCACACTTGTGGGAAGAGAACACATTATCACAGCCCTGTTGCTCTGGCTGAGTTCCAGACAAGAAGTTTTACTAGTTTAATAACCTAAACAGCAGTTAAAATTTAGTTTACAGGAAAAGACAATACTCTCTTTGAAGGATTAGCTTAAAGTCTATGTGCTAAAGGTGTTTCTAAGGCACTTGAGTTGTTTATGAACTCTTCCTTGTTTCCCATACTTCTGTGTTCCAAAGGATTTATATGTATTTTCCTTGTAGTAGTTATGAAGGCATAACCTGATGAACAAATAAGGATGGACCATTCTGCAAACCCACTAGCAGATGAAATACCTTAGCTGCATCAATGGACTTGACAGTTGGGGGATTTTCCCCAAGAGGAATCAGTTTTTCCCGTGAGGCATTGGGGAATTGCAGCCTCATGGAGAAAAAAACCTCTACAGTTAATAATTTGGTCTGAGGTTTACAGCCCATATCAAAGGCAGTATTACCCTCTTGAGGTAGAGAAGACGCAAGACAGCTACTTAATTCATTGTGACGCAAAAGTGCGGTACACAACACCAACCTGTTTGAAACCAGTTTACTCTTGTATAAGTAGCCTTTAACACGTAGTTTGGATGTTTTCCTTAGTCATAGATACACGTGCCCTTAGTGTTTTGTTGAACTTCAAGAACGCAGTTTGCAAGGGTGGAGTAGAAGATCCTCTGCTTTCAAGGCAGAAATCGTACTGCACTTGTGACAAAACACAGATTTTTTTCTGTTGGGATACTAGAAAAGCACGGGCGCTGTGCAGGATCTGAAGAAAGGAGTTTTCCAGCTGCCCTACTTGAACCCATGTTGGATCTCTGCAGGTTTTTTAATTCAACAGTCAACATAACAGGAATTCAGTGATCTTAAAACCGCCTAAAAACACTGCTGTGCCTTAAACACCTCTTCTTGACTGTGTCAGTGCCCGGCTGTGCAGCTGCGGGTCTCATGGGAAGCCCTTCACTTTCCATCGGGCCGTTTGGAAACTCCCCTTTGTACAACGCGCGCCCCCCGCGGCCGTGCCTGTCTGCCGCGTGACGGCTTGTTGCTGGGTAGAACTTCAGGAGCTCTCGTCTGATTGGCTGCGGCGCGGCTGCCCCGTGCAGCCAATGGGAGCGGGGCTGGCGCCGTGCCCCCGCGGAGCCGCGGCGGGCGCCCCTTGGGGAGGGCCCGGGCACTGCAGGGCTGTGGCGCGGGGGAGCGCCCTGCCCGCCTCACGAACCGCCAGCTCAGCGCTGCAGAGGGGGCACTAATTAGCTAGGTGGTTTTTTAATCACCTTGGTTTGCTCTGTGTGCAGCTAGGTGAAATAGGACAGGATGGTGGGGTAATTTTTTTCTTAGGAAGCTTCTGTTGGTTTCAGCCAACACTAATATAAATGTAGTCTAAAAGGGAGGAAAACTCAAATCAGTGGTGTGCTAGAAATACTGTTTGCACCTATGATAATCATGGCCTCTGTTTTCTTTATTATGTTTAAAAACAAAGGCATAGTTATATGTGGAGCTCACTTGGCTAGTGGTTTGTCTTCCATTCAGTCAGATCAGTAGACTTGTATTAGTGGTAGAAAAATGAATTATTGCCGCCTTATTTCAGCACGTGTTCTGTAAGAATAGGTCACAAACAGGGGTTTTTTCTTCTTTGTAAAACAGTTTCTAAATTTTTGACATATCAGTATTGGTATGGAGGATTTCAACTGAAAACTGCTTTTTATGAACCGTAACTTAAAAGGTAGGTTCTGTTCACCACTTTCATTCTTTAGGGCTCTCCATCTAGAACAAAATACTCATGACCATTTGCTATCTCGCTTTCCTTGATTTGACTATGCTCTATTTTAAATAGTATTTGAGCACTGATGTTCATGAACTTTACTTCATCCATGTAGTTCTTGTGCTTTGGCAAGCATTTTATGGTTGTGGTGCTTTTGGCCAGCACTGTGAGCCCCCCAGGATCCCTGTGCCCTTGCTGTTCTAGACCCATGATATTATGCAAACCCCGTTGTGCACTGTTGTTTAGATTGCAGCTTCCTCCCCCCCTCCCCATGTTTCCATGACCTTCCCTTTGTCTTCTGCCTGTTACTAGGCAGGATTCAGGCAGCTTCTTGCTGATTGGCTTAACATTTCAAGCAGCTCATGGACTGCTTACCTGAGCATACGATCATAGGCTAATCCAGGGCATCTAACACCTTCCTTTGTTGCTTGAGAGCTGCGATCTCTCTACCGAGTAATAATAAGAAATAGTGAAATAGAGAGAAAACTTTTTAATTGACTTGGAGAAGAGACCTGCCCATCTTCCTCGCTGCACTGGCAGCCATGTAGCATTTTGTGCTATGTAGCACACCTTTCATCATGAGAAATGTCCAAATATTGGAGGGAGGTGCCTAATGGTGTTTGTGTCTCACATGCTGAAGTGTGTATGACTTTCAAGCTTAAAATGAAAAAAAGGGAATTTTCATGTCTAAACACATGTAGACAGTGTGTCAGTCTTCCAAAATCGAGTATTGTGCTTAAAAAAAATCAAAGCAAAAAATCATCCCAAAACCTACGACCTTATTTACAGCATTTAACCCTTACACATGCAGCTCTACATGCAGGAGTCATTCTGTGCTGCTCAGTATAAATGCCTTTCTTTGAAATAAAAGGTGCTCCTCCGTTGGCTTGGGTCATGGGCCACTCATTTCCTCCTTGTTACTTGGTCACATGATGAGTAAAAACCGCAGAGAATACCCAAGCATCAGGTGATGGAATGCTTAGCAAGCATATCTAAACCTTATGTTAATTGTTGAGTATAAAGGGAGACTACCAAAATGCATTCACTTAGAACACTGGTAATTTTCAATGTTTTATTTGTGCCAGGCTGAATTCATGTAGCTTTGCCCTGGTGTTGCTCTCTGAAGGGCTGCCTCCTTGCCCCTTTGAAAGGCTGGAAGGCAGGATTTATCAGATGGCACCTGCTTGGCTTACATAGGGGTGACCAAACCTATCTGGACTGGTTACTGATTGATTTGTTTCTTTTACTCACATGAGATCTGTTCCTTGGCTGCATTGTGCTCCCTTGTGGGTATGGCTGGAAACGCTTTAAGGCTGGTCTGCTGTGCTACATGGTATTTTGCTGCTAAAAGATGAACACTAAATGCTGGTTCATCTCTTCTGTGCTTACAATTTTGTCACAGTAGCTTTTATTGAATATTCTTTGGTATCTTTTATTGAATACTCTTTGATTGTAAAAGATTGGGGGACTGAGCTGAAAATATGCATGAGTCACTCAAATAACCATCTAACAATGGAATTTTCAGAAGCCTGTTTTTCTTGCAGGTTCTTTCTAGAACTTATAAGAGCTTCGTTTTTAACTAGATTCTTGATAACATCCTAAGATAAAAAGTAAACTTAATTTTTAAACATTAGAGATTCAAGCAGTTTCGTTCAGTATTTTTTTAAGAAAAAAATAAGGATGCATCATTATAAAGGTATTCTGATGTTGATTTTTTAAGGCTGCTATTCCTGGCAGATTTAAAATGAGATCTCATTTTCTCTGTATTTGCTCTTATTTGATGTTAAAAGTATGAATGAAAAACTGCTCTGATGACTAAGGAAACTAGAACAGAAAATATTTAAGTTGTATTTTATGTTTACTCAAGTGATGCATTTATTATTTTGATTTTAAGGTTTCTGTAAGTGTTGTATTACTCTGTTAGTATATTATTTGGTCACAGGAAAAGTGAGATAGTGAATTTCATAGTGTATTTTGTAAATTCTTGTAATGCCTGTAAAAGAAAGCATTGTAGTCTGGGAGATGAAACTGTTTGCCTGTTGTAATTTTGATGCAAAGGCCCTGTATTCCTGTGTTATGCTAACAGAAGACTCACTCGTGGGTCCCTTATTAGGAGCCTTGGAATTATTCAAGGTTAACCAAGCCTGGAATTTTCTATATTTTTTTTCCCAAATTTGCTCAGTGAGATAAAAATCTGTAACAGCATGTGTGTTGGTTGTAGGGGGATGATATGCCTGGAACGTGAGTATGATTATCAGTGTTCTATTACATGACAGTCTGATACATGCTTTTTTTAATGATGTGAAAAAATGTGTCTTGGGAAGAAGGAAGGGATGTGCTTTCAAAAACTGCACATGCACTGAAATGCTAAAGGTTTTTTACATGCTTCTTGTAACTTCAGGTTTAGAATTCCTGCGTTAAATGTGTTCTGTTCTCTTCTAAAGGAACATGAAAAAACTGTATTTAGCACAGAGACAGCTCTGGAAAGGCATTAACTGCTCACCTGAAGTTCATATTTCATCTGACTGAAAATGGCTATGTGATGAGAACATTGTCTAAAAACAACTAAATCAGAGTTTCAGTTCAGTGTTTCTTTAGGTGTTACATTTTAGTCCCAGTAGTGGCAATGCAATAATAGACAGTCTGGTTCAGAAAATCAGTTCAGGCTGGCAAAAATTTTATCTTAATGGTGTTATTTGGAGTCTATAAATACAGCTGATAAAACATTTTGTCAAGAGATTTAGGTTAGAGGTTAGAAAAAGGTTCTTTGCCCGGAGAGTTGGTTGGGCTCTGGAACAGGGAGGTGGTCACAGTACCAAGCTTGGCAGAGCTCAAGAAGTGTTTGGACAATGTTCTCAGGCACTCCTGGAGATGGTCGTGTGCAGGTCTGAGAGCTGGACTCAGTGATTCTTGTGGGTCCCTTCCAATTCAGTGTATTCTGTGATCTGTTCCTGAATGTGTGAGTCAAAGTGTTGTTTAAGTGCTGGTAGTAACTCAAATCCAAGGATTCCAGATTATCTTGCTGAGAAGAGTTGAAATAAACTGGAAGGGAAGCTCAATGTTGAGTTAATAGGAAGCACAAAAATTGCTTTCTGCTTTGTCCCTGTTTTTGTCAGGCCATATTAACTGAGTGTAAAAGGAGCCTTTTAATTGTAAATTATGATTTGTCATGATTGTGGGGTTTAGAGTTTGTCTTAGTAGTTGAATTCATATTGTACCTTATGGTATGTTCTGATATTACAATGTAGAATGTTGTAATTGGGTATAAATGTTAAATAATTTGCTTCATAAGCGAACTGATCCGAGTAAACTAGGAAAGAGCCAGCAGATCAAAGTGATAGGAGCTTAAGCATGAGGTGCTGAGGGAGCTTGACAACTTTTTAATCTGCTAAAGAGAAGGCTAAATGGTAATCTTAGGACTGCCTAAATAAAACTTGTGTTGGCAAGGTTGGTTACAGAATGGGGTGGAGTCAAATTGTTCTTTAGAGACTCTGAAATCCATTTTCTGAATTTGGGGACTTGGTTCATAGAACTGTAGAGTATCCTGAGTTGGAAGGGACCCAAAAGGATGAAGTCCGACTCCTGGCCCTGAACAGGGCAACCCCAAGAATCACTCCATGTGCCCAGGAGGGTTATCCAAATGCTCTTGAGCATGTGATTGCATAAACCCATCATTGATTTGAGCTAGTGTTGGCAATAAGCCTACTTTCTTTTATCAATGAAATTTAAAAAATAATTTATATTCCACCTGAAAAGACAAAATGCAGTTTATTAATTAATTTCTCAGCTCTATGAATGAAAATTGATTGGGGGATGATGCAAAATGAATGATATTAAATGTTTAAAATGCATCTTTTGTCTAAGAATTTTGCTGTATCACTGTTATAAACATTGCCTATCTGATGCTTGTGAGGAAAAAAAATCATAGAGCGATTTATTTTCTCCATTTGCTCTGATTAGCTACTGTTACCTAAGTTGGATTTCACATGTTTTTTAGAGACTTAATAAAAGCTGTATCCTAAACAGGAATAACTTCTGGTGGTTTGTAGCTTCAATTGCTTAGCATAAGGTGATTCAAGATGCTAGTTGTTGAGTTACGTTTAGGACATAACAACTCCCTTTACTGCTTTTTGCTTCAGAACGTTGTCATATATAATCCTTTAAAATTAGGCCCTTAAGCAAGATCACTTGGAGAAAAACATATTTTTAAAATCCCTATGGATTTGTTTCATTTAATGGAAACAAATAAGATTTTGTTCTATTTCAACAAAATCATTATAACTTCCTAGGTAATGCTGGATTTAACAGCTCTTATTGATTTGATAAGGTAGATTTTCTAACATTATTTTTCTTTATTTTTTTTTATAAATGTTCTTTTTTTTAGTATTTGTCTGAGTGGATACAATTAATATACAGAGGCCAAAACCACCAGTTTTCCTTGAAGGAGGGAATTTTTCTACCAGGTGCTACACCACCTGTAGTTTGTATGGCCACAAATAGTAAAATATTATTGCAAATTGAACAAAAGTGGTCTAAAACCCCAAGTTTAGTTAACCATAGTATTGATGTGGAGAGTGAAGGTCCATTTTAGCTATACAGAAGAAAGCATCTCAGTGATGCTTTCAGAAATTCTTTCTACATGTTTTCTTACAAATAGTGTGATCTGTGTGATCTTTGCATACAAGTGTTTGTGCAACATGGATACAAACTTGTATTCAGTCTTTGTAAAGTCAGTTAAAATTTAACTGTGTTAACAGTTTGGTTTTGTTGATACAGTTAAACTGGTTTACTGTAAAATGTGCTAAATGCTACAGTAGAAGCACTAAGATAATGATAAATTTTTACCTTCACAATTCTTTATGACCTTTTTTTTAAGGGTCAAGATGGATGGCACAGATGAACCTCAGAAAAAAGTCTTTAAAGCACGGAAAACAATGAGAGTAAGTGATCGGCAACAACTTGAAGCTGTTTATAAGGTTAAAGAGGAGCTGTTGAAGACAACAGAAGTGAAACTGGTAAATGGAAAACATGAGAATGGAGATTCTGATTTAAATTCCCCTTTAAGTAATACGGATTCTGTGGAGGACAAGAAGGAAGTTAATGGAATAGTTGACTTGTGTGTTAAATCTGAAGAAGAACGAACAACTTCTGATGAAATTAGTGAGGCCAAAAGCCTTGAAAGTAGGCCGGGAGACATAGTTAATGACACAGAACCCAAACCTCCAGCGCTGTCTCCAGAAAATGTTACTCCTGAGCAAGATAAAGCTACTGATACTGCAGTAACTTGTAAGGCAGAAAATGGAGTGCCTGTTAGCAATAAAGACAACTTACATGAAGAAAATAATACAAAAAATGATTTGGACCAAAGAAAGGGTGACATCCCATTGGAAAGTGAAAGTAAATCAGTTTGTGATATTAGTGACTGTTCTGAAGAGAAAGGAGAAACAAATGATAAAACTGTTAATTCCAGTTCACCTGGTGAGGAAAAGAGGACTGAAGCAGTGACTGTTGAAGAGGGTGTTGGAGAAGCAGCCATCTCTAGCAGTATGGAAACTGACCAAGAAAAGGGGGAGGGCAGTGCAGGTCTTTCAGAAACCACTGTTCCGAAGCCATTAGATGAGCCAAGTCAAAGTATCTTGGACAATACTGACTCTATGGAAACAGATGAAATTATTCCAATTTTGGAAAAACTTGCCCCAGCAGAGGATGATCTGAGCTGTTTTTCTAAAAGTTCTCTGCTTCCAGTGGATGACACAGTTCCAGATTTAGAAGAGAAGATAGACAACTGTCTGGGTTCACCATCTAAGCAGGAGAGCAATGAAAGTCTACCAAAAGAGGCTTTCTTAGTACTGTCTGATGAAGAGGAGCCCTGTGATGAGAAGGAGGAACGAGTTGAAGGGATACTACCAAACAAGTCAAGTCTTCCAGGTAAGAATTTTGTAAATTGGTAGTTTCTATTTGAGATTTTGTTCATTTCTTAGAATGACTCACTAGTGGCACGTTTCTAAATCAAAAAGGCAGTCTTACCCACCAATTATGTTATGTAGTCTTAAAGTTTTCAAGGGTGGCATTTAAGGCCCAGAAAAAAATAAAAGTAACACTAAAAAGCCGTTGTTTTAGAAACCTGATTTGTTTTGATTTGGGTTTTGGGGGGCTTTTTTAATATTCCCTGCAAATTTTTGTGCAAACTTGGGTGAGGTGGTGGGTAGAAAAAGAGGAAAGATGAGTAATTGCCAGAGATGGAACAGAAGGATTTGTGAGAAGAGAAATGCATTAATTTATTGTTCTTGAGAGGAAGAAAGGGTTTCAGCTTTCTTTAATGTGGAAATAATTGAAAAGAAGGAAAACATACATGTAATGCAGGCATGCCATAGCTCCTATTTGTTGTAACTTTTCTTTTCCCCCACTAAAAGTATTGGAAGGGTTTCATGAAAAACACAAGGCTTTTATTCATTTAACTCATGGTGGTTTTTATCTAGCTTTGATGACTATGGCAACTGAGTAACGCTTTTAAATGTTAAGTGTGGGAAGCTGATACTTTAATCACTTCAGGTAGTTAGCAGCAGACTTAAGTTAAACTGAGTGGATGACCTCTGTAGTCTATTATTGTCAGAGTTTTGTAAGTTTTTTTCTTTTTGGCATAGGGCATTTGTTGTCATACTATTGCATTTCTGAAAATAAAACAGATTAATAATTTACAGATAAGTTGATGCTGCTCTTCTGCCTGTAATTAAGCAAGATGTTGTTTCAAATTATCTTGAGGTTCGATTTTTTGGTTTTTTTTTCTTCCCCCCCTCCCATAGTATAGGTTTTTATGAAATGATGACCATGCTCACCCAAGTGTTTTTAAATATGCTTGACTGGGTAGATATTCCATAGCTTTAATAAGATTCAGGTGTTTTTCAGTCCCTGGGAAGTTAGTCACCATAGTTTATCAGCTGTTGTTTCACTATTGATGGGACTGTCTTTAACTTATGTGAAATGGCATTGTGAGTCTTCAGTCTAAAGAGTTAGAAAACTGGAGGTGGCAAGAATGTCTCTTCAGCCAAGTGTCAGACTCCTTTTCTGGTATGTACCTTTAAATTTAGGCTAGTTAAACAGAGAGAAGGTAGATTCCACAGTTTCTTCTAAGGATCTTAGTCAAGTGTTAGCTGTTTCACTGATTGCAAAAGTGATCCCATTGTTGTGCAATTAAAGACTTCCAGAAACTACTGGAGGTGGGGGAGGCAGGGAAAAAGAATGTTGTGTGTCTTGTGTCAAAATTATAGTGTATTGTGAGTCCCTTTTATAAAATGAATATTACAGATAAATTGATTGTCCACGTTCTCACTGCAGTTTAAGGGTTCTCTCATTGGAGACATTGGGGTTGCTTTTTTCATCTTACCCAGTAGGAAAACACAGTGGTCACAGAGAAGTTGGCTCTGTAGAAAAAGGCTGAAGTGAATTGGACTACAGTTTGCAGAAGTTTTAATTGATGGTATCCAGCAATATTTTTGCAGATTTTCACTTTTGGTGACAAAATAAATTCTCTTGACTAGTTGTTTTCTTTATTTGCTATAACACTTTTACAGTTGCATGACAGTAACTGAGAATGTTCATGAAATGAAAATTGGTCACTGTGAAGTATATTCTGTCCTTAACCAGAAACAAAGATAAGCAGAGAGGTTGCATGGGTGGAAAACAATTGTATGAGAAAACAGGTAGAGTTACCTTAGAAGATAAATAACTTCTGGAAAGCGTCTGAAAACTAAAACTGTGTTGATTGTATGAAGATCATTTCAAGGTGCTCTATTGGAGGCTCGGGTGCAAACTGCACAGTTAGGACATCAGATTTCAGAAAGTCCAGATGAAAACCAGCATGGCTAAACAATGGTGGAAGAATGGTACTAGAAGATTCTGTTCAAATAGGCAGATTAAGAGAACCTTTTTCTCAGGTGGAATTAGTTAATAAAATAGCTATGTTGTCACAAGTGTTTGTAGTTAGAGATCATTGGTACACCTCAGAGCTCTTGGGTAACCAAACACACATAAGATAAGGAAGCCTAATTAATGTATTTGAATTCTCTTGAATATCCAAGCACAAGTGATTTCTTACTTTTGGAAATGAAG
>VWZD01008031.1:474804-566945 GCA_013396695.1 Sakesphorus luctuosus | reverse complement strand
AATGAAGTTGTCTTTGTGTAAGATAGAAAACCCTCATGGGGGAAATTATCAGTTGAAGAATGAAAAATAAATCTACAGTTACCTGTTCCAGAGACTTCACTGTGTGACAGAGTTAATAATTTGCCTAAAATGAATGGTAAGTAGTGAGGTGGCAGTTTGCTGAGGGTATTGTGAAGAGCTGGAGAAGAATTTTACAATGCTGAATGACTGAGGGATGAACAGGGCAGGTAAAACTCATTGTGGTTATCTACAAAGTGGGATGCATAAGTACAATAATGTTCATAACTTGATAGGAAGGTAGAACTGACTCACCATTGAAGAAAAATTTCTTGGCTTTATAGTAGATAGCTTTGAGGAAACACTGATAGCGCAGCAGTTGAAGAAAGCAGGTAAAAGAACACTGGGAACAAATTGAGAAGCTGAGGAAAACTTGACTGTGAGACCAAGCTCTTACATGTTTTTTATTAATTCTCTTTTTTTCCCACTCCCTATGTCAAACAAGATAGCACAGAATTTAAAAAGCTACATGAGTGAATAACAGGGAAGGCTATGGAATTCTAGAGTAACTTTAATTCAACCCCTCTGATGGTCTTTATTCCAACCTCCTACTCAAAGCAGGTCCAGTTACATCAGATGGCTCAAGGACCTTGGCAGTTTACTTTTGTGCTTCTCCACAGATGGATAAACCACAACTTCTTCTAATTTGGAAGTGAATCTTACTGTGTTGGATGAAAATTCAAATTTTTGTTTTGAGGGTATCCTCTTATTTTTTCATATCTGCATTCTCTGTCTGTCATTCTTGTTTTTCTTGCCTTTCCTGACATGGTTTTTAATAAGTATTCTAAATGGGCTAGTTAAAATAGGACAGTAACGAGACTTTTGGAGGTCTGAGTAACACATGAAGTTTTTTCTTCTGTTATAGAAGAGGTGGAAGAGGAGAGAAGAAAGGAGAATGAAGAGGATAAAGAAGAAGTGGCCCACAAAGAAGAAGAGAAACAGACAGAGAAAAGTATGTAATGTTAAAACTATTATGCTTCACTAGGTGTTAGTGTTAGAAGCACAGAATCATTGAGGTTGGAGGGGACCTTTGGTGATTATGTGGTCCAATGTCCTGTTCAGAACCATGTCAGCTAGAGCAGTTAGCTCAGAACTGTGTCCAGTTTTGAATCTGTCCACAGGTGAAGATTCCACAACTTTCTGATGTTTGACCACTCTCACAGTAAAAAAAGTTTTTATATATTTGAATAGAATTTCCTGCATTTCAGTTTACATCCATACCCTGTCACTGGTACTAAGAGTTTTGCTCTGTCTTTGTTCACTCTCCCCTAATGGCCTTCTCCAGTTGAACAATTCCAGCTGATGATGGATGGTGCAGTCTGTAAAACACCTTGATGACTCTACACTGCACTCTGTCTAGTATGCTTACATCTTTCTTGTATTTAGAAGCCCAGAACTGGACACAAGACTCAAGGTTCAGTCTCATGTCTCCTGATTAGAGGGGAATAAATACCTCCCTCAGCCTACTGGCAGTACTCATCCTCAGGTAACCAGCATGTTGTTGGCCTTCTTTGCCAGCAGTGCACATTACTGGCCCATGTTCAACTTCATGTATGTGAAGACCACCAGGGCCTTTTCTGCAAAGGTGTTTTCCAGCCAGTGAGTTCCCAGCCTGTACTAGTGCATGGGTTTATCCCTACACAAATATAGTACTTTGCATTTCCTTTTGTGAAAATTCATGAGGTTCTTGTTTGCCCACTTCTCCAGTTTGTCAGTGTGACTGAATAGCGGTATAACCATTTAGTGTAGCAGTCACTCCTTCCAGTTTTGTATCATCTGGAAATTGCTGAGGACGCCCTCTTAGCCCATTATCTAGGTCATGAATGAAGATGTGTTGGTGTTGGTACCAGTAGCATCTGCTGGTGTGCACTGCCAGCGAGGACCTCCAGCTGGGCTATGTGGCACTAATCACAGCTCTTGGAGCCCATCAGCCCACCAATTACATGGGCCTGTCTTGGGTTGAGCTGGCAAAATGCCAACTGCCCAATACAGAGTCAGCCTCCCTTCCTCCAGCCAAGAAAAGGGAGAAGGGGGAAAAAAACAACAACAACAAAACCCCCAAAACATTAGAAACTCATTTAAACTTAAACTAACTGTATATATTTATACAGAAAAGAAAAAATTAAAAGAAACTACAATATAACCACACTTACAAAAGTTAGATATTACAATTTTTTACTTCCCATCAAAAACAGATTCCATCACTCTAGATCTATAAGCACCCCAAAGGACACCCAGCAAGAAACAGAAAGTATAACAACAAAATGTTTCTACTTCCCTGAACTCAAATAAAATGCAAGTAGTGGCAGCAGCAGCAGGGCCCAGACAACAAAACAGCAGCTGCATGTCTTGCCTCTACTTCGGCCATGATGGAACTGAGTGAACACCTCCTATTCCTGTATCCATATCCCAGTTTGCGTGATCTGGTATGAAATATTTCTTTGGTTACTTAAGTCAGGTGACACCTGTCCCTCCTAATCTACTTAGATTCTCTGAGCCTGCTAATTTGAGGCCTAGCTAGAACTACCACAGGGTCATACATCATGAGTTTGTCTCTTGAGGATATTTTGGTGTCAAAAGCATTACTAAAGACCAGATAAACATCATCCACTGCTCTGCCTTCATCCACCAAGCCAGTTGTCTCACCATAGGCAGCTATGAGGCTTATCACTGAAAATCATGAAATAAATTCTCCAACCAGTTTGCTAGGTTAGAAAGCCAATGTTACTTTATTCATCACGCTGGATGCTTGAAGATAGCTCCATAAAGCCTGCACACCCAGCAACATAATGGACCATGTTATATTCATGACACTAGTACATATTCATCACAACTCTTATGTATTCATTACATTTCTTGAATACATGCATGTATACTAATTATTTCTGTGGACTTATTTGGATATGATTCCAGATCTTCTAATAAATCTTTTCTCCTTGAGAGTATCTTAAATATGTGGTCAGGTCATCATGTACTTCTTTTATCATTCTTTGCTCTGGGGACACAATCCTTTTTCTCAAAACTAAGACATCTGCTAGTACATATTCATCACTGATACAGGTAAATAAGGAAGTCACAGCTAACACAATACTATTATACACAGATGTAAGGATCAAAACACTATTGTGCTAAAGTTAAAAGAATTTTCTGACATCTTCCCCCATTGCTGCATAGACTGCTTTTTAAAAGAAAATGTAACTTGTTCGGCATCAGGCTGATAATGCATGATTTCCCCTTGATAAATCCATTCTGACTATTCCCCATCACCACCTTCTGAATGGGTTTAGAGATAATTTCAAGAATTACTTCCTCCATCATGTTCCCAGCAATTGAGGTAAGGCTGACCATCCTGTAATTCCCTGGGTCCTTGTTGTCCTTTTGAAGATTATATGAAAACAGATGTCACTCCTGTCCTCAAGAACCTTCTGCTGGACACAGTGCCAGGAGCTGGAGGAGTGAATGAGACTTCTTTTGTTCTTTTGTGCTTCACCACTATGATGAAAATTACTTTTATAATATGGTTCTGGTTTGAGCCTGTTCTTTGGTTCTATTTTTACTTGCCCAAGAAGTAAGAAAAAAGTTTGAGTGTTTTTTCAGTCAGGCATTGGAGGTACACGTCAAAATTTCATGGCAGGTAAATACAGTTCATTGCTGGCACAGTTAGGATGCTGTGAGAGAGACCCCAAAACATGGACTCCGAGCCAAGTTAGTGTGGGATAAGATAAAAAGGTGGATTCTTTAATGTCTAGGCCTAGGGCTTTAAGGAATACATGATGACATGCCCCCTGAACACTGATTTCCATGGTTTTTATAATAATGTCCACCCAATCCCCAGTTCTCACATCTCTCAGTCTAGCCCCCATGTGCTCCTGGTCACACCTCCTCAGGATTTGAGTCAGGGGTCAATGGGACCCTGTGTTCTTCATTTTTGTCTTCCTCAGCATATATGGAGCTCTTGGAGGTTTTCCAGTGTTCTTAGACCCAAGGCTGGCTTGTGTTTATGTCCTGTTCTGCAGGCCTTTTGATATTCTTCAGCCTTCTACCTTGAAAAGACATCTAAACACTAAAAGAATATGAGCTACTGATACGTGGTGGGGGTTAGGATAGATAAACAATGAACTTAAGCTGCCAGAAATATTAACACACTACATTTGCTTTCTTATTACAGTTACAAGTACTTCTAAAATCTGTAAAAATGGAAAAAAAATCAAAAACTCCATAGGCATCAGTTAGAATGAAGTAGAGTTTCATTTGCCTGGAATCTTCAGAAGAGGATTCCTTTTTCAGAAGAGGGTTTTGTTTCACTTCTCAGAAGCCACATTTCGTTATAGGATGGTGCTGATAGGAACAGGAAGAACTGGAGGGAAGTTCTGGAGAGGAGAATGCTGGTACTGGAGTGATTTTGTATTTGGGGCAGTGATTTGGTGAATCACAAAGTAGAACTCACTGACAGTGCAGTAATGTACAGACACCAAAGGGACTGGTTTTTTGCTTTGATGTCACCAAGCACATTGTGCTCAAGGCAAATGAAACTTCAAAGTAATCATGACATTGTGCAGATACCTGTTTTTTTCAAGAGTTCCTCACCAACAGTTATGTCTAATTGTTTCAGGTGAAGGATCGAAGAGAAAGCATTCCAAATCTGAGGACCTGGATGATGTTCCTTCTAAACAACCTCGGTACATGGGAGAAGATTATGAAGCAGAACTCCAAGTAAAAATTACAGCCAGAAAGGATGTTGACCAAAAATTACAAAAGGTATTCAGAATGGAGGTGCAGAGCGAAGAACATACATGCTCCTGTCACTTGTGTTACCATCTTTGAGTTGGCTCTCCTTTCCCATGCACTCCCAAACACTTTCTCTCTTATGTGGTTGAGCGTTGGATGTAATTCAAATAACAAAGTTGGCTTATATCACACAGAGTCCTACATAGCCCTCCTTTTAAGAAACCAAATATAATTTGAAAACTATGCAGCAGGAGTTATAGTTGAAATGTATAAAATACTTGAATTCTAAGTCTCATATGACTCTAGACTGAGAATCTTGATGAAGGGAGGTCTTTCAGCATGATTAAGTTTGTATATGATGTGCTGTGTTGTGTGTCTAGCTTTAAAGAAAGGTCTCCAAACAAGCCTTCAATCAACACAGCATTTTGCAGATTTTATTAGAGCTGTTAATCACTTATTGCACCATTGCTGTGTAAGGAATGTATGGTCTTGAGGAAAAACAATTGTGCTATTCTTCCATTCCATTAGTCAGCTACTGTGTTGTAACTTCATTAATGTAGGATGGCAAAAACTGAACCACATTTGTTGCTTGTTTTTGTTTTCTAAGAAACTTTTTGCATTGCAATAGGTATAGAAAGCAGGAAAAAAGAGTTTATCTAGTAAAATTTGTGGCGATGGGTCTTTTTCCATGTTTAGCTTTAGCAAGAAAAGCAGCACTGCATTTTTGCTAGGGGAGACTACATCTCAGAAATAAGGTTGTGTTGAATGTCTTTAGTTTCCCTTCTTTGAATGCGAGTGACCCTCTCAAGAACAGAAAAGTAGGAAGAAAAATTGATTTGTGTAGACACTGTCCTTTAAGAAAATATCTTCTGTTGTTAAGGTTCTTTATATATGCAGTAAGATTTTATGCAGTTATCATGCTGCAATGAAATTAATTTCTTGAATTAATGGCAAAGTGTATTTGCCAGAATAGATGTTGAAACTCCTTAGATGTGCAACCACACACTTATAGGTGCCTATAGATTTATTTGACTGAGCACAACGGTTGTCATTGTTCTGTTTATAGTGGGATATTTGTAAAGAGTTGAGAATATTTTTATAGATGGTCTCCCAAATTTTGGGATTAAGTTGTTATGTGATAATTTTGCAGGTTATCCAGAGACTCTTAGAAGAAAAACTTACTACTTTACAGTGTGTGGTATTTGACAAGACTCTGGCAGACTTGAAAACCCGAATAGAGAAAGTAGAATGTACCAAGAGGCATAAAACTGTGTTTACTGAACTACAGGTGAGTGTTTGTGTGTTCCACTGCATAATAGGGTCACACTGAAAAATAACTTCCTCAATATTTAGTACTAGGTCTCCTAGAGTTGTCAGTAGGGAAGCCATTTTGGCTCCACAACAGGAGAAGAGGATGAGGGGAAAACTAAATACTGATGTTCCTTTTGAGTTGTAAAGCTGTAGATTCCTAATTAGAAAGAGCAAAGCAACCAATTAACCATTAAAAAAAAATCCAAGGCAGATCATTTTCTGGTAAACTGATTCATTAGCAACTAGTAAACTGCTTTTCCATTCTGTTCTGTTCCATTCTGTTCTGTTCCATGACATTTTTCAAATAAATGCTAGGTATGAAAATATCTAATGCCTCTGTGAAGCCAGAAATTTGCTTAAAAATGGAAAAGGGCAGAAAGAAGAGATCAATAGCCCTGGACTTTGTTTGAACATTCTACTTCACATGTTTTTCTTCAGAAACTAAATAATTAGCATGGAAACAAATAGCTGGTCTTGAATACAGTATGCTTTCTTTCTTGCATTCTTAGTAGAAAATACATGCTTTGTGGTGACATGAGGAACGTCATAAAAATCGAAGAATTTTGAAGAGACAACACAATTAAAAGTTTGTCATAACAAAATCAAACAATAAGGCTGTTTTAGCATTAAAAGAAATACAGCTTGCCAGACCAGCTCCTACTACATAACTCTTTCTTCTCCTTGCTGCATACATTTCATGTTGACTTTTTCTGAAGTGCCATCTAAGATGCTTTCAATATACCTTTTTGCCATTGTTTGTCACTGTCTTTAGCCATCAGCTACACTATCAAATTAATAACATCATATAAGACTTTCATTCTTGTAGAGTTTTATGTAAACATGCAAAAGAGATTGTTTGTGGAATTGTAAATAGGAAGTAAAATAATTCAAGTTGTCTCCAAGATACCTTGATTGTGATACATGTGTCTTTCTGCTGTTCCAAAATAATATAGTTGTACTGTATTTCAAGGAAGAATAATTTCTCCTCATACAAGATTGCCTTTGACTTGATGTCTTAGCTATCTGTCTTTTAGTTTGTACAATTTTTGATGGTTCTTGGGGGGACATTTATAGATTTGTGTTTTCTTCTTCTTCCCATTTAGGCTAAAATTGCTAGACTGACAAAGCGGTTTGGAGCAGCCAAGGAGGACTTGAAGAAGAGACAGGAAGTAAGAACTAGATACTGTTGTGTTTTGGGGTTTTTTTCTGAGTTAGCCTAAACCTTGTGTTGAAAAACAAAGAAAACACATATGCAGGAACGTGTGATTTGGGTGTGGCATTCACAAAGTAGGTTTGTCTGGTTTGGTTAAAGACAGTGATGTGAAAGAAGTCTTTTAAAATCTGTTAACATCTGTTATGTAACTCTGATCTGTACAAAAGCTTCTTTAGCCATAAACAACTTAAACTGTCTGTGGCTGAATCTAATTTATTTCAGTATGAAGAGTACAGTGTAAATACAAGTGAATCCTGGTACCTTGATTCTGGGGGTGGAGAGGCCAGAGGAAAGAGAGGATGTAAGGGAGTGAGGCAGGCGGGACCATGGAGATTTAAGGGGTTATAAAATATGCCAAGTTCTCCTGCAGTGTTGACTTCAGAAAATTAATCTCTCACACAGAAGGGAATGGATGTGAAATAGAACAAAAGCATAAGTTTGCAAGGTGACTTAGAGTTATTCTCTTACGGCTTTTGTTTCACTCTCTCATATGGTATAGAATTCAGCAAATGCACCTGCACCTGCATCTCCAGGGAAAGCAGCAGCTGACACTGCAAATACAAACGCTGCCACGTATCGGTAAGCAAATGACGTCACTGTCACCATGTTAAAATTTATCATAGGATACTTCAGATACCTAATGTTGTGGATAATCCCATTTTCTTTTTTTAAGTAAAATGTTCTTCCTTATCTTTCATTGCTCTTCAGTTGTAAAATTCAGTTTGCATTCACAGAAGTCATAAATTGGCAATATTTAATGTATTCTTGGGTAAATTGAGATGTTGTTTCAGTAGTTAAAAAATTATGGATAAAAGTGGAAGTTTAATTTCAAGAACAAGAAGATTCTATGGTGAAAGGCAGACTTGGTGCAAGCACTTGAAAATGTACAAAGAATTCTGCACTCTTTCAGTAGGAGAATATCCAAAATTAATTTGCATGAGGAGCAGAAAGTGGGTTTAGAAAATCTCAATGAAAGTTAATTGGTATAAAATAAGGGGGTTTTTTTCACCTTTGTGCTGTTCATAAATATACCTGGTGTGGCTTATTGAGAGATGCTAATTCAGTCTTCATACCATAGAAATACTAGCACAGTGAGGCAGATGTTGGAGTCAAAGAGGAATGTAGGAGAGAGCACACCAGCAACTTTTCAAGCCCCTGTGAGTGCAGGTAAGAAACTACCTATGGACTATAAACACATTTCATAAAATTTTGTTGCTTTCCATTAAAGAAGTAACTAACTAAATAGAGCAAAACCAGTTTTATTCCCTTTTTTCTGACATGAAAATTCATTATTTTTAGCTCTCTAGCACATTCCTAGTTTATATTTTTGTGATGGGCTTACCACGTATGTGAAAAAATGTGTTGATTTGGCCAGCCAAAGTTAGATTAGGGTAAATTAGTTGCTTCAGGGAACTCCACACTGGGTATAGCAACAAAACTGTCAGCGTTTCGGCTGCCAAGAAGTGAAACACATGGCTCAGGCCCCTTTTTGTACTTGATCATAGTAGGATGCTGGTATCGTCCCCTCTACCTAATAGCTACAGAACTTGAGAGGGAAACTAAATGGCAGTTATAAACCCCATTTCTTAAATGAATCATGTTGAAAAACGGTGTCTCTAGATTAAAATTGTATAGGGAATGTAGACTCAAACCCAGCATTAATCACCTTCATCGTAGTCTCAGCATCCTAGGCTTTAAAAATAGTTTACTTAATATTGAGTGCTGAATTTTTTCTACAGAATTACCTCATAGTAGGCATCTACTGGCTTTCAGTAGTGTATTATGCTCCTGATCTTTAGTTTTAATCCTGAAATTTTGTTTTAGAAAAGTGAATGTTTTCTCTGATGCATTAATACTTGGTTTCAGTAGAAGCTTCTGGATACAATGTCCTACCTATGCAAGACAAATTAGTCCTAACTAACATAGGGGTTTTTTTCTTGTGTTTTGTGAAGGACCAGTTGTTTTACCCTTTCTGTAAAGAGTGTTTAAGGTGCTGCTTTTTATGTTTTTTCAACAGTTAAATCTTGGAGCTTTCTTCAAGCCTATTTGTCACAATTCTTTATATATCGGGTGTTTTTTCTGCCACCTTTTTCAAGCAGCAGTACAGTATTGACTGTGTCTTTAACTAGGCCATTGCATATCAGCGTGTACAACAGAAAAATAGTGTCTATAGCCTTTATTTGCAAAAAGACAGGTAATCATACACCACCTTTTTCATAGAATAGTTTGGTTTGGAAGGGACCTTTAAAGATCACCTAGTCCAATCCTGCTGCCATGGGCCAGGACATCTTTCACGAGATCAGGTTGCTCAAAGCCCTTTCCAGCCTGATTTGAACACTTAAAATGATAGAGCATTCACAACTTCTCTGGACAACCAGTTCCAGTGACTCATTGCCCTCATCATAAACTGTTTCCATTTTTTGTGTTGCAGTGAAACTTACCACTTGGTTCAAATACTTAATTGGTTTTTTTGTGTGTGTATGTAGTGCCAGCTTCCAGTCTTGCTGCTTCTCCAACAGTTGTCAGTGGACATCCTAAGCTTCAGACTCCAGTGACATCCGCCAGCTCTTTGACGACAGCAGTTCTTCCCACAGCTAACACAGCTACGGTTGTAGGCACTAACCAGGTGCCCACTGCAAGCACTCAGTCAGTGGCTGTGTCGTTGCAGTCTTTGCCCGTAATCTTGCATGTACCTGTTGCAGTGTCATCCCAGCCTCAGATTTTGCAAGGCCACACAGGGACTTTGGTCTCTAACCAGCAGCCAGGCAGTGTGGAATTTATATCTGTACAAAACTCATCTACAGTTGGTAGCCTTCCCAAAACTGCAGTGTCTTTGGCATCAACTAACACAACTAAACCCAATAACATCCAACATGTGCCCAGTCCTGGTATTCAAAGGAACTCTACAGCCAATGCTGGGTCAATAGGCACAACCTTGGCAGTACAGGCTGTTTCTACTGCACATCCTGTTGCCCAGACCACAAGGACTTCTTTGCCCACAGTGGGTACTTCAGGACTTTATAATGCTGCCAACAGTCGAGCACCCCTACAGATGAAGATTCCCCTCTCTGCATTTAGTAATACAGCTCCTACGGAACCACCTTCCATTGCAGCGCCCAGGAGTGGTAAGTTATGCTTCAATGTTAACACTGGGAGAGTGTCAAAGGGAAACACAGAACTGCACTTCTGTGGAAATTTGTTCATTAGTGTGTACTAGAGAGATGTTTCTTTCAGGTTGCGTTTCGGTTGAAATTTTCAAGATGAAAATTATGGTAGATGTGTTTTAGACACTGTTGACAATAATCTCTCTGTAGAAGGAGTCAGCAGTGTGGCTTTGTAAGCTTTGTTTTATTTGGAACTTGATTTATGTAATTCTTAGTAGGAAGTCAGAAACTCCTCTATTCTACCATTAACAAGTTGAAATTTATTTTAATACAGCCTTTCAAAATAATGGCTGCCTTTCTAAGCAAAGAGATACTGAAAGGAAAGTATAATCAGTAACTTAGTTTGCGCAACACTTAAAAGTGAACAAAATGGGAGAAAAAAACACAACTGAAAACTAACCTAGTTCCGAAGAAGTACACTTACAACAGTATTTGAAGTAGTCTCTGAACACAATAAATGTTCAAATAATGGTATCTAGATTATTTTTTTTAAAATACTTTATTTCAGTCTTTGACCATGCCATGATCATTCTCTGCACTTTCCATTTTACATACTTTGAATTTTCTTTCTAAGAAGTCTTCAAGATTTGTGAATTGGAATTATAGCACATTCCTCATTGGCACATTATAATGTTAAAATGAACACAAGCAGAGCTTGACGTCAGAACTAGTTTAATTTCATTTTCCCATCTCTAAGTTACCTGTGTTAAAACATGTCCTTCAGGGAGTTGGACACTTATGTTTTGTATTTTTTCTTAGCTGTAAAGCAAATAAAAAGTATTTAACACAATATAAGAAGGGTCGTTGACAGATGAGAAACAGAGACAAAAAGAAGGACCTATGTGTCCAAAAACTGTGTCTCATTTTATGCAGTTCACGGAGCCTTAGTGTATACCTTAGCAGTTTTCTTACCAGAATTGAAACATTGATTTGGGCCAGCACTGTTGCTGATAAATTCTGGTTAAAATGTAAAATTAAAATGAAAATGAGAAGAGAGAATTTGGATTTAAATGTTTACATCAAATATTCAAGCAATTGTTGAATTTCAAGTTTAGATACATGTTTGCCTGAGCTAGTAAAGGCAGTCAGTCTTCCTGCATAAATTGTCTCAGTTATATATTTTGCAGTCTGTTTAACCGTCCATTTTTCAGTCAATTTTTTTGTACAAAAATATTTAATATATTTTTTCAGTTTAGTACCATAATCAATTTCCATACAGATGGAGGAGAGGTTGGAGTTATACTTTGTCCTCAGATAGGGAAGAGTGTTGCCCATATAGTATTTATAATGCATTGTCAAATTTAGAAGGAAGGAATACATTAATCAGACTTGAATACTTCTAATTGAAAATTAGGGCTAAATGTTAAATATGCCACATACTGAATGTTCAGTGTCAAACAATTTTGAATATTGCCTCCAAATTTGTGTAGTGGATAGCAGTAATTAGTACTCATTAATACAGCAAATGAACAATTTCTTGACCCCCCAGAAAACCAGACAAGCAGGCCACCAGCAGATACTTCGGCAAACAAGCGAACTGCTGAGGGGACAACACAGGTAGGCTGTTGATTGTTTCTATGTAAAATTCTGAAGTTACAATCCACAGGAGTAAAGTTCTTTACCTTTATTGCTTATAATGAAACAATTTTAGTTTCTTTCTGTGCCATCCTTTCTAGTTTCTGTCCATTTGTATTTTTCTTCTTCTGATTCAGAGTATTATTTGGAGCATGAGCTTCTGATAACCTTTTCAGAAGTTTTCTGATGGGTTTTGTGTAGGTGGATGAGTTAGTAAATCAGGAACGGGGAGGTCCCATGGTGTAAAGGAGAGCACTCTGGACTCTGAATCCCAAGGTCCTGAGTTCAAGTCTCAGTGGGACCATCCCCTGGCAGTTCAATGCCTCCCTGCCATTTCATCCCGTCACATCTCGGATGCTCAGCAGGGTCAGCCCCGGTCAGTACTGGGTGCTGTGACAGTCCCGAGGACTTCACTGTCACTGTCCAAGCTCGCTTGGCCATGGCAGATGGACCTCAGGACTTAAACGGTGGGGCCAGTTCCGCGCACGCTGTGCCTCACCTAAAAATCCACTGTGCAGGCTGGAAGGGCACACCCATGTGGGGAGAGCCCTGCCCAAATCTGCGTTCACAAAGTCTGGCCATACATAAAGCAGGAACGCACTAAAAACGTGTCTGATAAAACAGAGCTAATATACGAAGAAAGTCTGCCTGATCTTTGTCTGCAGGGTTTGAACTTAAAGCTACAAATACTTTTTAAATTATTGCAGTGCTCTCATTTTCACACATTAATCCAGAAGTTAAAATTGGAATTCTAATGTTTGATTGCTAAACATCATAGGAAAAAAAAGAGGAAAGGAAGCTTTGTTCAGGAATAGCTACTTCATGATAAAGGAGAATTTGCAGTACTTCTGGAGTCCTTGTCTAAAATTTGTTGAACTTTATTTGAAATTTGAAGATTGATTAAGCCATTTAAAATTATTGATAAATAATTTTCTTTATGTATATAGATATTTCATAAAGCACCTCATACTTTTACATTGCTGTTAACCAAAAGTTATTTTATTAAGGGGAATAAAAATAATTTCTTCTAGCCAAAATCTTCTAATTCATTAGTGTTTCAAGGTACAGTTGTATCTAAATTGTATTTCAAAGCTGAAAGAAAATATGCTGGACAATATTCTGCTTTTCACCTGTTGCAGAAATAGTCTGGCAAAGGAAGTCAGTATTTTAGAGTATAAATTTTGCCTCACTCTACCTTTTTTTTAAGGCATTTCGTAAAGAATGACTGTTTGGAATTTCATTTTTCAATGATACCTGTGGATTATAGCTATTAAAACACTTGTCAGTACTTGATACGTAGGAAGTCCAGTACCAGAATGGATGATGGAAGTGTAGTTTTGAGATTTAATTTTCAGTATGGGATAAATATTCTGGAATTTCGCTTCAGTTAGAGCCTGAAACCCAGAAAAAACATTTGGAAAAACAGATTGTGTGTGATAGTGGTATTTAGCAGGAAGGTGAGCAAGGAGGAGGGAAATAGGACATAGGATGTTTTCCAGTTTTCAGTCATCTGTTGTGTATGTTCTAGGTTTGCTTTCCATGAAATCAGTTAAAGCATGTGTAATGCCATAGTTAAAACAGATCTGATGCATTTTAATTGACTAGTGAGGTCTGGAATTGACATGCCATAACATTTGAAAAACCCAGTTAATGCCACCTGCTTTTTGTTACATAAAATCCAAAATATTATATATTACCCCACACTTCACAGCTCTGAGATCAAAAAGTAGTTGGCTGTGTGCCGTATACCTGTGGCATGCTTGATGGTACAACTTTGATCAATTGTTTCGAAAAGCAGTTGAAACAGGAAGAGACATCATCAGAAAATAAAGCAGCAGTAGAAGCAGCACAGACGAATTTTAACTTCCCTGAGGATGTCCTCTTTGGCTTGGAGGAAGAGGAAGAGGATGCTAAGAGCATCAAAAACACCCACAAGCAGACTGGCTGGGCAGCTAACCTATTAAAACAGTGGCTGGCCAAAAATGGCAAGGATCCTAGCTTTGAATTGGTCCCAGTAAGTGAACTCAATGATATCTTAAAAGAGTTTTATTACACAATAAGAAATCACGATGGAAACACCTACAGTGTGGCAAGCTACAAGTCAATGCGGGCTGGCTTAAACCGGCATCTCAAAATGCCACCTTATAATCGTCAGATTTGCTTAATGAAGGACAAAGAGTTTGCGAGTGCAAACATGGTGTTTGTGAGCGTGCTGAAGATGCTGCGCATGCAGGGGAAGGATGAGACTCACCACCATCCTCCTATTGCTGCCGAGGACTTGCGTAAGATTAAACAGTCTGGTGTGCTGGGTTTGCACAGTCCACTGGCACTCGTCAACAAGGTGTGGTTTGATTTGCAGTTGCATTTTGCCAAGCGAGGGAGGGAAATTTTGAGAGATCTGGCTCCAGATGCATTTGTTGTTGAGAAGGACAATAACGGGCGTCGATATGCCATGTTTAGGTATCCTGGCAAAGGAAAAAATGGAGAAGATCCTCATAAAATGGGTAAAATGTATGATATGCCAGGGGACCCAAACTGTCCTGTTTTTTCCTTGGAACTTTATTTGTCCAAATTGCCTCCAGAACCCCCTGCCTTTTATCTGCACCCCTTAAAGCTAACATCAGAGCAAATGCAAGAGCAGCCTGTCTGGTACAAAAGAGAACCAATGGGTGTGAACTACCTAGGTACCATGATGCCCAGGATAAGTGTGGCAGCCAGGCTCTCTCAGCGCTACACCAATCATTCCCTTCGAACTACCACCATCCAGCTACTGTGTGAAGCAGGACTGGGGCCTAGAGAAATAATGGCAGTGACAGGCCATCGCTCTGAGTCTGCTATTAGACACTACTGGGGATCTGCAGAGGTTCGCTACAGGCCCTGGTCGGATATAATGGAAAATAATGCCCACAATTATCTATATAGCAAGATCCCAAATGAAGTGATAAAAGAATCACTGACTGGTGCCTCCACCTCTTCTGTAAAACATGTTCTAAAACAAAACAAAATTCTATTTCCTACGAAATCTGTGGTGCGGCCTGGCACTAATTCCGTGGCTTTAGTCCCGGAGGGACACCCAGCTCTGAATTGCAAAAGCCCCATCCTGTTGAACCACAGTTCTTCCAAGGTCTTTCTCCCCAAGAACATGAACAGTGGGAACCTCACTGCCAGTCCCCCCCACAGCTATTGTAACAAACCTGTCTTTATAAAGCGTGTGATAAAACAAGAACCAATGACCTGATGCTTCTGTAATGGAACTGATTTCAAATTAATTGCTAAAATGGAAAAATTATCAGATTTGTTTTTTCACTTGGTCTACTAAGGAAATTTCTTATGGTCTAGTGAAGCAAGTAGTATCCTGTTTGCACTTGTTATGTGAGCTACGGAACAGAAACTTAGAACAGGGCTTGGAGTTTGTATGACTTTTTGTGGCAGCTGGGACTCTTTAAGCAGCTGAGCAGAGCAATTTTAAAAATATTAAAGGGAAATATTGATTTCCACTTAGCTGAAGATATGCTTTCTGCACTAAGAGTGTGGCTTTTATATTTTGTGAAGAGTGTATTTATTGTACCATTTTGTGGCTGCTGGCACTGATGTAGCATCTTACAAATCAAATACTTGATTACTGAAGAGCACAGAGAAGGCAGAAGCTGAATGAAATACACACAGATGCACTACAAATATATACATATTCATAAAAACACCTGGAATTGCTTCACTACTGTCACCCTCTGTTCAAGTTGTTATCAGACCTACCAGAGTATTGTGCCTTTTTTTTCATTTTTTTTTTAGCTAGTTAATACTTTTGGCTTAAGATTTCAATCATTCTGTTCTCCAAAGGCACTATTTGATAAGGATGGTCTTGAGATCTCTTCAGTTGTGCCTGAAATGAGAAAAACATTCTCAAAAGAGCTGAAAACAGGTTTGTTGCTTAAACGGCAGGTAGATTTGAAGTGGTGTCTCTGTGCTTGTGAGAGGTTTTTTTGTGTTTCTTCTCACCCACCCCTTCATTACATTTCATATCATCTTTACAGTATAGTCTTTGTCATTTTAGTGTAAGTCACAAGGAACACATCCTGGTCATCTCCACAGGAACCCTAACCAAATACTAGTTTTTGATTTTAACTTCTTCAGATTAGTAAAATGATCCTATCATTAAATTTTCCCTAGATTTGTACAGGTTAGACATTCTCAGGATAGTGGATATAGTAATAATTTTTGTCAGAGATTCTGACAAATAAGGGACCTTCCTGTAAATAAAAACAAAAAACTGATCATAGAATCACAGGTTATGGTAGGTCCACTTTGGAAGAAGAAACAGCATAGTGTTTAAAACTGTTTTCCATTATATTAACTCAATGAAATAAGAATTGCTTTGCCCTTTTCAAATGTGTGTATTCACACACACCATGTGGTTTATCATGCTAAGGACTTTACTGGAAGTGTTTATGTTGCTCAGCAATGGACAAAATAGAGAAAAATTCCAGCTGAAATGAGAGATTGACCATGATAAACTCTTAATTCTGTGCAGAACTTCCTTGCTGGGATAGGCTTTCAAATACTGACCAAGATTTATCTCTCATCTACATAGACATTGCTATAGTCTGCACTTGATGCCTGAACTTTGGAGTCTTTCTCTTGGCTGATAATGTTTACCCCTGTGGCCTTGGGTAGGTTACTCACATTTAATGCATCAGTTTTCCCAAGTGTAGGACCAGCACATTGCTCGATTTTTTTGCTAGGTCATGTTGAAGATTAAAATGTTTTGAAAGTTCTGTACTCATATTACATATTATATTTACAGTCACTTTTATTTACTGCTGTTCTAATTATTTAGATCATTGATCGATGTAATTGTTAATATAAAAATTATTTCTGCACTGTCCTGTACTTCCTTAGTTGCAGCATTAACTTAGAACATCAGTGACTACAGGAAAGCAAGCATGGATCAAGGATTATAATTTTGTCAAGCCTAAAGTAAATAAAAGAGAAATGGTAAAGAAATAATCCTTTCTAATATCTAGACAGAAGAAAAAGTAAAAAAAAAAAAAAAACAAAGCAAAAGAGTTCTTAAAATATAGGAGAACAGTGCAGTAACTTATTCTAGGTATATATCCAGATATATATTTAGGATAACACAGATTTCCAAATTTAAGGGATTCATAGAACTCATAATCCAGCCACACTGGCCAAATAAGAATTTCTTCTTGTTTGAAGAAAATTCACCCTAAACTTTTCCCAGGATGGGCATGTATTGCTTTCCCCCCCATAAAAAAATACTCCTGTCTTTATCTCAGGTAGTTGCTTCTTCCAGCATACTGGCATTGAGCATTTATCCTGCAGAAACAAGTAAGGTATGTTGCCAGGAGATGGTTGGGTTTTGTTCCCTTTTGCTGTGTGCTGTGGTCACACTGAGCACATGCCCTGCTGTGGTCCTGACTACATCTGGGTGACTTAGTGGTAACAGCATATTGCTGATGGCTTCATTCTTTAACATAAATCTAGTGGTTGATTAAAATAGAAAAAGGGAATCTTTGGCCAATCTTGGCATGTCTCTGATACTTTTTGATTATCATTTGGCTTCTAACTTGATTTCCATTCTCTTGGCATATAATAGGGTATTTTTGGATTCTGATTTGTTGAATTCTAATTCTATTGGCACCAACTATACAGTGTCCTCTTACTACCTTCAGTTTGAACCTGATACTTCAGAGCTGCTGATTGCAGTATTACTGGCTTCTGGGGTTTTGTATGGGACAATTTCTTTTTAATGAGTATAGTGTTCCTAGTTTGGGCTGGAAGTATTGCTTCACAAGAACTGGGGTCATTGTTCACTAAGCTTTCCATTAATATTTGAATTAATTCTAATTAATGGAACATCTTTTCAGAACTAAAAAATCTTTCTCCTGTTTCCCCTCCCACCTATAATGTTAAATGAATCTTTCCTACATGTATCAGTTTCTCGAAAAACTGAAGTAGACAGAGTTGGGTGTTTTGCTGCTTTTGTGAAGTCAACTTTGGCTGTGAGTGAAGTAATATGGGGAGTAGGGTGGCAAGTTCCAGGTCTGTCCTGCTCATTGCAATACAAGTTATGCTTTGTGAACATCGTGAATTGTACTCCTCAGTCAGGGTATCAGCAGAGAACTTCAAACAGCAGGATAACAGTTTCTTTTTTTTTCCCCTGTTATTTGCTCGCTATAAGTGAACTTGGTTGTTGAACCAACAGGTTAAGTACAGTTTGGTCGTCTGAACTTAAATTTAGACGTTGGCTGTAAACTTGATGCAAAATTGTTACTCATCATTTAAAATTCTCTTTAAAAATCTGAATATAATAACTATTCTTTGAAAGAAATTTGTCATCTATCTCTCTTGAATTTTCTAATTAGGTCTTTTCCTAAAATAAGACTATTTCATTTCACTTGCCAAAAAAAAAAAAACCCAAACCAAAACAAAAAACCCCAGCTCTTAGTTGTATCTTAGTCAGCTAAACTATTTTTCTTAATACTGGCTGCTATATTATTGATTAAATTCCATTTCCCTTGATGGAAAGAGATAACTCTGAAAACAGTAGGGAATGACTGGAACCTTATATAATACATCAATAAATTTAGATTTGCCTCTCATTTTCATAATTCAGCTTTGGTACTAGTGCTACTTGGGTTTTGTGTGTTTTCCTGTTAAGTTTGGAAATCTCAGCTGTTACTTTCTATTTTGATGAAGTTGGCACAATATCTGACAGTATGTTAAATATTCTGTGGTGTGTGCATCTCCTCTGTACTCTGTAAAGCGACCCATTGTGCGGTGTCCCAAATACCTGAAAGCATTGGAAGGATGTTTTGAAACTGAACGTGTTCTTCGGTTTGTTGTGGTTTTAGTCTGGTATATCTGGTTGTCCTAAACTGTACATCTTCTCAGTAATTGCTGTTTAGGGGTCAGCATAGTTGAAGTTTTCATTAAGCAGCTTGGACATATGATTTTGCTGTGTGACTAATTTTCCTTTTGCAGCCTTCCTCTGTTTCTTGGTCCAAAAGGATGGCCACAGGGATGTGAGAGGGAGAATCCTACCATGTTTGTGTTAGTCTCTCATCTTCACGTTTTTCCTGCATCCACAGGAATTTAAGGGTTGTTACTCAGTCCCAGTCATTTTACCAATGGCCGTTTCAGTGCCTTTGGTTCTAAAGTTGCATTTCTGAAGACATGACAAGCACTTTTAATGTATTGGGGTAAATGTTATTGTTACAAAGGCAAAGGCATCTTTAATTATATAGCAAATCTTTAGAATGGTTTTTAAGTATTTTAGTATGAATCCCAGTTATAGAGACAGGATTTATATATAGTATATAAAATATATGAATATAGTTATGATATACTGAGAGAATCTGTGAAAGCAGCTTTTATTGTATTGCAACATGAAGTAGAAGTGAACAAATTTGAACAGTATTTGTTGTGTTAAAAATGGCTGGCATAAGTCAATCTTCAAGAACAATTTTGTCATATTTATTAAAACACCAGGTCAGGTGAATAGTCTTTTTTCCCCTGTTCCCTGCTCCAGATGCACCTTTTCCTCTTAAGGAGTAAACTTTTTTCCCAGTCTAAATTTCAGCTGTGCACTTCACTTTTCAGCTAATATTAGTGTTTAAAATTGAAGTCCACAGTGTCCTATCCATTTCCCGTTGTTTCTGACATACCTTAATTTGTTTGGTTGAACTACAGTTTAATTTAAGCTACTTTGCTGACTGTTGGAAACTCATCTGGTAAAATGTTAATAAAGTACATTTATAACTCCTATCCCTTTACTTTCCAACGTGTAATAAACTTTGTGAATGTCTCTTGGGAAATAATGTGAGCAAAGTGGATATGTCAGCTTACAATTTATAAGCGGCTATTAATTCTGTATTGTTGAAGCATTATTGATGAATATGTTTCCTTGCATTTCATGGTTTTGTCACTGAAAATAAACATATATAATTATATATGTAAAATGGGCTGCTTGACTTTTGTCTCTCATCCTGGGGTTATGTTTATGCTGTTTAAAATGCTCCCAGCTCTCATCTACGGGGTGGAATCTTTGCCCAACACTAATTAGAAATCTAAATTACAAAGATATTACCAGGATGTCATGTAGCTGAATTGGATGACTGTTTTAAGCAACAAAATTAAAGTGAATCCATTCTTGTGTGACTTTTAAAGTGATTTGTCTCTCCCTGCAACCATATCTGTGTTACCCTAAACCACCCCCAGCTACTGACAGCAGCTTTTAAAGAATAAATATACTTGTGTATTGTAGGCTCAAATCTGTCATTCAGGGCCAAAAAATTTGAGAAAAATATTAAAACCATCTAATGGGTTGTGTCATTAGTTCAGACATGGATAATAGATTTTAAAAGCTGCATTAAACTAATCCAAAAAGTATTATAAATATATTTACTGTTTAATAAGATGGTCTTCCATCATCCAAGATGGGCATCCCACATAATACTGTTGGGTAACCATCACTGTGCTTTGGGGACACAAGGTAGATGTTTCACCCTCCAAGAGTAAGAACCAGTAAAGAGGTGTGTGTGCACATACATACATACATACATACATGTATGTGCTTGTTGTATACCCTTTTAACTGTTTGATTAAGGAAAAAGCAAATTACAGCAGTAGAAAAGTACTTTTAGCATTTTGTCAAGTGTTGCTTATAACTTTTAGTTGGAATATTGATTTGCAGTGTCTAAAACCAGCTTTTCTGGCAATGAGAGGTCAGATCTTATTTTCTTGTTAATAAGGGTAGCTAAGGCAACACCTGCTCTTTGCACCAAAGAAATGAGAGGGCATATAATACTTAGGGGTTACTATGACTGGTTATTAATTTTTTCCATGCTGGTATTGTTTAGGAAGTGTTATAGTACCAATTAAGAGCAAGGGGAACACAGCAATCTGGTGAATGCCATAGGTAAAACATCTCTTAAAAGTACTAGAGTATTACACAAGTATGCAACCACACACTATCAAAACATGTATTGTAGCCCTGTGAAATTTTGTTTGTGTAAACTATGATCTTCATAAACTGCTCCCTTCATTGCATTATCATTTTCATTTTTATCTGAGTAAGAGAGAACAAATATGTTTGATAACTGGTTGAGTAGATTTTCATGGCATCTTTGCAAGGCTGGACTAATTATTCAATTTTGTGGAATGTATTGCATTGGAAAAATAACTATTAAGGAGTGTTAAGTCTGATACTGAACAGTCAGTGACTGAAATGTGCTCAAAAATGTATAAAAAATGTGATTTTCACAACTGCTTCGAATGTGCTTGAAATCTGTAGTTTTGTATATGGATGACTGAAAATGAAATATCAACCTTGTAATTATGCAAACACACACAGTATTGCCACCCTTTCCACACACACGCTATTTCCAAAACATATTTTTAACATCACTCCCCATAATTTAAGGTTGACTTTGCTATTATATAACGCCTTGGTGCGTCATGTGTTATTGTGGTGGTATGATGCTTCATGGATTGTCTGTTTTGCAACCTCCAGATTTTTTTCTAGTTTGTAGAAACTGTGAATAATAAAATTGTCTGCACTGTGTCAGTGTGCAATACATAATCTTCAGAATTTTGATCTTTACTACCCTGGAAGTAATTTTTATTTTGCAGTATATTTTTTTTGTTGTTGCATTTTTTCCCCCTTAATTTTTCACTTTTACATACTGAAATGCTCCTTTATAAAAAGCAGGTGGCATTACAATCAATAATATTATCTCTATGTGATGAACTGAACTGTGGCGTTATATAATACCAAAATTTTTAAATCATATACATCATATGTGAATAGAGAAGGGCATATTCAGAACTTTATTCAAAATACCAGCATGGTTTTTCATGTGGTACAATCCATGTGCATGTTACCAAGCTGTTCAGTTTGAGTTTTACAGATTTCTTTCCCAGTTTTCTACAGTAGTTTGCCGTTGACATACGTATGCTGTGATGTTGTAACTTCTTTCTGTGTTAAATTTCATAATTGTAGTTATTGTGGGAGGTAACCTTCTTTTCTGAATGCCATGTCTGCCATATGTGCTTTGGCCTTTAAATCTCATCTCTTTTGCTACGTTTATTTTCCTTGTGGAATGGGAATAGCTTTTCTACAGACACCTACCCCCAACATTTTTTCTTCCTCCTTCTTTCCAAAATTGCAGTGATGAATCAACCTAAATTGCAGCAGTAATGACCTGAAAAAGTTGCTGAATAGCAAAGCTAAGGTGATATTCTTTCTCCCACTACAATGTATTTTACAACAGTGAAGTGGTTCAGCATGTGCAAGAACGTACAATGATAGTGGCCTGTCTCAATGTCCCTTCATTTCTAGACATAGATGAGGAAACTGCTTCAGAATCACTTGAACACCAGACAGCCCTTAATGTTATTGTGAGGCTGATTCCTTTCTGATTCCCCTTTATTAATTTACTGTTTGCTTGTGTATAGTTTAACTATTAGGTATTGCAGTCAATGAAATACAGGATATAGTGACAGTCTTCCAAAAGAAAGAAGAATGTTCTTAAAAACATTTTATTGGTTTTATTACAAATCCTAATTGTGACTTCAGGTTCAGGTGGCCCTGTTCACTGCATTTTTGACAAGTTTGACCATTTTTATTACCTCTAAGAACCGTTTTACTATTACAGTTATTTTTAATGTCTAAAATATCCATATAACACTGGTTCTAGAAAGTTGATGTATAATATTTTTTTCCTCAAGGAAAACTATTATTTCTGCTTTGCCCCATAAGTATACTGTGTTTGTTGGTACATCTCTTTCTCAGTACTTTCTTTAATACTTAAAAAGCATGTGGATGGGCTTGGAAGAAAGTAGATGGTATGTGGTCCATGTGTATGCAGTAGGAAAATGCATGAAATTGTGAGTATAGGTAATTTTTACTGATCGTTTGTAGAAAACCCTGAATTGAAGTGTAATTACTGAAATATGAGTAGAGATTTTATCTAAGTAATTAAAACAAAGTCTTTCTAGTAGTTTTCATGGTAGAGAATATCTGAGAACATTACTCAGGTTAATCAGTACTATAGATCACGTCTCAGCAAAACTTCTGCAGTTAGGAGAACAATTACAAATACCAATTTATGATATTAATTTGAGAAAAAATGCAGAAATCTGAGTAGCTGGATTCCTTTTATACATGCTTTTCATTGTTCTACCTTCCATATGCACCATAAAGCAATGCCAGTTTGACTGCTGAGGAGGCGTTTAGAGGAGGTTATGGCTTAGTGTCTGTTTCAGGACCCAGCAGGGCTCATTCCGGTATTTGAAAGGGATGAATATTTACTTCCTCCTTTCTTCAAGGGTCTTTCAGTTGCTGCTTTCACAAGTTATGTGTTGGCCATTAAAATACTTTTCCTTCACCCTTGCCAAGTTAGGTGTTTGCCTTGGGCGTTTGGCGCACTGACAGATAGTTGCATATTGGTAATTGCTGGAGGTAGGGACGTGACTTTGAAGCAGCTGAGATCGAGGGGCTGCAATTTGATGAGATTTTCTTCAAATAACACAGTTTTTGAAACAGATCAAGATTATAAATCGAAGGGCCTTCTCCTTGGTGGGCTGCTTCAGGAAAAACACACAAGTGTGAGAATAGCAAAGTAACTATACAATACATTGACCCCATCCTCCCATATTTGTGGTGGTACATGCTCATTTGCTGCTTGGCTTGTTATTTTCTCCTCTCCTGCTACCTGTTTTCCTCCCCCTGCTTACTTTTTTCACCTTTGTTTCTGCTCTTAATCATACCTTGCAGTCCTCTTCCCTGGCTTCAAACTCATGGTTTTGCCTTTTCATCTTGAAGTTGTATGTGTCTTCTTGGGCTGGATCTACATTAGATTTCAGTGTGAAATGTTCAGTTACAGCACACATTGCTTTCCTGCAAAACATCTCAGTTGCAAATTGAAGCTCACCTACCAGCTGAAGAATAAAGATGTGACTATGTGAAAATTAGGAAGTGAGAATTTTTCTTGTTTTCTTCCTGATTTTTTTCCCATATACATATTTAAAACCCTGGTATTTCAGAGTAGGATTTGTTAGGCTTCATTTTTAATCTCACTTTTAATTCACTTTTTTCATGGCATTGTTTTGCGTTAAGATCATTACATTGCTGACTGCCATATGAAACCAGAAAGGAATTTAAAGGCCAGCACAGATATAGTTGTGGTTAACTGGATGGTTCAGCCTGTAGTGTTGCTGCTTCCAGGTGGTACAAACTTCGCTCACCTGCTATGGATAAAACAGGTCCAAAATAGCAGTGTGAATGACAGTATTTTGGAGGATTTCTACTTACTTGAAATTTAAGGGCATATACATTAAGATGGATGAGCTTTTCAGAAGGTGGTTTGGAGTTTACTTTTTTTTTCAATCTCAGTGTAAACTTTTTTCTTCTTAATTACTAGCAATTACCCAGATGCTATTCTGAACAATCAGATTTAAGTGCAACTTCTGGTCTGTTTGGAGAGTGGTAGGCTGGTTCTGACAAATAATGAAAGGGTTGTTTGGGGCAGTTGTGATTTTGTTCGCTGTGGTTGGGTTTGTTTGGTTTTGGTTTTGCATTTGTTTTTTGTAGCTGTGGCATTTTAAATAGATACAAATCACTTTTTATTGATGTGGTTATTTTGTTTCTATTTCAGTTTATTTGATATTCTAGGGTGACTGAAGCTTTTGTTACCAAGACCTGCTAGGCAATATGTGAACTAAAGCATCGTATGTTTGAGGTTCTCATCAAGTGGTTTTAATTATTTTGTTAGTGTGACTGCACTGATGAGAAGGTGTTAAGATTGCATCATCTTGCTCTTCTGCAGAGACCAGATGAAGCAGGTTAATGTTGGATTCCTGTGTTTGGAGATAGCTAAAAAGTCATAGCAGACGAGAACGCTTTGACTTTGCTTTTCTGCTTTACCAGTTTCTACCCACATGCTTGCTGAAATCTATGTTAGCAGCTGAAAAGCTGCTTTGTGAATATTCTTTTCATTCCTGGATTTGAGATACCTATAAGTATCTGAAAAATGCATGCCAACACTACAGGGTATAGAAATGGATATTTCTGCTCCTTTTGAATGTAGGTGGATGCTGCAGCTAGTGAAAACCCTGACCTTTATGGCAGGCATAATTAGCAGTCTGTTTTGTGTGGGGATACTCTGCCTACACCGTGCTCCCCTAGGCAGGAAACACAGTGTTTGGTGTGGTAGAACACAGTAAGGTTGTGGCAGCCAAAAAAGGAGAGGGCACAGTTCGCAGGTGTCACACGCGAGATATTTTATTAAATCACTCCATGAAGGAAAAAAAAAGGGAAAAAATAGGAAAAGGCAAAAGCTAAAGCTAACTTCAAGTTACACAATATATATTGTAAAATCCCACCCATGGCCACCTCCCATTGGTTGAATAGCAGTGTCCATAAACTTTATTACAGCTTCTAATTGGATGTCACTCCTTGCCCAGATGTTCTCTCTCCTGTGAGAAATTTCTCTTCAACATTCCTTTCTCACGGATAGCTTCTCTGAAAACCTCCTTATCTCATTTTGGTTTTGCCAGCCTGCTGGTTTTTCTCACAGGACTAATTAAGTTCTCAGTGTTCACATCTCCCTACCAAAAGATACCAACTCCTAGGCCTCTGAGACTGCCTGCAACTCCAAAGGCCTCCCTCAACTCAAAAACTCCTAAAAATCCTCAGAGTTTGGCATTTTTAGTTTTTCAAGTTTCCTTAAAATTTTTCTATACTCCTGAATTCCATTTGAGGGAAATGCATGTTCAGTGAACTAAGGGGAATCCAGCTGGTGAGGCTGGGGAGTCAGGCCCTCCTGGGGTGCTGTGTGTGGAGTAGCTGCAGTGCGTGCCCTGGAACCAGGACTGGGGGATGTATCCCAGAGCACCACTCAAAGGCAGATCAGCTTCTAGTGGGGGGTGCTGAAAGAACTCAACTGCTTACGGATAGCTCCTGAGAGGGGTTTGCTATCACAGTCATTTAGTAGAAAACCTTGAACAGTGTGGCTGACTAAGAGAAGGTCTTTCCTTCTGACAGTTGCATGTATGAAACCTTGCCAGGTGATTTGATTTAATACTTGCCTGTTTAACTTAACTTAAGATTTTGGCCTTCCAGACACACCACAATAAAGTAATGCATTCTGTGACACTTGCTGACTGGGAAGGTCAAAGAACTTTCTCAACTGGCACAGTCAAGTTTGGCTGCAAAACAGTTAGTTGTCACTCAGAATATTTTTCTAAAGATTTTGATTTCCTTGCAGAGGAAGAGTTTAAAGGACATTGCTTCAGACTAATGTATTTTATAGTGGGAATAAAGTCATAGCTTGGTGTTATTTCTTTTCCTTCTTCAGTTCTTCGTAAATCTCCCTCTACATTTTTCAATCTTCTTTCTCCTGACAGAGAGAGCTGTAGTTCAAATACACATTGCTGACTGGGAAATTCATCAAGTTGGAATGACATTCCTCTTGATTTTATGCTAATCAGTTTGTCATTGATTATTTTAATGTGCCTTTTATCTTAAGCTTCAAGTGGGTAAATCAGCTCATCATACTAAGAAAACTGAAGCTAGAAAGTATTTTAAATAGAAACCACTCAACAGAAGAATTCTGTGGTTAATAATTCTGAAATATGTTTATGTATAGCAAAGATAAAAGTCCCTATAGAGAGCTCTTCTATCACCTGTGAACATAAGTACTTGGGTATTTCTTACTCAAATTGTATGTCGTTGTTTATTAGCAGATTTTAGTTAGTGGCAGCATCAGAACTTAAGGCAAGAAGTAATAATGTGTAATGAAGGGAACAGTCACATCAGGCACTCCAAATTCAGTGACTGATAACTCCAACACAGCTTTTGTTTGCATTTAATAATCTTTTGCTGGTCAGAACCTTGCCTGTGTGAGAATTGTCTTTTGGGCCTCCTTAAAGGCTTACTTCTACCCAAATGGAGGGTCATAGAGCAGACAATCTCAATGCTTAGGCTTTGTGGATCTGTCCCCATCTGACTGCACAGAAAAATCACTAATCGATCTTCCTAAGGTATAACAAGTCAGCATTTGTACAGACCATGTGGGTATGATAACTCTTACCCTTTTTTCCATGTTAACTGCTCAGAGATTTTTCATAACTATGGGGTTTTTGTAACCCTTTGTCTGTCCTAAGGAATTTGGTGTGCTCTAATGCATAAATCAGTCCTGCAATAAATGATCATCTGTTCCACACAACAACAACGCAGAAACCACAATTAATTTTTGCAGCAAGTTTAAGGAACTAGAATATCATTCAAGATTTTTTTTTCTAAAAAGTGTATTTAAAACCACAGAAATATATAGGATCTCCTCCACCTAAAGGAATATGTTGTTTTTTCTGGTCTGAACAGCCAAGGGACAGCAATTGATCCAGAAGATAAATCTTGTTTGATGGTCCTCTAGTTTTTTTGTTATAACATACAGCTTTCACAGTAGCTTAAAAGATCCCTTTATGCTCTCTAAAGGGATGGTTACAAATAGCTTCATATGTAGAATAACAAAATGCTAAAATTTGTGATAATGAGTGAGAATACAGTAATAACATTACTGGATACAATTGGAGTTTTCTGATGGCTTTTGATACATTCTGTAAGCATACAGGTCCCAGTGTAGCTTTCCTTTTTTTCTTATTGTGAAGTCAGTGTCTTTATAAGCACATGGGCTGGGCTGTCTCAAGATAAGTAATGTATTGTCCTGGTGACTGTTCTGTCAAAAGATTATACTACTACAGAGGAGAGCACAGATGACAAGCAGATAAAAATAGGATATTTTTATGCATTTACCTGTAAAACAACAATAGGCTACTAGTCATCAGAGTTTTTTACTCTTTAAAAAGCTGAAAATACTTGTACTTGTTACTCCAATACAGTCACTTGGTTATCACCTGTTCTTCAAGTCCTGAGATATTTGTCTGAAATTTCCTCCTCCTGCTCATTTCATCAGTTCCTTTCTAATTAGTATCAATTCTGAGACTTCTGAATATGAAATTTGTGTCCCTTTTCCACCTGTATTCTCTGGATTTGCTTTTGCAAAATGAAGGAGTTTTGTCTTTCAGAGCGGGAAGGTCACAGCAAGTGAATCAGGAGGTGTCATTGATCTTACACTGGATGAAGAAGATGATGGCTCTTCTCAAGGTAGGTGGAAAATATTTTGCTAGCTGCAGGGATAATTAAGCTGCAAGTATTATTTCATCATGTGAATGACAGAAAGAATAAACTTCTGTTTCTACTTAGTGTATTTTTTCCCTGTGTTTCAGTTAAATAGCACTTTTGTTAAATAGGCATTAAATATAAGGAATTTTATTTAGTCTCTTAAGATTTTTACCTTTCCCTTAATTTAAGCCTTGTTGCTATTTTTGCTGAAATCTGTTAGGCTTGGGGAGTAATTTGAGGCCTTTGAATTCTTGATAATACTTTAGAAAATTCCTCTGGATATATTTCTTTTTTCTGTTTACTGATTAATACCAATTCTACAATTGTTATCCCAGCATTGGATTATTGCAGTTTCTAATCTTTTGTTTAACTAAAACACTTTGTGTGTAAGGGTTTAAAGACCACATGCAAATCTGTTGTTTGCTTTAGGGCTGTATGCCAAGATCAGGGTAAATATAGTTGTGCTCTTGTATCCTTTGGCAGTCTGGATGCACTTCATCTTTTAAAAGAATACACTTGTTTTATAAGTCTTGCATAAATGGTGGCAGATCTAATTATAGTTAGCATTGGATTAGTGAAGATTTATAGTACTTCAGAGAAGAAATATGAGTCTGTACTAAAGACTGTTTATTGTACTGCCATATTCATTGAAAAAACCCCTATATTTCTACTATTGGAGATAAAATTTTCCTTCTTTGTGGTCTGTAAATACACATCCCTGCACTGAATTCTGAAGTCCAGCCACGAGGAAGTTTGATTGCTCTGGAAAACCTCGATAGCTTTTTGACCAGCTAGTGCATTCAAGTTCTACACAAACATTTTTAATAGCTGACTTCCTTTGTATTTGTACTACACAAATTTAGAAGATCATATTGGCATGTGGTGGCATTTCTTTCAGTGTGGAAGAAATCAGAGTCCTAGAATGGTTTGTAACGGAAGGAACCGTAAAGATCATCCCATTCCAACCACCCTGCCATGAGCGTGAGCACCTTCCACTAGACCAGGTTGCTCAGAGCCCCATCCAGCCTGGCCTTGAACACTTCCATGTGATATTACCACCAAAAGGGGAGTGCACATGGTGGGTTGGGGTTAGGGCTAGGGTTGGGGGTTATGGTTAGGGAAGCCTGATCTAATTCAGATAGCTGACTGTCTGGTGCTCTTATCAGTAGAGGATATGTGGTGCATAGTGAATTGAGTATGATCCATTGAGTATGTTCTCATTTCAGTTTAAGTAATTATTTCCCCCATATTGGCACTGACGGGACTATAGCTGAAATATGGTGTCCAGTTTTGTCTCCCTGTTCCTTGAGCTCAGAAGGCTTGTGGTAGCACTGGAGGGGGATTAATAGGTGGTATCAAGGTATCAGGACTGCATGACCTGTTAGAAGAGATCAACAGACCATGCCATGTGTGGCAAAGAGCAAAACGAGAGGCAGTGTAATAGGAGCCTACATCTACTTGGAGGACAGTTACAAAGATGATGGAGCACAACTGTTCTCAGCAGTGGCAGATGATGTACTAAGGGGCAGTGATCATGAAATACAAGTTCAGGAGGTTCAAGTTGAGCTTGAAGAGAAAAGAAGTCACTGTAGTGGAGAGGGATGGTAGAAGCTGCACTCTTGAAACGTTCTCAGGATTTGGCAGGTCAAAACCACAAGTCATTTGAATTAGTGTTGGTAACAGTCCAGCTTCAACAAGATACTGGACTACATGGCCACCAGAGGTCCTTTTCTCCTAGGATTTTGAATTGCTGAGCTGAGTAGGATAGCTGGTAGAATAGCTCAGGCAATCAAGTTTCTACCACTGTCATCTCTGAGAGTTATTTCTCAAAAAGATAAAAAGATGGTTGCCCTGGGACTGTGCAAGCCTGTCAAATAAAGTTAACCTTCTATTTAATATTCTGTAAAAGACACCCAGTGGATAGATTTAAGTGGATTTATGGTATGTTTTAAAGTAATGTGTCAGTGTTGTAATGTATATCAGCTAATGACTTTCTGTCAAAAGCAACATTTTCCAGAAAGTTTTTTTCTTCCCTGTTTGTATTAAGTAGATGTTCACCTCACAATTGCTGTAAAAGAACTCTGTGGTTGCACATGCAACTCTAAGATGCTTCTCTAGGTAGAAGTGCTACAGAGTTCTAGCTTCATTACAGTGTAGTAATTTAATTCTTCCTTGATTTCTTTGTTGGGGCCTGAGTCAGTGTCTTAAAAATATCTCTGGTGGGATAATTCTGAGGTTCTTTGCCCTTAGTTGTCACATTTTAGAAAGCTGTCCTTTAATTAGGAGGAAGATTGTGGGGTTCTTTCAGGCTGGGTTAGCTCCTGTGTGTGTCTTCACTGCAAAGCAGAAGCTGGACTGTCACTGACAGTCTGAAGCCATGCAGATTAGTTCATGTTTTTGTAGCACGCTGCATCAAATTATTTTATAAGAATATTAAAACAATTACTAGTTTAAAGTGGCTTTCTGATCTAAGAAAGATATATGTGTACTCTTGAAAACAACTGTTCCACTTTTTATTTATTTTGTAGGAATAATTATAATACATACAGTATCAGTTTTTATTTTGTAAGGTTGCTTTATCTGATGAAAAAATCTGTTGTGTCCTGGATCTTTTTTATTTTCTTATTCTTGAACTGACGTATGTTTGCTGTTCTGTAATCCCACTGTGCCTGTTATGAATTAGCACAGTGTTTGAAACTTCTTCATGCTGTAACTGCAGTGTTATAAGCCCAGTTTCTGGCATGGCAATTAGCCCCTCTTCTTTTCCATTTTGTGTATTATATTAGGAGTTTTGCTTACACCTCGAGTATTAATGATCTCCATATTATGCTCATTTCCATAAATCAGATTTTTCTGTCTCCTCTGTGTCCATATTTGTTATGAATACAACGCAATGTTGTTTAATATTGGAACTCTTCCTTAATTACTTTTCACCTTAGTCCTGTGCTTACTATGCATCCAGTCTTCCTGTTTTCCCTGCTGGCTTGGTTTTTTTTTTTACTTACATTGCCTTTGCCTTTTGTTTCCATTTATTTAGTGAAGTGTAGATGGTTATCTTTTATAATTTCCTGTGGCTGGTGCAATCCTGACCTAGTTCCCAGCAACTCGAATGTCAGCAGGGCTCTTGATTTGTCAAGGATAAATGAACTTGCTCTGTGTGAGATTAAAAACAAAAGCAAAACTGAAAAAGTGCTCACAATTTGTCCAGACTGTCATTTTTCCTAGAACCACATTTTTACAGCTGTAGTGTGTCTGGGATTGTACTTGTTGGATTGTGTAAGCACATCTGAGTCATGAGTAAGAGTGCCCTCACATGACTTAAGTTATTCAGTGGTAGTTGAAATGTGCATCAGGCTGTAAATATTCAAAGCCAACAGATGTGTGATCTCTGTAGGAATCTCCTCAGAGTCAATTAATTTGTTGAACACTGGGAAATTTCTCATACTCATGGAAAATAAAAGAAGCTTGAACCAATCACAAGGCCTGTTAGTTGATAGAAAAGTAGGAAACAACTCACCTTTTGTTTTCAAAATGAGCATCCCTTTACTGCTCCTTTTGTAGACTTTGAAAAAATAAAGAAAATAAAATTATGTTTTCATCTAATGGCCCTTGAGTCTACAGAAAGGTCTACAGTTCATACAGTTTTATTCTTGAGGTCTTGAATTTGGGGTTTATGATTTAGGGGTGATTGTGGTGGTGCTGGATTGATGGTTGGACTTGATGATCATGAAGGTTTCTTCCAACCTTGATGATTCTGTGATTCTGTAATTGTGTTTCCTAGAATCCTATAGCAGTTTCTAAAGGGAACTGCTACGTCAAGCTGTTAGTAGCTAGTGTTAACGAACAGCTCGGTGAGAAATTGTCTCAAACTGCTAAAAACCACAAAATTTTGAGCTATGCTGCCATTAACCCTGCTCTGAATGCTTTGAAATCTAATTGGTATCCTTAATTGAAAGTCTTTAAATGTGTTCTTCACACTATTGTTATGTTTTCTCAAGAGTAAAATGAGTATTAACGTATTTTTATCTTTATATCGTATGCTTTTTTACTAAATCAGTGGCTGCTGTGTGTCCAGTTTTGTTAGGGCAAATCTTTTTTGAATGAGTGCCCTTAAAACCTACTCATTTATCTTGTGCTTTTTAGCACCTTGATGGTGCTTTCTCTGCCCACTACTACTCTAATCTAGTTGAACTATCCAGGCAAAAACTTCTCAGTTCCTCTTTATTCAACTTGTGCAAAGGCCGAATTAGGTATGGACTTGTACTCTAATGCATATTTTATGTTGTCACAAATAAACCAAAGCAGGAAAAAATGTTGCTGTAGTAAACTATAGATACAGACACTATTTGTCTCTTCTCACAAGTCAGTAAGTCATATTCAGGAGGGTGTCAATGTCAGAAAACAAATTTTCTTTATAAAGTTTTCTATAAATAATTAAGTGATTCCCCTTTTTTAAGCAAACAGCATGAAAATTCAAAACAGCAACAGGACTGACTATCAAACTGAACAAAGGAAAGAGCCAACAAATAACAAAAAGATGTAGGCATCAAAGCTAGACAAGGCCTTTTCAAGGTTTTAGGATTTTTTTTAAAATAGAAACTTTTAAAGACTTTGACATAGTGTCCATTACATTCAGGTTTCCAATGGTGATAGTATAAAACATTACAGAGTGAGGTGGGGGGACATTACAAGGATGGAAATGAGGGGTGGGAATGATTTTTCTGCAGATTTCTTTGCAGAATGAAAAGGTCAGAGAAATATCATGCTCAGAAATATCCTCAATAATCCGTAAATGGGGGAGGAGAAAGATTTTAAAACTCTTTGAAGTGTAAAATTCTGTGATTCAGAAATGAACATTTTTGTTTGCTATTGTCTATAACTTTCTTTCATTTTAAAGCAGATGGCAAGAAGCAGAAGCAGAACCAGAACCAGGCACCAGTTACAGGACTGAGCATACCCAGCCAGCCCTTGGCTCGGCCCTTGCAGCCCAACTTACCACCTTTGCAGCCAAGCCCTGTGCAGCAGACGGGTGTGCCCACCAGTGGGCCTTCCCAGACCGCTATACACGTGTTACCTACAGGTACCTTCATCTCACTTCAGCGCCGTGTGAATGCAGGCTCTTGTGTTGTGTTCTACATTGTGTTAGTATTGTCAAGTGAATACTCTGAATGTTTGAGTCAATCTTTTATTCTAGTCAATTTCCCACAAATTTTTTCCCCAAAAAACTGATGAAGTCAAAGGGGAAGATATTATTACTGGTTTAGAAAGAATTCAGGATCAAATCACCTCCACAGAGAGGAAGAAATCCTGCTAAGAATGGTGATGGAAATTATTAAATACACTGTTGTTTGTAAAAGTGAAGTAGAAAAAACCTTTAACAGTTGCCTTATTGAAGGCAATGTTTTATCAACATCATTCCTACGTCTGTCCTTGTTCACTTGGCAGTTAATCCTTTTGGCAGAGGGAGTGGCAAGGCTGACATTGAAGTTCCATCCCTAGTTAAATGTTATTTTGTCTGTAGTGTGATTAAGTTTTCCCATTTCTTTTTAACATAAAGAAACGTAGATCCTCTTTTTTTCTTTATTTTACTCTAATTTTTATGTATATGATTGTTGAAAGTTAATTGTTGTTGGAATTGTCTTGGGACTGATCTGATCTACAGACTTTTTTTGTGGTGGGTTTTATATTCTCCCCCACTGTCTTTACATTCAGGACCTCTGTGAGTGGTGGAAGCATTGTGTTTATCTTTTATGTTAGGAATTCGTATATATATTAACATTAATATTTCACATGAAAATACCATTTCTTTAGGCTGTTTTCACTTTTCTTACATTACCAAAAGCAGATAGAATTTCACAGAGACAGTTTTTATTTCACATGGCTCAGGTGAGTCAGTTTTCCAGAGGAGATGTGTCATCTGGAATAGGCACATTGCTTCATGTCATGGAATCCCATTCCAGGGTGTGCTCTGTCTTTTTTTCAGCTGCAACAACAGTCAATGTAACTCATCGGCCAGTGACTCAAACTGCTCCAAAGCTTCCTATACCAAGAACCCCTGCTAACCATCAGGTGGTCTATACCACTACTCCTGCACCACCACCAGCTCAGAATCCTGTAAGAGGACCTGTCATGACAAATCCAGGTTTAAGGCCAGTGAACCCACAGGCTGGAGGTAGGGGATGATTCCTTCCATGCACTTCTTACTGTGGCACAGCTTGATATATTCTACCTCAGGGATGTGGGATTTAGTTTCTTGGTTTGGGTTTGGTGTTTGATCTTTTTACAATACTGGTTAGGGGTTTTTCCAGCTTACAGACTTGAGAAAAAACTTAGGCTACTAAGAAATCCCACCATTCCAAATTCCATGTGAATAAAGAAAAGGTTGGTTTAAGTAATTTCAGGCACTAGCTCTGCCAATTAAGCATCTCTGGAGGACATTCCCAGTACTTTATACGAGCTGGCAAAATGTACTGTGATGAGCACTACATTCCATAGATAGAAACCATTCTTTTATTATGGTGTAAGATTAAAACATAAGTAGTAAATCATGTTCAATTTCCTGTCTAAAAGTTACATTTCTCTCAGACATCCTCGTGTAATTCCTTAACAATCTCTAATGTCCTGTGCCCAGCGAATTTCCTTCCTTTCTCTAGGCCTGGACAGATGAAATTTCTTACCAAAACTGATACATGCTTGAGTTTCCTTGACTTTGCAAACACATAATTGGTACCTTCTCATAGCAGTAAACTCATTTTCTGAAATGAGGAGTAAATGTCAAAAATAAAGACCTTAAAGTCAAATGATAGTTTTCTTCATCATTACCGTTAGCCACAAACTGGATGTGTGTGGTCTACATGTCGTTTTGGAAGGAATGTTGAGCACTTAACCATGTATTCAGTTATGTTAATTATTTTGAATAGAATTTTCTTCTCTTCTATCGAAATATAAAATACATCTTTTTATCAGAATCTATCAGTTCTTAAAGCAGTTACTATGACTAAATACATATCACTAGTATTAATACCTTTTAGTGTTAGACATGCAAGTAATTTAAGTGTCGTTGAAGAACGTATAATAGGCAATGTCCTATTTTAAGGCCTTTTCTAGGAGAATTCAGTGAGGTTGGGAATTCATGTGTTTCTCAGGCAAAGTCATCCAACAACAGATCTCTGTGTAATCTGTTTCTGACCTGATGGTCCAGTGGTGCATTCTCAGAAATCAACTGAAGTTTCCACCAAATTAAGTAAGATTGCAATTATCAGACCCTTAATAACGATCTAAGAGCATTCTTTCAACAAGATGTTGGGCCAGATCGTCTCTGGAGTTCCTTTCAAACCTGGACTTCTGTGATTCTGTTAGAGGTAGCTCTGTTACTCTGGCTTGAAGCGTGTCTGTGTATGATACAGCACTGTTGCCTGACCAGGCAGATGTAAGAAGATGTAAGAAAATGACGGTTCCTCCATGGCATTGTGCATTCCCTGTGCCTCAGGACAAGGACGCCAGATGGTTTGCCTGAGTAGATAGGAGACCAATTTAGTTAGAATACAGATTATTTCAAGGCTTCACATTTGTGTACTGGGTAGAGAGTTTCCACATACTGCTAACAAAAAAAAGCAATAATGTTTCTTGATTCCTTTTAGCTGTCATGAGTTTTCATCCTTTAGTCTGTTCTGCCTTTTTCACTGTTTGTTACGCAGCTTTCAGATATGGTGCTACTGATACATATTGTATTATATTATCATTGCAACAGTCTTTAGTGCAAGGACCAGATGCTTCCAGAGTAAGATCTATGCACCTTGCCTGACTGTGAGAGCACGGGCAAGTATTCTGCAAGTTGCAGTTTTGTACTTCTGCCTCAACTGAGTACTATGCCTACCTAGAAATAATGCTACATTTGTGCTTTATATCTTATTAAGGCAGTTCTGAGCATCTTCAGATTACTGTAATTTCCTGAGACAGAACTGCAGTCATACTAAACCAGCGTATCTGATTGAATTCTCACAGAAGAGAAATAGCCAGTTCAGCTGACTGTTTATCCTACAGGAGTTTGCACAGCTTCATCAGCTTCCTAGATAGATGTGCCAGTAGGCAAAAGACATGAAGCACATACCTAGTGTTTTATGCTTTTAATATAAAGTGCTAAGATTTAGCACTCTGAGCTCTCTGCCTCAGGCTCACAGATCACATAGACTTCTGACATTCATCCCCTGGGATTGTAGCTTGGTGAGTATTTATATAGAGAAGAAATTGCCATCCAGTAGCTGTGGTTTTCTGATACGTGTTGCTCTGAAAAGCTTATCTTCTGGAGTATTAGAATGCTTCCATTTCACAAAGGTGAGGAACTAGGAGCTGGTAGAGATTGCCCCAAAACTTTTATTTCTAGACAGAAATAGAGGGACAGCCTAGGCAACCTATAACAATGAGCAGAAGCTTTGAATTTACAGAACATGTATGTTCCAACAGTGAACAGATAAAGCGTTACTTAAGAGTCTTACATGTGGTATTAAAATGAATGAAAACTTGGTAGCTTGCAAGTTTTGGATATTATCTACAAGGCTGTAAAACTGCCTAGTTTATTCCTGCCAATCAGGTCACTTTGCTGTGGAAATGAATGAAATGGTGACACCTGTGAGTAATGTTTTGTGAGGGAGGACAAGCTTCTTGGGCAGGGACTTAGCTTTTTTGTTTTCAGTGCCATCCACAGCACAGCTTTCTGAGTGGATATAATTCTGCTGCAGCATCATTTATCTTTTCTGAATCTCAAAGTTATGTAGTTTTTCATACTTAAGCTTCCTGTCTCCCCTGACCTTTCCCTTCCCACCCATTTCTCTCATGCTACAAATTATTAAAACAATGTTCTGTCCCCCCTGCAAATGTAAACAACTTGCTGTCTTCTCACTTCTACAGTTTCAGGGGATGGGCGGTGATGTTGTTGTTACACAGTGCTTTATCAGTCTGCTGGAGCTTGAGGAGAGTGTGTCTGTCTGAAATGTGGGTTCATCCAGCTGAACCAAGGAGCCAAGTCTTCCAGTGTTCTGTTTAGCTGATTGTAAGTACTAAATACTCAAAAGTGTTCATTGTGCCTCTTACAGGTATGGCAGTGCGGATGCCTCAGACAGCCTATGTGGTGAACAACGGGCTGGCTCTCGGGTCCGGAGCGCCTCAGCTGACAGTGCACCATCGACCGCCGCAGGCACATGCTGTAAGTGTGCTTTGCAAGTTACTTGATGCAATTTACACTTGTCTCTGCATTAGTACCTCTCAGATTGATTTTTAGTGTGAACTGCAGAATAATGAAATGCCCTGTAGATGCCTTTCAGCCAGTTTGTGTTCATAGCACCACCCAATCACCTACAGCAACTTCTGCCCAGAATGGTAAAAGCTGTGCCGTCTGTTAGTTTGCCCTGGCCTTCTCCAAATCACCAACAGGGCATATTGAAAAATGCTACATGAATTGTCTTCACTGACCTGTGGGGTCAAGGGTACAAAAGAACTGCCACTAAAATCATTGAGTCATGGTTTGGCTCTGAATTGGATGACCAGTTTTTCAGTACAGCTGTTTGCAAAACTGAGAATAGAACAACATACAAACAAGATCCAAGATCACCAAGATTACCAACTCTCATATTTCAGAGGGTTTTTTTAGTCACTGTTGGGGATGATTACTTCTGCATCGACTCAAACCCCTTTTTGTAAGTATTTGAGAATTTTCTCTGGCTCATTTGATTTCAAATACATTGCCTGCACACTCAGTGTTGGGTGGCCACATTACTTATGGTGTACTGAAATGGTAAGTGTATTACCAAGAAGGTGGCTTACCATTCTTTCAGTCTAGACACCATTTAACTTAATGCATTCTCCAGTGATAAATAATGAGAATAAATCAAGCCAGTATCACACAGAACACTTAAGATGCCAAAATCTACCCCAACCTGAAAGACCCCAGGCTTGAAGAATAACAAAGTTTCATACCCATCGTAAACATATTCCTAAACTCATTTTAACTAACATAAACAAGAGACTTAGGACTGTTTTTGCAGTATAAAAAGAAATATCACTGGAAAGAAATATTTGTGCCCTTATTTAAAAATTTTCTAGAAACTGAGGTGGAGCTTTTGTGATCAATTTAAGGTGATAAAATCCATGTGGCACCATTATCCTTTCTTCCTTTTTCTGACTGAAAATGGGTCTGTTGGAAAGATAAGTTGCCAGTGTAATGCACTGCCTGGGGTGTGTTGGATAGGATGGGAACAGCAGCTCAAAGGTATGTTGGCTCAAAGTCACTGTGAACCTGCCTGCTCAGTCGTGGTAAAGAGAAGAGTGTTCTGCCCATTCCCCCTTGGCTGGGAAGCAAAGAGGATATAGGGAAATAACTGTGATCAGCTGTAGAGCTAGAGATTTATATGTGAATAACTACTAAGAACTTACAGCACCTTTTGTCCCACCCCTTCTCAACATTAGCTGCTGCTCCCTTGCCTCTGCACACAGGACTGAGAGTTGTGATGGCTGAGTGATTGCAGGCTCACTTGCTCCCAGTTACCTGGGGAGTGATGAATTAAAGCCTCCTTTCACTGCCGTAGACTCTGACCTTTCCCTTGTTGCCCTTATGCTGCTTAGGAGCCACCACGCCCTGTACATCCTGCCCCACTTCCAGAGGCACCACAGCCACCTCGTCTGCCCCCTGAAGCTGCCAACACTTCTCCGCCTCAGAAGCCTCAGCTGAAGCTGGCACGGGTACAGAGCCAGAATGGAATTGTGCTGTCATGGAGTGTCATGGAGGTGGACAGGAGCTGTGCTGCTGTGGACAGTTACCATCTCTACGCCTACCACGAGGACCCGAGTGCCACTATGCCCTCCCAGTGGAAGAAGATTGGGGAAGTGAAGGCCCTCCCGCTCCCTATGGCATGCACTCTTACACAGTTCGTGTCTGGCAGCAAATACTACTTTGCAGTCCGGGCAAAGGACATCTATGGACGTTTTGGACCCTTCTGTGACCCCCAGTCCACAGATGTGATCTCTTCTCAGAGCAGTTAAACAGGTATCTTTGGAGCCTTTAAACCTGCCCTGCTACCAAGAATTACCCCATTTTGGGGGGGAGTTGATTCCATGCATGTAATTCACTTTTAAATCCACTCTCTGCAGGATTATTTTAGACAGTTGTGTGATACGCTACATGCATTCAGAACTGAAGGAAAAAGAAAGTCTCACCTGCAGCAAGAGAGCCTGTTTTTCATGTCATGGGCCATTTGAAAATTTCATTTTTCCCTTCCATGACAGCTGTTCCACATAGATACCTACCTACCTTCTATCCAAGGGCATCCTGAATGCCTGTGATTCTGCTTCTGAGTGGCAATAGTAAATTACAGTTTGTCTGAAACAAAACATACACATCTGTAATGTCTATCAAGACACCAACATGAGAGCAAGAAGAGATTTGCCTCTTGCCCCCTACCGCACGGGAAGCAGGCTGTGACATGAAGGATGATTCATGGTCTAACTTTTTGTACTGGAAGATTGAGTGGTCTGGTCTTTACAAACTGGAATGAGCTCTCTGAGGGGAGGGAAGGGAACTTTGAGTCTGGCCAGGAACCTAATAGTGTATGAATTTGGAGGTGGCGCAAAAAAAAAAAAATGAGCCCACAACCTCCTACCTCTTATAAATAAGAATGCTCCTCTACTTTCACCATCCCCCCCCACTCGCCCTGGGAGCGTTCCCAGGTCAGATCTGAAACTGGATTGTAGAGACTGCATTCACACCTCTCTAGTACATCAGTTTCTCTGCCCCTTCCCTCACACATCCAGCCCTATTTTTTAGATTTATTTTGTGCCTTAAAGAGTAATTTCAAAAATAAAATGTAGCCAGATACCTTGTGGTGTTCTTTTATTTGCTTGGAGTAATTTTTCCCTTTACCCTTCTAGTCTTTCATTTTCCAAAGACCAGGAAGTGTAATATCTGCTGATGCTAAATTTGTTTTTATCTGCATTCTATCTGAGTATCACTCAACCCTTTCCTCACTGTAGTTCTTGAATAGGTTTTTTTGTCCTGTCAAGAATATTAGAGTATGCAGGCAGTATTTTCCACCAGAGCCTTTCCCTGTTCTTTTGGGAAAGCTGCTTGCTGCAATTCAGCCAAAGAAACCTCTGTGGTGCGGCACCCTGAAAGCTTCTGGCTGTTGGCACTTGGTTTGGATGTTCAGTGAGTACAAAAAGAGAAGTTTGCTGCCTGGCCATCTCTCTCTCAGCACCTGCCTGCCTCTGCAGAAAGCCAACACAGCCAAAGAAGTTTAGAAACACTGGCCTAAACCTCTTGAGTAACTGCAAATGTTAATAGCTGCTTTCATGATGCTTCTGAGCTAAGAAATTGGTGCATCTGCTCTGCTGTCATTGTTTGCAGAGCCAAATTGTAACTCATCTGGACAAGAAAGTGTATGTACTGTTTTGATTTTGGCAATTTTCAGTTGCATTCCTGCCCAACAAAACCAAACAGCGGATTTAGAGGAGAAAGATTCTTTTTTTTTTAAATCCACCATATAGCAAAGCTGCATAATATAACATTTTTTTCTTTGCAGTGCTCTTTTTCTTACCACCAACATTTTGAAGTGTAAAGCAAGATTGGAAAAGTTTCAGAAAAATTAAATCCCAAAACAGGGCTGTTGAAATATGCTATGAGATTATGGGTTCTTTAGTTGTGTTCCTTTTGAGAACTTTAATGGTGAAAGAAATGAAATTGTAGATTTTTGTCTGGTTTACTGCACTCCTACATGTAGCTGGAATTGTCAAGTGACCAACAGATACTCTCAAGGTGGAAACTTGAATTTACAGTATAGCAGTTCTGTTGATCTGAGCAAGCAAAAATCCTGGCTAACTCCAAGTATCATCAGGGAAGGTTCACACCGACTCTCATGTATGAACAATTTCCTTTGAACTACAGTTGTCCCTATATTTCTGGTGCGAATAATCCAAAATGCCTTGAATTTTTCTATGTTTAATCACATTGTTTTGTCTGGTTATTTCAAGGAATAATTACTTAAAAATTTAGTCTAATTAGTCTTAAGTTGGATTCTTACAAAACCAGTTCTGTAGTAGACGTTAGAGCAGTTATTTCCAGTTGATGGCTGTCGAGTCCTCCTTGGGCAACTTTTATTTAATGTGTCTTTGAGGTCGTACCAAAGAGCCCTTGGCCACAGCAGTACAATGAGGTTTTACGGTTTAGAAGTTAAACACAAGAATAAAATCTAGAATTTATGTTGCTTATTTAATTGTGATTCCAGCCCAAACTATACAGGAGCTTTTCTATAGTTTGCGTTTAGATCTCCATTGTCCTTAGGTTTGTCTTGTTTGGGAGAGGCAGGGGCTGTGAGCCCTGCATTAGAACTTTTTTCTTTCCTCCAATGGAGGTATTACTAGGGATGGTCTGGCATTCTGTTTAAAGGTTTTGTGGGCTGCATCCTTAGAGAATGAAGACTCATCTTTATTTACTCAAGATGTGGTTCTTCACTGAACTGATTTTGAAAACTGGTTTCTGGCTTAATAGACCCCTTATGCTAACAAACAGGAGTATAGCTTAGTTCCTTATCTCATGGCACTTGTCCCTGTGTGCTGGAGTGGCTGGTTATTTTATTATCCTTTACCTCCCAGAAAGAACAAAGCCACTTAAAAACTAGTATCTGCTAGCAAAACAATCAGAAATCATTTGATTGATTTCATGGGTTTTATTTGAAAGTACTACCAGAATATTTGGGAACACTCATTACTGGTCTGTTACTCTTGTTCTTCTAGACTGGTCTCTTAATTTGTCGATTGCTGGGGCCTTCCAATAACCCACTTTTAAATAGGCTAAAAATCTCTATATGGCTTTTAAGCGGAAGAGCTGGTTTTAGTTTCTTCTCTGCACTCGATGCAAGTTTTTCCATCTGACTTTCAGTATCCTGTTATAAAGTCATTCCTGATTCCATGTTTTGCTGCTGCCTCTGGGTACATGACATTTATCACAGTGCCACCTTGGATTTAGTTTCCCATATTTTAGCAAACACAGCACTGATTCTACAGCTATATTCTTCATCCTCATTTACTTTCTGGTGGTTTAGATTTTGTTTTCTCTCTGTGATACAAGGATCTCTTGCTGTCCAGGTTGAAAATCATTTGACTTAGTCCCTCTGCTTGGAGAGGAGCCCTCCTCTGGAGTGCTGATGGCAAAATGCCATTCCTGTGCACTCTATTTCTCCCTAGTTACAGCTTCACTGGCCTCTGCTGTTTTGTTCTACATCTAAAAAAGCTTTACTGGATACAAAAACCTAAACCCTAGGAAGGGTGTACTGTGTACTGTCTGCAGTGGCAGCTTCAGAAAGCACTAGAGTGGAGAGGCAGGTTCCCCTCAGCCTGTAATTATTTACATGCTCTGAGCAGCTTCCCTAGGAGTAGCTGTTGGTCTTAGACTTGCTCCTTTGAATTATTTATGCTTCCCTTGGCCATGTTAGATCACTGAGCACAAGCACTGAGACACTCATCCATTCCCAAGGTTTTGAACACTAGGCTGGAAACACGCATGGTGTTCTCCCTGTAAAATTAAGGGGTCTTACCCTGCTTGCTTTGAAAACGAAGGCAAAACCCCTTGTGCCTTTACTGGGAGCACAACTGGGCCCAGTAGTAGGGTCTGAACGCCATTTTGTATTATAACAGAAATAGTCACTCCAGCCTACCCTTTATGCTGTTTGTCTTAAATGTCTCATAAATTAAAATCTGTTTTGTATGTAGGGATGGGTCACATTTGTCGCTGCTCCCTAAACAGCCAATCCCCAGGATGAGTATTGCATATACTGTACAAAATCAAGCTGTGATTCTGCCTTCTTATAAACTCTTTTGAGTATTTTCCTTTAGTCAAAAATACCTATGCAGATATTTTAAATAGAAGCTTGATATATTAAATATATATTTTTTTAATTTGCTGATTTGGGTTGGGCTGGGCACTGTATGAAACCACTGGAGGGAGAGGAGTTCAAATGACACTGAGCCAGCCCTGCCCTCCTAATCTGCGTTCCCTTCACATCTTCTGAGGGGAGAAGAAAAATAATAAGGATAACGAGGAAGGAGAAAGCAAATTAATTTTTCCTTTTTGTTCCTTTTAAGTTAAAAATGCATCTTTATTTCTTATTGTCATTATGCAGGTTGAGCATTCTTTTCTTCTCTTTTCTATATATATACACACATGCATATATATATAAATATATATATATTTGAAGTGCTGTCTTAATTTAATCGGCTATAGCTGTAAATAAGATAACTGGGTAGTAGCTGTTTGGGGAGTCCTGTTCAGCTTTTGTTTATTGGCTACTGGAAATCAAACCTGCAAAATCCTTTGTTAGGAAACTCCAACTCTGATTTCTCATTTTGTTTTACAGTTGGACTTGTAAATACAAAAAGAAATAAAACTGTAGAATTGATTTAATGTCCAGTTTAACCTGGGCAGTTGCCAGCTCTCCCCATTTTTGTACGTATTGTAGATTAGTGTGTGTCTGTATTAATTGTAGTGGGGTTTTGTCTGACAAACCTGAAATTTATACTTTGAAATAAACTTCTGGGTTTTTAACATTCTGAGTCATCTGTGCTTAGTTCCTGACACCCCAGGAGACAACTCTCCCAACAAAGAGCCCAGAGCCTGCTCCTCCTCTTCAGAAGTGCTGCCACCTTGCTTAAGTAACACTGAGCAGCAATGGTTTGGCTCTTGGTTGTTGCCTGGAGGGCAACTGCATGGTGCTGCCCTCACGGAAACAAGAAACAAAAGCAATGCTGTAACTTCTGCAAAGTCAGCTTGCAGGCACTTCTGCAAAGCTTGGACAGACAGAATCAAGTAACTTGCACCCCAGTGTTGTCCCAGAGGGATACAGCAATGGAAATCCAAAAACAGTCTCTCTCCAAGGTGCCAGGTCTGACCTCTGGAAAAATGGTCACTCTTAGCAAGAGGCTTTGGCAAAGTACTGGAGATGACTTTGGTTTGTCAGAGCACCCTTAGGCATTAGTGCCCAGCAGGGCTCCTAGCACTCTCAACTGGCCATGGTTTTCAAGCCAGGGGGCAGCTGTTGTGCACAGCCCTAACTGCATTAGTTTGGGGCAAAGAAAGAGGGGGGGGAAGGGTGCAGGGATCAAGGTCTCTGCTCCACACCCTGCTGGTTCAAGGGTAGAAGCCCAGAACAGCACCATGACATGGGACCAGTAAGCTGCTGTACTAGAAGGCAGTCTGGGAAAAGCTGCCAAACTGTAGAGAATTCAAAGTACTTAGAACCTGGAGTTACAGACGTGTCTACTCTGCGTTACTGCTGACCCTGTACTTTGAGGGCATATAATTAATTTGTGATGGTGATAATTAATTTCCTAGCACTTACTAGAATTTGCTTCAAGGCATTGACCAGAACATAATGGACTCTTATGAAGTGATGCCTCAGCACAATCCCGCTTGAAAGTCCCGAGTTTCTCAAACTGCCTATTTAGACTAAGAGTATACCTACTGCACATAGTTTAGAACAAATATAGCATAACCACTCTGCTCAAGCACTGCTGTAATTGCAGTTTGTGCTGGAATAAAGCAAAGTGAGTAAGTGAACGTGCAGAACACTCACTGTTTTGCTGCAGGGTGGCTGTGGCACGGGCTCAGTGGTAGGTCTGGAAAGATGATACGGCCTCAGAGGAGAATGTAAAAACAGTGAAGTGCACCTCTGCACACCACCGACACTTCTACTAAGGAAACAAAAAACCCCAGGAGCAGGCTGAGATGTAACCTGACCCAGCAGCACAGCACCAGGACACTGACAAAGGAACACAGTTGGTTTCTCCCCTGAAGTGCTGTGGAGCCTGGTCTGGGCAGGCACTGGTTAGACCTTGCACAGTGTTGTTTCCTTTTGCAGAGCAGAGAGTGCTGCAACACACTGTGGCCCCTGTAAGAGCTAAGGCCATGCAGGGTATGACCAGCAGAAACAGGAGGGGTGAGTTTGGTACCGGATTTCAGAAAAGGGGAATGGCAAAGGAAGTGAAAGCTTGCATTATATGTGGCAATTCTGGTTGTCCTGCTAGGAGTCATTTCCCCAGTAGGCATTGCCTAGTGACTGAACAGCAGGTTCCTTTTCATTATTGCAAGGGAGATTGATCACAACCACCTCCCCATTCCATCTTCCTACCAAGCGTCTCTCCAGCCAAGCCTGAAAACCTGAAGTTTAAGAGACACGAGCCACAGGACTTGGAAAAACCTGAAAGCTGGGTGTGAAAAAGGGGGCAGCTTCTGCACAAATCTTCTGCTTGAGCACACCTTCCCCCATTTCTTTTTCCCCAAGTGGGATTTGCAGAAGGGAACAAGATACTCAAAGAGACCTTTAAACATCACTTGCCAGAGACCTCCACACCCTGCAGGAGGAAGCATTTAGGTGTGCCCTGGATCAAGAACACTATTCAACACAGAAAGCAATCAGCAACTTCCTGTTGCCATGGGACCAACTTTTAAACAAAACTTCTCCACTAGCATTTTTATATGACTGCATGAAAAAGCAAGTAAATACAATCTGCAATGCTGTTGCATTGCCTAGGAGTGACGGTGAAGTCAAGCAATCCCCCAGCCCCTCTGTGCTTCCAGTTTCAAACAGGCAGCTGATTCTCGGTCCTATGCCTGCTGGCAGCTCAGACCCCTGCACTCCTCTTCATGACCAAGCTCCACTCCTTCCTTTAAGTGTGCTCCTTAATACCCACTACAGCCTGTTCAATCCCAATTCAATTCAGTCTGTGGCAGTGGCTTCACCAGCACAGCGAGGAGGTGTCTGCACACAGAGCTTGTGGCAAGGACAAGGCACCCAGGGAGCAAGGGCTGACACAGAGGCCAAGGCCCCTGCAGCTCCAGCTGTGGGCTAAGCAAACACCTTCCCTGACAGGGAACCTCAGGCAGGTAAAGAGAGGGTGCTGTGTCTAAAACTCTGTGACCAGGGAAGCCTCGTCCCCATCGACTCAGATGGAGAGCACCTGGGCACCAAGCAAACATCACACATTCATCATCCCCCTCTAGCACAGGCACAGGTGCAACTCATGCAGGCACCATTGCCTACACTTAACCTGTGGCTCCAGCTGTCCCCGTACCACAGGAGTCTTTTGGCTCAGTGAGTTTTACCCAACAAAGGACTGTACTGAAAAGCAAAAAGCAGCTCTGTGGTGAGTACCTCAGCAGTTAGTCATTTTAAACAGTGCTCCCCTAACCCTGCACATAGCACTGATGCTCTCTCCAGCCTCTCACACCTACCTCCTTCTGCCTCAGACCATGCATGGCTTTTTCATCAACAACAGCTTTGCTGTAACTTCTCGTCTCTCTCTTTCCTTGGCAAAATCAGCCCTACTGTGACAGCCAGCTACTTAGGGTAGAACCTCACCCATGTTGCAGTAACTCACTCTCTTCCCCATCATATAAGCTAAAACTCCAGGGGCCTGATTAAAACCTCACACTGCTCATCATTCTTCACCTTCATAATATAGGGCAGTGCTGTGCCGTGTTTACCTTGGATCATCAAGGGCATGTGGAAAGAGCTGTTTATTTTGTTTTACTTTGTGCAACATCTAGCACAAAACAGCCCAGTGACTCGACTCCTCAGCATAAACACAGGTAACTAAGAGTAATTCATCCAGCCCCAGCCCTCACACCCCTCTTACTGTCACATTCTGCTGCCACAGCTGAGGGAGCAGAGGCAAAGATGGCACCAGACACGGGCCAATTTATTGCAAAAGGGAGATCCATTGTAAGAGATCCATTGCATCAGTTACGTCCCTGCTGTTATGCTGCAGCCTGGGACAGGGGCATGGTTCCAAAGCATCAGGCTGCTTCCCTTCCTCCTCTTTGGCAAACTGATCCTTGCAAGCTGCTTTGGCCAGACAACAAAAATCTTATCAACACCACTGAAAGTCACGTCCTGTACATAACAGACCAACCTCCATGGGGAACACAGCTTTGCCTCTCTCCACTAGAGACATTCCTGGATGGGAAGCAACCAGCAGCGTGTCTTGCAGGCACTGCTCAGATAAAAGGCAGACATCAAACCAGTGCTAAGATAAGGCCACCATGGGCCACAGCCACCACCTGGCTTGGCCCAACCCTGGAGACAGGTCCCATGTTGCTACTCTCATTGGTAGCATTGCTCTTCACTCCAGCTCTGAGAACAGATGATGGCTCAGATCAACAGAAAGCTGTGCCAGCTGCTTCCCATCAATCCTAGTCAGAGGAAGGGCCACCCAAACAGCTCAGAATAAAGGAACATGCACTGGGCTGCACCAAAGCAGCCAATGTCACTACCAAGTGCCCAGCAGGTAGGACAGGGGAAAGCAGGTCAGGCACAGGGATGTGGACATTCAGGTCGATTTATTACACACAAGAAATAAAATTTTCATTTAAAAAAATCCATTTAAGGATATTGATGCTGGTTTTACAGGATCGGCCTCATGGTGACAAAGTCAAAGTTGTAGGATTCCGGCAGGCCCTGGTGCCGCGTGCGGTTGAACCGTCTCCAGGTGAAGACAGGGAGCCCTCCCTGCACCGGGGGGCCATTGATCGCAGAGGCAGTGAACGCTGATGCCAGGCGGAAATCTGACACCTGGAACACAAAGCACAGGAATTCAGCGCTAAAGGGCTGCACGTGTGTGACACATCCCCAGCCCTGACAGTAGACACAGCTCAGGGAGGTGCAGGAAGCGAGCAGGGGAAATGCACACAGATCGGGCAGTTCCTCCCCTGCACTCAGCCAGTGGCAGCCAGCGCTGAAGGGCAGCAGCAAAGCACAAGCTCACACCTGCCCTCCAGGCTGAAAGAGGCAGAACATCTGCCCTCAGGACAACCTCCCTGGGTTTGTGAGTCTCCAAAAGAGCTGAGACTGCAGCAGGCAGACCAGGGGGTCTGACCCAAGCTCTGCTGCATTTAAGCACTTGGCCAATCCCCTGAGGCACGTTGGGGTAACTCGGGAATGGAGAAAGGCTGCATGGAGTTAATAATGCTGCCCACACTCTGCCCTGTTCCTTCATTATCTCCAGAGGTCCTCAGCTTGGCTCCATCTTCCCAAACTCTGACACTAAAATTGCCTGTGGTGTTTATAACTAAACAGATTTCACCTCTGCTCTGGATTGTTTCTCTCATGCCCCTCTTAGGTGCCCTATCCATCCACAGCCCAGCCCATTACTTGGGCATTGCCCCTCACAGTAAAAATACCTCATAACTTGCCTAAAATAAATGCTGCTTTCTCCAAGACAGTGGGTCTAAGGATTGTCCCACATCCCCCTAAAATGCAAAGTCATCTTCACCAAACTTTTCAGAAAGCAATTTTACAGAGAGGTGGAACCCTGGAGCAGAGTGGCTCACTACAAAGCCTGACTGTTGTAAAGTTAAACTGAGCCTGAAAACACATTCCTGTGGGCTCTGGGGAGGCACCCACACAGTCCCCATAAACAAGAGGCTGAGGCTGTACAACAGTCACCTTCCCTGAGTGAGGTGAAGACTCATTTCAGCATTATTTTAGGCTCCTCCTGCTGTAAGGCTTTGGGATTTAACCCCTGAACACCATAAGTTCCCATGGACGTAGCTGTTTCATACACCTCCCCCTGTATCTTCTGTCACTATGCTAGGGCTGACGTCAGGGACAGGAAATAGGAATCTGCACAGAATTCCCATCTGAGGATCTGCCCAAGCACTAGGATAGCATGGAAAGAGGGAACAGACATGCCTGGTCATGCCTGCCCTAGTGCAGGGAAACATGCTACAGGCCTGCAGGAGCACGAACAGGCTGCAGCAAACATTCAGCAGATGTTGAAATTGAGGTAATTTACCTTGGAGTCATAGCAGCCTGCAGGCACTGGTAAAGAAGGATTCAGGTCCTCCCGGCAGCAAATGGTGTTGCAAGGATTGTGTTCAGCATAAGGATCACGCTGGTAATCTGAGGCAAAATGTAGTGGGGAGGGAAGGAAAGAAGAAAATAAACTAAGTTAGCCCCCTCACAAGAAGCTGATGCATAGCACTGGAGCCACTAAAAGCTGGGTAAGTGCGTGTGCTCTATCAAATTGTTCTCGTGCTTCTCCCCGGGTACCAGCCAGAAGTCAGTGCTCAAGACAGGACATTAAGTAGATAAACTCCTAATCCCAGACCACACAGCTATTTCTGCATCCCAGAGGCACCACTGCCAAACTCTAACCACAAACATCTGCAATTCCACATGATGAAAGCTTGTAGAAACTTCGTTAGGAGAGAAAAGCAGAAGAGAAAGAAAAGTGGTGGGTGGGCGAGGGGGAAATGCAGGAATGAGAGCCTTTGTGTTCCTGTTCTGGACTTAAATAAGTGGCAAGGAGCAAAACCACTGAACACCCCCTGCAGCAGCTGCAAACCAGGAGGTGAAGGTGGGCAAGCCTCGACGTCTATGAGCACACTACTACTCACAGCCCAAAGAGCAACAACAACACCCCACCCTGGGAGAGGCCTCCAAAACCTCAAGCCCAGTAATCGGCAAGCTCCCTATAACTGGGAATAAAAATACAGCACCTACAGCTATCTGAACTTTGAGATGAACTTAGCTAGCTGTTAACTAAGCTGGTTTTAATCCCATTAAGGAGAACCCTGTCAGGAAAAAAAACAGCACACCATTACCTACTGTTTTGGCTTAATCCCAGCAGGCAACTAAGTACCACATAGCTGCTCCCTCACTTCCCCCCAACACCCTCCACAGAACATGGAGGAGAATCAGAAAAAGGTAAAACCCATGAACTGAAATATGAACCATTTAATAATTGAAATAAAGTTAAAAATTATAATGAAAAGGGACAGGGAGGGAGAAAGGAATCAAACCCTAGAGAAAGCAGTGATGCACAGTGCAGTTGCTCAACACCTGCTGACCAGTGCCCAGCCCATATTCCTGAGCAGCAATCAGCCCCTTCCAGCCAAACCCCCTCCATTTATACACTGAGCATGACATTCTACAGTACATCTCTTTGGCCACTTCAGGTCAGATGTCCTGGCTCCCTCCCAGCCTCTTGGTCACCTGCTCACTGGCACAGCACGGGAAACTGGAAAGTCCTTGATGTATCAACAACTAAAACATTAGCGTGTTAAGTAACGCTTAAACTATCAACATTATTCTCATCCTTAATGCAAAACACAGCACTGTATTAACTACTAAGAAAATTAACCATCTCAGCTGAAACCAAGACACCTGCCAAAGATCATTTGCCTGAACATGGAAGAAAGACCTGAAGTTTTACACTAAATCCTCTGATCTCGCCTAACTGTTGCTTAGGGTTAAGGCTTTCAATACTGACAGGCTATAGATGTATTAGATAATAAGCAGTCCACAAATTCTCCTGGAGCGTGAGAAGCACTCTGGAAAAGTCAAACACCAAGGCCAAGGGCCCTTGTTGTAGAATTCACTCAGTCTTGTCCCTGACAGAGCAATTTTAGCCTGGTTTCCTACCTCGACAGTAAACTTGTGTTACCCACTGGCTTTGACTGCACTCTGTATGTACAGTAATGTAACTGATCCGAGGCTGCAGCTTCCCGCTGCAATTCAAGAAACAAAAGTAACACTGCTCACTAAGAGCAGTTCCACAGTACATAAACACATCTTACTGTTGTATCTCATGATGTACTTCATGCTTTCCAAGCTGGTCACCTTGCCCTGGTCTCGACGGAAGATTTTTGCTCTTGGAGCAAGCTCATAGGAGAAATCCATGCCGTACTTGACAACGTATGATGCATACCCACTGAGATTGTAAATCTTTTCATGGAAAGGGATGTTGTACGAAGGCCAGTAACCTGCCAGAGACAAACCCAGTCTGTTAATCACTTAGAAAAGCTGGATGCTGTTGCTTATATAGGAAAAGAAAATAAACCATTTTCCATGTTGCACTGCCTTAACAGCGTATCAAGGAACAACACAGCAAACTGGTTTGAACACAGTAAGGCAACAGTCACTGGCATGACCAGGGTTGACTCCCAGTATAACACCATTGGAGACCGTACCCAGGCAACCTGCCCCCAGATGTCCACCCTGAGGATTCATCCTGCAAAACAGCTGAGATCAGACTTGTAGGAGCCTGAGGTAAACACACAGCATGGCCACAGCCCTCCTGCAGAGGTTTCCCTCCTCAGCCTCTGAAGACTGCAAGATCATTTACTTCCAACAAACTTCACAGTGAGAGCCTTGAAGTCACTCCCTTTTTTGCTGCCTTCCCATCTCATGAAGGCAGAATACTACACCATGCTGAGGTGTCAGGGATGGGCCAACACACACACACACCACAGAGCCACCTGGGGTGAACAAGAGGCAGGCCAGCACACACACACACTCTGTGCAGTGGTGGCTGCACACTGTGATCAGGAAAGATGGGGGATGGATTGCTGCACGTTTGTCAACAGCTGCCTTTGAGGGTTAAGAAGTGACTGATCAGCAGAGCAGAGCCCTGCTCTAACTTTTCCAAAAGCAAGTGAGAGTCCTGCAGTTCTGTTAACTCTGAAGAGTAAAGGATGCCAGACGGAACTCCAGAGAAGAGTTTTAGGTAGGTAACATAAAACTGCCTAAAACAAGTCTACTGTAGAGAGCAGGAATGCTTGTAAAGAGGCAGGAGACCATCCAGGTTAGAATCTGGGTACAGGAAGTCCTGATTAAATATGAATAGATACCTATACCTAAATGTTTAATTTTTTTTACAATTTTTTTTGCAAGGCAGGCACCAAGAAGTTTTTAAGCAGGATGCAACAAACTTTCAGGTTCTCTCCAAAGTACAAACATTCCCTGTTGTTCCTTCAAAGAAAAAAATCACACACACCAAGATTTGGCTTAGAGATTTACTGTCTAGGCACTGGTAAATGCAGCGTTCCATGTATTTTAACACCAGCCCAGCAAAATGTGAGGAGTCTGGCTGTAAGATGCTCAAGAAAATCAACTGGAACTCACTGGGAGAGATGCACACAGATACAAACCAAACTTCCTGAAGGACAGATACACAGACAACATAAGCACTGGAACACTGCCTGAGCAGAGGCTTTACCAGCTTGGGTCCTGCCTAGGATAGGGAAGATGGGAATACCCTGTCTAGGGGCATTTGCTTATATGACCTATAGCCTACCTGAAGAAAACAGGTTGTGTACAGGCTGTGTTGTAATACAGGCGTCCTCCAGAAATGAGCACACTTGCCAGTCTCTAATGACACAGGCCGGAGGATATGGATCCATCAGCTTCCAAACCAGCAGCATTTAAGGTGTTACTGTCTCACATGAATGCAGTGCAGACAGATGACCCCCTTCTCCCACCTGGAAAAACTTTTTGTTAAAATTGCTAAAACAGAGGAAGCTATTGAGTTCTCCCAGCAAGAGCTCCTCTGTGTCAGGCTCTGCAGGACTGCACATCCCATGCAGAGAGTGCAGCAGCAGCCTAAGCCAGGCTTTACCCCAGTGCTGCTGTAAGCCAGTGAAACCTGGCAGGGTGCACAGGGACAAAACACAAGTCAGAGAGGTTGAAAAGTGGGAAAGGGTGACGACATGACGGCAGCAAAAAATTCCCTGAATCAAAATGCCTTCCTCCTCTGCCCATTAAGAGCAAAAGACCTCAGCAATGTCAAGAAGTAGAGCAATCAGAATATTGTGCGTGTGGTGGAAGACACTGAGATAGCAGGTTCTGCTCTCATATTGAAATCAGTATCTCATTCATGAGATGAACTCATTCATCATCAAGAAACATGAACTGCAGCCCAGTCCTGTGAGCTATTCCTTCACTGGAGACAGTGTTGCCCTCCCCACCTCCTCTAAAGGATTGATTTTTGTTTGTCAACATACAGAAAGTACCTGGACATCTTTGCCTGGAAAGGGCGACATAAGAGATGCCTGGTTTTGAGAACTCACCTGCACTGGCCTATAAAACAAGCTGACAAAAGCCATTAAGGAAAAAATCTTTCAATTTTCAAACCTGAACAAGGAAATGCTTCCTTTTTCCTCAGCACAAGGCTTGCTACAGCAATACCTGCCTTGGTTCACCTGAGACTTTCTCATTCTCTGTTATTTATAGGTTAATGCTTGAAAGAGACTTAAAAAGGCAAAATCACTCTGACCAGGCTAGTGTCAAAAGTGGACACCACCTACAAGGCAATGATGGAGTGTGCCAAGGTCAGCTACTCTATCAACACTTGAAACCAACACTCTTCTTGAGAAAGTTCAACCTCCTTTACCTGGGCTGCTCCAAGCATGTGGGAAGAGGGCAGGGGCCTCAATAGGACTTATCTGGTGTTCTGCATGGGATGGAGGAGTCCAGATCTCCTGCTTACAGGAGCTGTGATGGCTTCCAGCAGCTGAGATCTCCAAGCAGCACTTTGGCAGTGCTTAGCCCACCCTGTCTTTCTAATGTTTAGACTCCCAGAGACCAAATGCAGTGTTATCCAATATACAAAAGGTGCATTTAGATATCTGGGAAAAGACATACTGTAAAGATGCTTCTGGGCTCAGTCCTGCAGGGAATGCCACAGCAGCTCTCAAATCATTGCTGAAAAGGAACTCAGGGTACCTGCTAAGCCCAGCCTCTCTGCACAGCTACAGCACTGCTGTGATGTGATTGCAACGTTCCAAAGGCCAGAGCTAGAAGGTCTCTGTCAGCTTGTTTGTCTGCACTGCACTCCACAGCACAGCACCGACAAGCCCAAGGCAAAGGAAGCCAAAACAGCCAGAGATGGGATTTTTCCATATTAAGAAACATCTTAAAAACAACAGTGACAATGCCTATAGAATAAGCCAAGACTTTCCAAGAAACTAGACACAAGGAAAAATTTCAAAGGAAAACAACCCCAGCTGCTAACATAAATACATTTCCAGTCATTTTGATGATGAGCAATTCATCTGTTCACCCCTTCAGCATGTGATTAGAGGTGGGAGCACAAAGCACCTGACACACACTTAAGGCTCAGGCTTTTGGTTGCTGACGTAAGCGTCTAGTAAATACTTCTGAATGAAACCTGACAGTGGGTCTTTTGCTTCACTTAGATTTTTGTTTTCCATCAAGTTGTTGCTAGTCTTGCTAGGGAATCAAAGAACCTTTTAAAGAGCAAATATTTATCAGAAAACAGAGCTCTAGAGAGGTTCAGGAGATGAATTTAACATTGAACTTCTTTCATATTCAAAAGCTCATCTTCTTTCAGGGTGACCCACCCACCAAATATTTTGAGTAGCCCACAGCATCACAGTTATTTAGTACTGCTGCAAATAGGCCTCGCATTTTTCCTCATGGGTCTCTAAGACAGGGAAAAATAATACCAGAAAAAAGGCAAGGAAGCAAGCAACGAAAGAGGCAAAGGCTATTTCTCCCTCCTCTGCTTCTAGTAAACACAGACCCTCACCCCTGTCACAGCATACCAGATAAATGAATACAAGGCAACAGACCTGACAACAGAGGAATGCTCACAAAAAGCTTTCTGAGGGTTGCTCACACAAAGCTTTCTTACTTTATACTCAGGACTAGTGTTCAATAAACCCTTCCCAGGAACAAAACACAATCCTCCATCAGCTGGCACAAAGAGATGGTCTGCCACTGCCCACTGACTCGGGTGAGTCCAGAGGATCATGGGACATCAAACTGAGAGGGTAAATAACAACAAGCAACCTGGAAAGTACCTGAGTTTACCTTAAATGTACATGTCAGCAGCCTTAACCTATGGGGTCAGACCTGTGGTGTTCAGGACGGGGTTAACTGGAGTATATATGTGTGAGTTAATTTGAATAAAGCCAGATTTGCCTGTTACATCATATTGATGCCTGCGATCTCTCTGGTTCCCTGACTGCAACAATGGTCCTCCTAAGCCAGTAACTACTACAGGAGCTATTACCTTTCCGGAGAACATTTGTTTGGTCAGAATACTCCACGAGGGTTGGGATCTGCTCAATAATGTACAATGCACCATCATCAAGGCTCCTCTGCAGCTTGACCTTCTTCAGGTCTAGCACCATGTACTGATTGTTGTAGGTCCCTGGGTATGAGAGCAAAGAGAGAGTTACCTGTCCTGCCAGAGAAAGGAAAAGAGTATAACAGGTACAGGGAACACAATCTTTTTCCTAAGATTCATATGAAAATGTACTTACCAGAGTTGCACCTGGAGAAGGTTTCAGCCCAAGTCTTGCCATCACTTGCCATCATGTTTGCAATGCGGACCCTCTGCCAAGCCAACAGGGACTCAGGCACCACTTGCTTAATGAGGGTTTGGTTGAACACACTGTTGGTAGTCTGCAACATTACCAAGCCACTGCCTAGTATGTAGAAGTCATCCAGGGACACCAAGAAGCCTTAAACAGACATAACATGAAATTTGTTATCTTTGTAAATCTTTGATACAGAACAAAACAGAGAGACAAGCCAAGAGTATATGAGAGAGTCAATGCATGTGTGCTTGAAATCAAACTGTACAAAGATTAAATATGAAGGGTAACTTCTCCAAGAGCTTTAGGCCCACCTGTCAAGACAGTCTGAAATGAGAAACTGTCACGCTTTTAACGCATCTAATGTTTTGTCTAGAGCATTTGCCTCGTGTTTGCATGCCAAGCTCAGAAGTTTCTCCATATGTCAAGCCATGTCTTATATTTATGCTGAGGATTACATACTGTAAATGTCTGGTGCATGTTCGTTTTTAACAAAGAAATTCATAAAAAAAATGTCAACAATAAAAACCAAAGTGAAGTACAAATTCCACAAAGATTTTCATCAATCAGTTTCAGTTTCTGTTTTAACTCTGTGAACACAATAGAAATTAATTGATTTGAATTAATCTGTTTAAATGAGTCACTTCTGTTTTAAACCAAGCCAAGCAAAAAAAATCTTCCTTTTAGTTTAATCTTTTCCAGTCTAACTATTCTTAAAAGCATCTCCAAGAAATGGGCATCTCTCAAATCATAAACCCCATCTTGTATATGAGAGAATCCTCTTCCTACTCCTCCTTCTGACTCGTTGTCATTGGATTTTTTTATGCCTACAAGCTCTGCAAAGTCAACTTGGGCACGATTCCCTTTCAGGTTACATGCCAACAGAAGTACTAGGTCCAGTTGCAGATCCCACGCCAGGAGGTGGCATTCAGAGCTGCAGAGGTCAGCTCTAATGCCTTGGATAGTGTGGTGACTACTTGTAAAGCAGAAATAACTTGACTTCCAGATTACTCAGCAGACATCTGGCTGCCAGGTTGGGGAAGAAAGGTTGTTAACTGAGCTCCTGATGGGGAACTCATCCAGAACCTGGACTCTTGTTAACAAGTTGTTAATAGGATCAGTCTTCAAAGAGTACAAAATGCTAAAATGCTGTACAACACCATAACAGTTGAGTTCCACTATGATCTTCTACAGCAAGCTTTATTAAATGTTCTCTGCAAAACAAGCTAAGATCACCAGTCTGTGACAGCAAAAAAACCAGCTCTGCCACCTGTTCCTGGGCTTTTATCCAAAGGCAGACATCCTTTGAGCAAAAGTAACGTTTAAGGGCTCCGTTTCAGCAAATTTTCTTTAAAGTACTGAGTTCTCAAATTAGAACAGATCCAGGAAAATATACTTTGTGGTCACCTGTTATCTACAAATATACCACTACAGAACAGGTAGAGCACCGTGGCAGCTGGTATTTCATTCAGAATGTCAGTAAATTATGTACATCAACAGCAGACATCTCTCTCAAATAAGTAAAGACAAGAAAAACCCTCTAAACCTGATTCTGCCAGTCTATTTTACACAAAGACATGGGACACCCAGCAATAAACTGCTGTATAACAAGTCAAGTGCTTGCACAAATGGAGACAAGAAATGAAATTGTTCAATTGTGATTTTGAATTGAGTACCAATTCCCATGTGGGTGACAATGCCAAGTCCCTTACTTCAAAATAAACCAAATAGTTTTTATTCTTCATTTTCAACAAACAGCTGAGACAAAACAGAAAAACTTGACTCAAAACTAAGTGTTGACACAAGGAATGATGCTGAATTAACTAAAGATTGAACTCTATAATTCAAATAAATTGCAAAGTTCTGCTAAGCTGAAAACAAGGGGATTTCCTTCTGGGCATTAGCATTTACCAAGGCTTATCCTGTAGTGTTTTATAACACAAGATGCCCTCCATGAAACACCATTACTGGCCTAACCCAAGATGGCATATACCATTTTGATTTAGGTACCCCTGAAATAAAGGAAAGTTCAAACACCAAGAATAGGTAAAAATAAAGCCTGGGTAGATAAGTCTAGAGGTATCAGCAGATACCTTGTGTCATTCTTCTATTTTTAAGTATGTGTGAGAACCTGTTGTAATTGAAAGTGTTATCCCACTGTGCACTTCATCTCTTCACCCCTCCCTCCAATGAGCCTGACTCTTCCTACACAGTAACAAGCAAAAGCACTTCTGATTGCATCTTCTGGGTCTGAGCCATTTAGATCCAGTTTCCAATCACCACTGAAAGACTGAAGTTCTCAGAGTCTGGAGTTTCATTCATCATGTCAATATTAATCAGCCAAGGAAAGCAAAATATGTTTTGCAGTCTGAGCCACAGTGTTCTCCAGAACTAGTCAGCACATGGAAGAGCACGTAGGTGGTAACACTTTACTGGCAGCTATTGCTCCTAAAGAGGTAGGCTGTTCCTTTCTGAACCAGAGAGCATCAGCTTTTTCTGGTGTTTTAGAAGGTCATTGTGCTTGTTCAAGTACACAAAGGGTCAGCATTACAGGCTGGAAGCCAAAGCCATGAGGTCTAGCCCACCTCACAGGGATGGGAGTAGCTCCCAGCTGAGATGTTCAGTGTTCTGGTCTATAAATAGATTATGGGAAAGTAGAAGTATTCTCTGGATTGGCTTTCTTAATCCTATCAGCAGCTGCTTCTCAAGACTAACACCCATCAGCTGCCTTCCATTTGCAGACCTCTCCTAGGCACCAAGAAATAACACGTCCCACACTATAGCTCTAGTCTCTCATCTCCTAAGTTCATCAGACACTTCCCTTTGCATCTCTCCAAGTTTTAAACAGATGTTGGAGGAAGCAGGGAAGCAAGAAATGGTCTGGCAATGCCTCATGAGCAAGCTGGTCCCCTGAGAACAACAGCTACTGCCCTTGCTGTGGTTGTTCCTCCTAGCTCTTGCTCAGGCTGGGGGAAGGATAATGCTGCACTTTCTGCACTAACACATTATTTCAAAGCAAGGGACAGCACATGTATAGCCACCCATGAAGACGATTTGTGTCATCTTCTTCCCATGTCACGGCCTGTTTCAGCCAAGCTGACCAGAGAAGCAAAGGGAGCAGTAGAGGTCTTCTCAACTGTTTTGCCTAAAAGGCTAAAACCAGAGTAACACAGTTTAAAGACTGTGGCTCAGCCCAGAGAGGGTAGCTCACTACCCAAACCTGAGTGCTTGGGTCAAAATGGTAGATTCCCTTTCTTAAGTGGAGTTCAAAACTTACTGTTCATGAAAAGCTCCATCCAAATGGATGGAAATCATGGGAACTGCAACCTCCTGAAATGGGGACAAAAATTACGGCATAAAAATTTTTAACTATGTTCCTTGTGACTTTCCAAAAAGCAACTGCTAGCAGGGACTTAGGTATGCCTTAAATGTGGACAATTGAGATAAAGGGGAATTAGGGGCTTGCTTGAATGAAAGACTGATAAGAGAAGTCCCGTTTAACACCTCATCATCAACATAGCAGGAGGGTGGAAACCTGGGTGGAGGAGTAGAAGAAAGTATGTTTAAATTGATATTATATTATATAACATTCTTATATTAGAAAACAGATGTAAACCTAACGAATGTCTGTAATAGATATTTGAAACTACCTGTATAAAGATCACTTGATTTTTGGACATGGAGACACACACTCTGGGANGTATGCCTTAAATGTGGACAATTGAGATAAAGGGGAATTAGGGGCTTGCTTGAATGAAAGACTGATAAGAGAAGTCCCGTTTAACACCTCATCATCAACATAGCAGGAGGGTGGAAACCTGGGTGGAGGAGTAGAAGAAAGTATGTTTAAATTGATATTATATTATATAACATTCTTATATTAGAAAACAGATGTAAACCTAACGAATGTCTGTAATAGATATTTGAAACTACCTGTATAAAGATCACTTGATTTTTGGACATGGAGACACACACTCTGGGACATGAGCTCCCTGTGTGTCTCCAGCTATGGCCAAGCTGTAATAAAACTGAGCTTTATCATCAATATCTAGGTTTTAAGTCACTCCCTACTATTCAAGGAAAATTGCAAATTTTGTCAGTTAATTGGGCTCATTTCTTTAAATGCCTCAGTGGGGCAGTGTNTAACATTCTTATATTAGAAAACAGATGTAAACCTAACGAATGTCTGTAATAGATATTTGAAACTACCTGTATAAAGATCACTTGATTTTTGGACATGGAGACACACTCTCTGGGACATGAGCTCCCTGTGTGTCTCCAGCTATGGCCAAGCTGTAATAAAACTGAGCTTTATCATCAATATCTAGGTTTTAAGTCACTCCCTACTATTCAAGGAAAATTGCAAATTTTGTCAGTTAATTGGGCTCATTTCTTTAAATGCCTCAGTGGGGCAGTGTAAAGAGGTGACGGGGGGGTGGGGGGTGGGGTGGTGGAGAAGGAGAGGTGCAGCTTTCTCTCTGATCTTTTACTAGACATGCAGTGCAAATCTTGGCACCTACTTCCCTCTCTCATCACATTTCTTATTCCTCCAAATGAGCACAGCTTCACTCAGCATTTCTGAACAGTAATGTATCTGTGCAACTGAAGTTCTCTCTGCCATGCATAGATTCACCAGCCACATGAAGCACTTATGTCCAGAGCTTGAAGAAGACACTGAAGTCCAGAGTGCTCAGCACTCAGCTCAGAGACACTTCTCCTTTCCAAAGGTTCACAGAACTGTCCTACACGCAACTCTGCCCACAGACACTTTCAAGAGAAGAGGAAGCTAAGACTATGAGCAGAGTTCAAATGAATATTAGGGTGGGTTAGGATGGAAACGAGCAGCAAGTGAAGAAATAATTCTGCAAAACCAGATTACAACTCCCATTGATTTCCACTTGACTGTGCTTCTGCAGCACTACTGCTGCTCTGAAAGGGAGAAAGCAGTAAAGAGAAGACATGCTGTTAACAGTGGACATTTGAGCATGCTGGCAGGAACGTGGATAACTGCTGGGGAAGCTGGGATAGGCTGCAATTCCTGCCTGTCCTCCTACCTGCTCAGTCAGAGCAGGAGCAAGGAAGACAAAGGCCCTCTAGCTGTACCACAACGCACACACTGACACGCATCATGGTTAGTCAATAGTCTCAGAAACTCTAAACTGAGTCACACCAAACACTAAATTTTGCAGTCTAGTAGCCTGTCTTTTGAAATTCAATAAAAAATCCCAAATAATATGGACAATTTTACTCGGTGACCCCAGGAGAAATCTGGAATTTGGCATATTCCTTCTCAGAAGGCAAATGACTCCTTGAAGTTTTTCTGACACAACTTTTGGACAGCAGAAGAGTTTGACTTTATGTTCAGTCTACTAGATCACAGGAATTTTTAAACTACTCAGTTAAGTGTCACTGAAAGCCTGGAAGGACACCTATCTTTTAATGCTCTCGATTTCCTCCAAAAGTCAATACTTCTATGTTCATTAGGATCAGGTTACCACTATTCAGGAGAGATTCCCAGGTTGCCCTTACTGGTTCTCAGTGTCTATCCTGTCGGAGAATAAGACTGGGAACACACATGCAGGGAGAAGATACAATCATCACGCTGAACTGTGGCCAGGACCTGCAGGTTCCACAATCAGATGTCCTGAAAATACCATCTCATAACATGGAGCAGAAGAATTTGGCAGTTCCCTCCTTCCTACGTGATGTCCCTTGAGCATTACTAGGCCAGTGCTTTAGTGCTTACTCATCCCCTGGCAAACTGCAAGTCTGCGAACTACACCCATAGCTAATGCAATTTGCTGCAGTCAATGGACCATGCTTGTCCAGTGGTTGTGATAGCTCCCTGTAATCAGGAAGCCAGTGAGCACACTGTGCATACCACATGTCTCAAACTTCACTGTAGCCACAGGAACTACGCCTTGCAACTGTTCTCACTCAGTTTGGTTGGTAGAAGTGCTCCTTTCCACAACACTATGTCAGTCTACACGGCAAAAGCAAGCCTTAAAATAAGCAGTGTCTGCAGACCTCAACAGTCTCAGGGAAGCACATTGGGATTTTGTACACCAATGAGCAGACCCCAATCATTTCAGCTAAGCAGTAGCTGACTTCCAGGTATTCTCCCACACAGTGTGCTTTCTTAAGTCTCCCAAACCCACAGTATTTGTATTTCACTTTATACAAAGAATCCACAACAGGAGCAACCCCAAGACATCACCACAGATACCCACTAAAACATTAATACTCTGAGTGGCTGATCGTGATCCCTGGGTTTGAATCTGCAGCACAGTGCAGCATGCAACAGCTGCTGACAGAGCCACATTCTCCTGAAGGATAGTACTATCCTCAGTATTCCTGCTGAGAGAGGTGAGTCAGAATAACCTTATGAACATTCTCTCAGACAGAAACCTTTGCTTTCTACCAAGTTCCACAGGCTTGGCAAAATTCCTTGGAACAAGCAAGCGCAATTTCTCCAAGGCAAACAGAGATAACCCAGGCTCTTGAAAGGCTGTATACGTAACAGACATTTGCCAGAATACCTCTAGTCCTTCCTCAAGGAAAGAAAACAGAAAACATTGCATTCCTGAAGGTCACTGAGGAGGGTCAGAAACCCATAGAAATAGGCTTCTTTTCAATGTGAAATGAACCCAACTGCTTCTCAGAACAGTTTCCCAGACACAGCCTCAGGAGTTCCTCCCACGACGGACCCTTGCCTTTGTAGTAAGGCACAATAATTCAAGTTATTCATGTTATTCAAGTTATTCAACAATAATGCATGTTTTGAAATCATCAACCAACAAAGTTTCACCAGAATGTGACATGGCACATAGTCCATTAAAAAGGTTTGTGAAGATTTTTGAGTGTGTGGCTATTTTTGAATTTGAAATTTCACCTTTAAAAACTTCAGCCATGCAAACTAACTCTAAGAGGGAGTCATAGATACACATTGGTTTTCCATATTCACATTTCTTGGTGCTACTCTAGCAAGAGTACATCTTCTACCACGGAAAAATTAAATTATGGCAATTTCTAACAGTTGGCCTAATCTTCCCAAGGGAGATTTTAAATATTCCAGTTGGCTATATTACTAACACATGAAATAAGCATAAAAAATATCCCCCTCTGGAACAGCTTAGGGAAGCTGGAAGAGGAAGATGTGGGTGGAAAAGAAAAAACAACTGAAGGTTTGTTAACATCAGAGAAGTCAATAAAATTTCAAATGGTTAGTGTTTGATATTCACTAATAATCCCATTACAGCACAAGTCATGTCACAGTGGTAAACAGAAGTGTTCACACTGTTATTACCCAACATGTCAATGCTCTAGGCCAGGTGAGGAGTTCAACAGTTGAGATGACCAGAGACTACATGAGCAGAACTCAAAGCAGCATGTTTGTGCCAGAGGTAAAATATTTAACTAGTACTATTTAGAGCACTGAAAGTGATTAATCAACAACAAAAGACAACAACATCATGTTCAAGCTAGAAAATTGAAAATAGCATTTTGTCCTCTTGGTGGCTAAAAGTTTTAAGGTAGATTCAAGCCAGTGCTTATTGAGGTATTATCCTTTTCACAGACAAGACAGCTGTTAGACAGTAAGTGGTCCATGCCATACTGAACAGCTACATTGCTTTGGTTTTCTGGACTTTACCTGGGTAACTGCTGAATGAGACTCGGCTGGTGCTGGTATATGGATCAACTATATTGAAGTTCCAGTGCTTATATATTCTCAGTGTGGCTGCATATGTAAACCAGCTGGAATGGGCAAAATATATATTCTCATATCCAGGTAGAACCTGAAAAACAGAAGCAGAATGGTGAGTAATTTCAGACCCCACTATATTCTGCATTTTTCTACTTGATAGAAACTGGGAGAATCAACTTCTTTTAAGTAGTTTTATTAATTGCATTGAAGAAAGAACAGATTCTTGTGCTTTTAACTGTGTACTTAAAACATGTCTAAAACCCCCAGAAACAATTCTTACCCATGTGTTGTTCTCAAAATAGAACAGCTTAGGGTATTTTGGATACCTGCATCACATGGTATGTATTTGTTCCCCAGTTTCATTTTGAATACTTGTATTTGCACATTCAGATTGGATCTTTTCATGCATAACAAATGTTAACACAAAATATGCTGTGTCTGTGAGAATAACTCTGGTTCACTTTGAATTTACTTGCATTTGCTTCTATACTTTAATGTGAAAAGGTAAATATATTTATTTGTAGCACATATTTTCAAAGTATTTCCCTGGTTCTAAGATTTGTGGTAAGCTCAGAAACATCTTGCTGCAGGCAAATGCTTGAATGAATGTTTCACAATTTAAGGTGATTATTGTTGCTCTGCAATACATGGAGTCTTCATGTACTCACTAAATCCTTGATAATTATTACTAAAAAATTTAATTGTCGCCATGATGTATCACTTATCTTAAAAACGGGTTTGGTTTTTTGTTGTTTTTTTTTTCTGTCACTATTCCCATTGGAAAGCCATTCCAGAATATCAGTTAACAGAAAAACAGCAAACACTTGCACCCATTTATTTTTATGTTAGCACTGGCCTCTAGTTTATTTAAGCCTTTTCCCTTTCTTCCTGTTTATTTGCCCAGTGTATATGTAGTCACCCACAATACCCCCTTTTAGACTTCACTTTGCTGGGGAAACAAGTTACTCTCTTCCAGTCTCCTCCCCACAGCAGTTCCTCATTCCCTAGTAATTCTAATAGCCTTTCACCATCCATCTCTGTAGTTTTGGTTTGGTCTATTCCCTACCCTTGAACACAAGTGAGAAAAACTGGACTCAAAATCCTGTGTTGACACAAATGACAACAGCATAAATGCATGTTAATCACCAGCAGTAGTATCTTCATGCCCTTGCAACATAAAGAGGGAGAAATGTAGACTCTTGACGATACAAATCAACACAGCCAAGTTCCTGGTGCTCACCTTGATCAGTGCAGAGCAGTGTCCCATATCCCACTGGTATCTGTTATGGCCTCCTGTCTCCACATTGCATTGTCCACCTCGTGCAGAATACTCAAATAATGCAGGAATGAGGTCCAACAGGTCTCCAACTGCATTCAGAAACTGGACATCAAAGTTGCTCAGTGGCTGAGGAAAGGGAGAAACGGAGAGACCACAAAAACCACTTTGAGACAGAGAAGCATCAAGACAGTCTCACTCATCAGAATTTTTCTTTTGCTCTGAAAGGAAGCTCTTTGGTCTGGGAAATGCCTACTCACAAGGCCCAGATGCTCACGTTCAGTGTGGCACCAGGCACTTAGGAAACTTCAGGATCTGGCTCTTAGAACGGCATTACCAATGGTATGATTTCTGAGGAAAAAAGGAGTTGTAAATTACAAAACCTTCATGTATGTTTGCAAACAGCATACCAATCAGTCTCCTGTTACTGGTACACTGAGGTAACAGTAATATTTAATGTTTTTTGTTTGTTTCTCTAGATGCCTTTGAAGAGCCTTACACTACCAGACACTCTTGGGAATTCTCAGATTTTTATACACACTGCAATTTAAGACATCCTCAGGACCAAGGAGAAAGAAAAAAAGGGGGAAACAAGGTATGTTAACAATACCAATCAAGTCAGAACTAACTGAAGAAGGAAAGCCAGTCAAAAGGCACTTTGTTACATGCTTTTGAAAACTCTCATGGTTGGAGCTAGTCAGAGTTAACAGGGTTAACTACACACAGCTGGTTGTGTAACAGGCTCTTCAGAACCTCCTCTGAGTTTGCCCCTTCAAAAATAAGAGCTTAACACTGGTTTAGCCTCAACCTTCAAATACCATTTTCTAAATCTTTCCTGTTCTTGCTTGCATCATCCTTTTAGTTAAGGCAAGGCTTAAGAAGTCAGAACACACATCACTGTAGAGCTGTGAATAGTAATTTTAGAATGGCACATAATCATAAAGCAAAGAAACACACTGCTTGCAATATAAATCACTGTTATTAAACCATATAGCTGATCTCTCTACAAACCCCAAAAGAAGGGAAACAGGGACATGAAAAAAAATGAACAGTGCCAAATCTATTTACTTTTTATTCAGAAGGATGAATTCTATGTTATCCATCTGCTCTTTTGCCAGAGAGAATAACCAAGAGGAAAACCAGAAATTATGTCAGTCCATATATCCCAGGGGAATGTTTACCAAGGTAAGTGAGAGAAATAAGCCATTCTCACAAGTAAAATCATTCATGGCAGAAGGCCCCAACAGCAGCTATAGTTTGAGGAAGGAATACAAAGCAAACTTTCATGTGACATTGCTTTAGTTCACTGGGGGTTTGCTGCAAGGATCTAAACAGGGAGCAACATCAAGAGACTGATCTGTGGATACTTTTAAGCAACTCAGGGGTATGAATCATTTACAAATCAGTCCCAACAACTTTTATCTTATTGGAGCCATATAGAGAGACTTGGCACTGTTCCAGCACAATTTTCCCCCATCCAGCTTCACTGAAAGGTCTGAGATCCCTCCACACAGTAAAGAGAAGCTGTTTGCTTTATGTCTGATATTCTTGATGTCTGATTCACACAGGCATTACTGTACAAAACCAGTAAGGGAGCAAACAGGATTGCATATGAGAATGCTCAGCCAGCCCTAACACATTTTAATTATACTTGACATCCATCTCCTACCAACTCCATATTCTCCTTCACAAAACCTGCCCTTCATCAAAACACCTACAAACAGCTACACTGATACTGCTGCACCATCAGTCAGAATTGCCAGTGTATTTTTTAAGTTCCACATTTCTGTGCTTTCTTACAGTCACTTCAAATCAAAACTTTTGTAACTATCAGGAAATCCATTCCAGTTAGAACAAAAGTGCCAAGCAAGGAAGCTTTCAGGAAAGTGCCCAGAGAGGAGGAGGAAGGGCCCACTCAGACACAGCACAGGTTATGCAAATTCCCAGGGGTCCACAGGGTGAGATCAGGTTGCCAGCCAAAGCCAGCCAAAATATCAGAGAAGCAAACTAGGTTGTTAAGCACCCACTAGGGTTCTGTTTTCATTCCCCTTTTGAGGGGCAAGCAAATTTTATTTCAGTTTATTTCTAAGACTTCATTACTCTCCTTGAATAAACCTGGTTTTTTGTTTAAGACTGTACAATCTCAGGAACACCACACAACCACAGAGCTCCTCTGTAAAACAACACATTCAAACAGAAGACATGAGAATCTGCAATGCAGACCAAATCTGGGAATTTCAAGTGGACTGAGGCATCTGCCTTAAGGCTGAGTGCCCTAGTTTTGGAAAAACTACAGCTGATTTCCAGGATACAAGGACAAATCTTTTCTATGAGGAGTTAATCAGTGCCCACTAGCAAGTATTAGATACAAACACCTGCATCATAACAAAGGCATAATATAGGTCATATTACAATACTTTGTAATCACTTTCTCCTATCTCACACAGCACTGTCAGGAAATCTCCTTGTATATATGGTTTACATCCTGAAGAAGAGTGAACGAGCTACACTGACAAGGAGAGGTAGTATAGTCACAATAAGAGAAAACGCCCCTTTACTAAAACGTGGGGCTCCTCTGGGTGCTGTTCTGAACAGCCAAACAAACAATCAGTTTGAGTTCAAGTTACATCAGCAGCAGGGAGAAATAAATTTATAAAGGGCAGCAGACAGGAGAAAACCTGCCTTAAAGGCTTGTCTCCATGGGACATTAAAATAGACTAGTTATTCTGTAACAATTGTTTTCCAGTAACTTCTCCAAGCATGAGCATTCTCAATACAAAATAAGGAAGTGCAAACAGAGAGCTGTCCTGGAGTCACTCTAGTATTTAAAACTCTGACACCTCCTTACTCAAGAGTAATATCCCTGCATAGACAAGCCCAAGATTAATCACAGCGTTGGTAAAGCATTAGGTAGATGAAAAGGCTTAATGTTCTTTGAGTGCCCCTCCTTCACAAATTGTCTTGACAAAAGGGTTGGGTTTGTTTACTGGATGTAAAATGTTGCTAAACCAGCTGGAATAATGTCACACTTTACCGTGAAAATATACTCAGATTTTGACATGATACCTGCAATTCAAAATACATTAGTTTACAATGTACATTTCCTTCATGTAGGTCTTAATGGAAACACTTACCTGCAGGAAAACAGACTCCATGCAATTAAAAACAAACTTTAGAACTGTACACTACAAAACACTGGCATAGAGAACAATAATAATTTTTAAAAATGTATCCAATCAAACAGTCCAGAGTTAAAATCAAATTTTCTCTCTGCAATAAGGCTCAGTTATTTGTGGCAGACAATAGTTCTACAATACTCAAGCGAAGTAAACCTAAAGTTTAGGGAGGAGCAGAAAAACTGAACATTTCAGAGTGCCTTGTGTGCACATAATCCAGCTCTCATTTAGCCCTGTGAATCTGGCATAGTTGCAAACTACCTTGCATTATTACCAAACAGAAAGTCAGACCTTCCTCCTGTCTTCCTCAGTAAGTGCACACCAACTAATCCACCAAATACAAAACTCAACTACTTCCAAGTTTGAAAAGGTTGTGTGTAGTGCTGATCAGAAAACCAAAGACACCAAATGTGTAGAATTAAAAGCAGATTAGCTATGGAAACAGCTTGTTTCTATTCTCCTGAAAAGGAAACCATTTTATACAACTCTCGCCAGTGGTCAGTGTTGGAATCCACAGTTCCTTTTTTTTATCCCCTTTATCTCTTTTAGCCTATCCTCGTTAACCAACCAACTTCTCAATGTTCAGGAGAGCACTTTGTCCATGGACCATGCATAGGCAGGAAGAAAATGTAAGAACTTTGAAATCCATCTCCTCCTCCCCTTTTTCCTCCTCCTGCCTCTGATATTTTGGGAGTTAGGGGAAAAAGCTTCCCTGCCTTCCTTCTACAGCCTTTATTCTTATTTTAAGCTTAGGGTAGTGGGAGCAATTGCCCTCTGCACAGAGTAATTAGTTGCATTTAGAAGTACACATAGTTTTTCCCAAGAGCAGGCAGAACACCAGGCAACAAAATACAGACTGTCTCATGTCGGGTTTTGGTTGGGTGCTTTGTGGGTTCTTTTGTTTTGTTTGGGTGTAGGTTAAAAAGGAAAAGAAAAACACCACAACTCACACCCAAGGTATTTTTAATATTTTTCATGTTCATTACCACCATGGATCTAAACTACTGCACTACTAGATTTCAAAAGAAACTTATTCCTGATGATGATAATCCTAAAACAATAAACATACGTAAAGGATTCTTTTTTTTAATGAAGCAAAAGTAGCATCTACCAAAGGAAAAAGGTAAGAAGAGACTTTCAAAGCACCGAGGAAAACATGCAATAGGAATGAGATTTGCTTTTAAAAGTATGTAGAATTTCAGGGGGGTCAAGGTGAGAACGGAGTAACAAATAGCAAATAGTTGTTACTGCAGTTGTTGCCCAACAAATTCCAAAACAATTGGATTAACTGAACCAAAGTACAATACTTGAAAATAAGGGAAGAAATCACGTACTAGGTGAATTTATTTGCCAAACATTCCACTTGCTAAAAATCTAAAGGATCAAATAAAAACATTCTTATAATATGTAGTGGAAGAGGAAAGTTGAAAACAGCCTCTTTGGACGACAGACTTCTTCAATCACACGGAATAAGGAAAATGCCATTGGTCTTCTTGTTTGTTTGTTTGTTTTGTTTGTTAGTTTAGTTAGGGCTTTTAAGTGCCAACCGTTTACAGAAGCTGTGTTGATTCTCAGGCAAATGGAGGTGTCAAAGCTAGAATATTAGTCAGTAACTGCATGTGCACCTGTTTCCCTTGTCCAAGTGAGCTGGGAGCAAGTCTTCAAGCTCTATTTCCAGAAGGGGATTCTAACAGCAGTAAAGATGTACACGCACAGCACAGTTGTTGCCTAATCTCCCAAAAGTATCTGAAAAGTAGCACAGAATCCAACAAAATGAACTGCCTGTACTTCTCAGAGTTGTCATGTATCATTTTGATGCCAAGGAAAAGCAGCACCTGGGTGCAAGAGCAGCTGTCCAAAATGTACTGAGTTAAGAGACTGATGGCAACTTACTGGCTTTGGCACACAGAGGAATCAGCAGCCCATCTCAAGTGAGCAATACATACACAGGGAGCATTTTGGCTTTGAATAAAAAGATGCAGATCTCAATATAAGTGATAATGCCCAAAGCTAAAACTGTGACTGGCATAGAAAAGAGTCAAAATAAATCCCACAAACTGCTGCAGGCACATATGGGAAAAGAAAAAAATATACTCCCTGCATATAATTCAAGAATGGAGGACACCATATTCAGCCTGAACCACATACCTGAACTTTAACTAACTGCACCATTTTAATATAGGCATGCTGATGAGATATCTAAAAAGAGAATAAAAATTACTCAGACCCTCCAGAGGTCAATACTTTTTAGTATCAAATACACAGTTAAATAAGGGAGCATCAAGGAACACATCTTGCAGGTAGGACATGCCTATTACAAACAAATAACTCAGACACAACCCAGCACTTTCCTCTCCCCCTACCTGAATCTAAAAGATTCTGAAGCAGCCGAAAAAACTGTTGAGCTTTGCAGGGCTCTTCAGCTACAGGTGTTATGAAAGGGAATTAATGAGTTCTCTTCCTAGAAAGTCAAGGTTTCTAGTATTTTCCCCTATAAATTCAGGTCCCTCAGAATGGATCACTGCTGTCAACACATTTTTTTCCAGTTTGAGCTGGGTCCCCATTCATGAAAGCCCCAGAGTAAATTCCATGCAGGAAAGATATGCATTTTACTAAAATGCAACTGTTTACAATTCAGGACTCCAAACTTCCCAAAATTCTTGGTATGGTTAAACCTAGACAAAAAGGGTCAGCTAAAATTACTCAAGTCCTCCCTTTCACATCAAAAAATCTATTGGACATTATACTTTAGGACAGCATTTTAATTGCTGTAGCTCTACTGGAGTTAAAGGAGCTCTGCTATTACATACAAGCTAATGACCTGGAACAGGATTCTAATTGGAATAAAAAAATGCAAGAAAAAGGAAACAAAAACAAACAAAAAAGCCGAACCAAACAACAAAGCAGGACTAAACGAAACTCCAAAACCTATTCTATTTCGCTTGTCACAGGACTGAGCATATATTTTGTAAACATATATTCTGGAGATTCAAAAGACAGAAAAGGAGAAGATATTTAGCAATGTAAAAAAACAGAGAGGCTTTTACGATTTCAAATCTAATGCTTGAAAAATAAGAATGAAAGCTTTCATATACTCCCTACATGTTGATTCATGTTGTTGCAGGTACTCTTTATATCCACAGAGTCATTTGCTCAATAACAATTGTGACGTGACAACAACAAGCACTTCAGAAGTGTCTGCCCTTCCAGCATTCCCATATAGACACAAAAGCCACCCCCAACCTAATCAGCCCAAGGTTCCAAGTCCACTGCAAAGGATCTGTTGGTTCTATGACTCAAGTGCTCAGTCACATTATCTACATTGAACAGCCACTAAAGATTCTGCAAAATGGCATGCAGAATGAGTACTTGTCAATAAGTATCTACTTTTACTTTTTATTTTTAAACAGCAGATTCCCTTCTCCCTTGTTTGTCCACTGCCATCCCATCCTCAGCCACTGAAAAATATGCAGAAGTCTTACTGTTTGTTTATGTAGTTTAGCCCACTCAAGGGCTCCCATGTACAGCCCATCCAACTGTGCAATAATGTAGCCAGCATGCCTCCAGAATGGGTCATCCTTATTATCTCTGATTTGTTGTCTTGTCCATTGATCTTGCTTCCTGCAGAGGAACAAATAGGTTGGTGTTTTCTTGGGGTTTTTAGAGTATAATTGATAATACAGGGAGGGGACAAATATATTATGAACCAGAAGGTCCAACCTTAATAGCATTTTGAGGCAAATCATGCTTTGGAAATCTTGCAGACATAAATATCACATCCTCCTTGTGTAAATATTCAGACACGTGCAACATACCCTACAATCACATGCCTCTACCAGACTTCAGTATCAGAGTTGGACTCCACCTGTGTGGGGGGCTTTGTTATGGCAGGTCCAGCATCCCCATATAGTCAGTAAAGGAAAACAAGCATCTGATAGGTCAGATGAACCATTCCCTTTTAAGTGCCTATTTAAGCATAAAAACAAACTGACATTTGAAGAGCCTAGTTCTCTCCCTTAGGTACCAGGGCAATGAAGGCTTTGCTGATCGTGCTCAAACACTGCTATGCTCCTCTGAGTAAAAGGTAGGAGGCCAAGCAACTATACTATGTGCCAAATCCAGACAAAAGCCAAATAACCCAGGCTCAGAACATGAGGCAACACAAGTTGAACAGATCCTAGGGGCAAGAGCAGCCAATATTTATTATAAGGATCTCCCAGAGCTCCCTCTTTTGTTGTTCACAAAGGGCCACAAAGAACCATAGTAAATCGGGACCAGATTCCGGCCTCTTGTATCCTCTTGTATCTATCCATCCAGCACTGTGTAAAGCAGCAAAGGAGAGAGAATGAACAAGGAAGCTGTGGGGAGTGACAGTGTGTGGAGCCTTTTGATGTCTCAGGTGACTGATGAATACACCCTTAAGGACCAGAGAACCACCTGTAGAATGTGGATGCCTTGTAACCAGTAGAATCTTTCCATGTATGTTAGGTGAACTACTGACCAATAGTGTGCTGGCATGTTATATACAGGAGCAGATAAAAGTGAAGCTGTTACTAAAAATAAAGTCCTTTGTCTTCAGTGTAGCCAACTGATCAAACTGCAGCCTGAGTTGTCTCTGCCTCCTCTGACTGCCACAAAGCTGATATACTCTTACCCCGATAAAGGGTGGCCCCAATAGGAAGCTAACTCTTCCAGCAGTATATGGATGATAAAACCAAGCAGATTTAGCTTTCCAGAAGGATCAAGATGCAAGAAGTACGTTTGAGGAAACAGGGATATGGTCAAAACCTTCAGGGCTAAAGACTTCCAGGACAATGCAACAACCCATATTGCAAAACTACTGTGAAGTAAAGGAGTGATGCAGGACCTCAGGATACAGGCAATAGAAAAACAGTACGGGGGCACCCAGTATTGCCCCCCTCTATCCAGCAATGCATCCCAGGGAATACAGCTACCAAGCAGAGTCATTCTGGAAAAAAATCCCATGCACACTGGTAAGGTTGCTATCAGATTTTTCTCACACAGAGGAGCACGGCAATGCTGAAAAATTACAGCAAGGGAGCGCTAAGATCTTTTGTCTACCTTTTGTATAAGCTAGAACCAATCAACTACATATGCACCAATAACAAAATTAGTCAGACATATGACTCCTCGTGGAAAGCACAAGACAAGGGAAAGATGGGAAAAAAGTCCCCAGAAGTGAAAGTGTCACAGAAGTATTTGTAATGCAAAAAAAAAGTAAGTCTACAGAGATAAAAATAATAGTTAACCACAGCTGAGTTTCCCAATACCTGGCCTGTGTTTTCTTCCATTTGTGATCTCCCACCAGTGTAGCTGCATTATTCATGCAGAATTACTTTTGGTTTATACAGCTGAAGAGAAAAGTCAATCAGGACTTTTGTGATTAGAACAGAATTTAAATCAATGGTAGAATAAAATACTAACCTAACAGAGGAAGGAAAGGACACACAATGCTAAAAAGATTAAGGTGCCAGGAGACCACTGTTCAGTAACATTCGAAATACCACCTTTTTAGAAAAGGATTTTTACTAGAATGACCTTCACAATTCATTGACATTATCCACACCCTTTTGTAGCAATGGTTTAAAACATTTCTTTGAAAGCATCAGGATTAAGGAAGGGTATATGCCCTTCTTCACGTATATTTAGAATTTATTTTAATAATAATGACATTCAGAGGGAAAGGAAGCATGTATTTTCTTTATCCCAACAGGAAGAGAATAAAAACACCTTGAAAAACCTGTCACCCTCCAACCCCAAGTACTGAATAACTTATTTTTAGTAATTAAATACATACGCCATAAATTTCTGAACTCCACTTCGGACGGTGGGATTCTTAATTAACTGTGGGTACATATTTGCAGCATGGTCATACATCTGCCTGAAAGAACAAGAGGAGCAGTAGTTATTCTTTTGTATCTTTCCTTCCTTCAATTTACCATCCCGCTGATCAATGTGCATTGACAGACAAGCAACACAGTCCACACCATAAGCTTTTCCTGCTCACAGAAAGTACCCCAGTGCGTGAGAAACAGCAAAGGTAACAAACAGATTGTTGAAGTTTAACTTAAAATAAATTACCTTGCCAGTACCTGCTCAAATGGCTGCACAATGGAAAGAAATAAGCAAGAGTGAGACTGAACTACTTCATAGCAAAACTGCATATTCAGGGAATATTTATAGGCCAGAAGCATTTTGAAAGCATTAGCACATTAATTTAAAGCATAACAAAAATAGTTTTCTGGAGAGGTATTCTATTTGGAATGAAGACACCCACAAGGGTGAAGATGATACAATTTGCCAATTCAGTTAATTTCATTATTCAAAGAGATAACTTCAGCATGATTTCTAGCAGGTTTTACTTGCCATTAACCATGTGCCTTCCTTTCTGATTAAGCTCAATATCCCTATTTTGAACTGTGTGCAGAATCACAGAATATTCTGAGTTGGAAGGGACTCACAAGGATCATCGAGTCCAACTCTTAAATGAATGTTCCATACAGGGATCAAACCCACAACCTTGGTGCTATTAACACTGAGTTGATCCTATATGTCCCACACAAACTCCCACCTACGCCAGCCCTAAATAGACTCAGCTTTATGGAGACCAAAATTCCTGTGATTTTTTTTATTGTTGAATTCAGTTATCCGTTTCATCCCCATTAGCCAACAGAAACCAAAGCTGAAAGGGTTTGGTTGCTTGGTTGGTTAAGGCTTTTTTGTTTGCTTTGTCAAAGTCCTTCAAGATGAAATCAACTAACAAAAATGCCCAGGAATCCAGAAGTTAAAGTCACCCTTCCATTTTAGGTGAAATGTAATTGTCTGATTCAAGCCAAAACAGAACTTCAGCATTTCTTAATTTGGGTCACACTTAAGTAACTTTTTTTTTCAGTCACTGATTAAATTTAAAGATAAAAAATGAGGAAATCAGCAAAGAATTATTTTGCTGAGGTCTGGACTTGACAGAGACAGAACTACATCAATCATCAGTAAATTTATCTCCTACCAAGTGCTGAGAGAAAAAAAACTGCACTGAGAAACAGATACCAGTCTCAAGGTAAGCACGCGGTAGCAGGACAGAATTTCTGTAGTAAAACTCAGGAAGGAAGCTTTCTCTGGGGAGGGATGCAGACAAGAGCTCTTCCCAGTTTCCGTCAGGGCATAATTAGAGAATACAGACAGAAGATTGAATGGTTTGCCAATGATTAGAGAACCATCCACTGGCCTTCTCCACTCTTTCTGTCCCTTGCCCCATTCCCAGATGATTGCATGACCCTGCTGCTTCTATCTCAGCTCTGATACCATTCTGACTACCAAATCCAATTGTCTGCACACATTCAGACAAAACACTAACCCAGCAAAAATGTGAATTATTCTTCTGTCAGTTTATAGTTTGAATTAGACTGTTACAATGACAGATGAGCAACAGAGCTGGTACAAAAAAGCACCTCTATATTAGATTGACTGATGCATGAAATGGCAGACACAAGTTGAGGGGACTGGATCTGTGGAGGGAGGTGCTTGGGCAAGAGAGGGGAGCATTCAGCAGCTTTTCACCAATACATCTTTCACGAAACTGCAGCCACAGCATCAATTTTAGTCTGGAGTTTCCTATCTCCCATGTAACACAGACTACATGATATAATCACAACCTGCTTCCTGAAGAGGACAAGAAGTTGAAGACACAGAACAATATTCTTCACAGAGAATTTAGAAAAAAATCAAAACTAATTTCAGGAAGCAAATTAAGAGTTTACCATACTCCATGCTACAAATCAGAGCACTTATATCCCTAAAGTGGAGCAAATAACACGAGATGGCCATTTAGTGATTAGAACCAGGTAAGGAAGATAAACAGCTAGGACACTGCTCTAACCACTGCCTAAGCCAGGACCATCAGCTCTGCTCTCTCTTTTGCACTCAAAGATTATGCAACATAAGGCAGATTTAACAATAGTAGTATCTTTAAACTGTGATGACTGATGTAGAGACTGGTTTAGTTCAGAATCAGGGGATTGGAAACAGCTTCTTTAATGACCTTCGGTCTTGTATATGCTAACAGAGGACAGCCAAATCCTGGTATTGATTCGGAATTTTTTAACAGCTGATGTTACAAATAATTTCCCCCCTAGTTGCTCTCTTTAGTATTTTTGCTTTAATAGAGCTTCTATGTACATGGCTTGCATGTTTCATAAGGGCATTATTTTTTGAAGTAAATTGGATCATTTCAGTAAGGTAAGGCTTTGCAACTACATTTAAAGCCAAATGCAAGGCAATTACAAATCTGGGACAAGAATTCAAAGCCTAAAAAAGCAGAAAAGCAGAGCCCTGCTTTTTCAGATTGGTGAGAAAGATGACAGGATTCAGGTCAGCTGAAACTATATCAGAAAAGAGTAAAATTAACGTTGCTACAAATTTAAATACTGCTCTGGCAGGCCCCAGCTGGAACTGATTTAAAATACTGTCAGAGATTTGGACGTGCTCTGCCACTAAGTAAAGTGAGGCCTCATTAACACTTCTCTGTTTGCAATAGGGAAAAAGATCTCATACCTAAGAAAACTGGAGCAAGTAACTTTGGCTGGATAATAGGCTGGCTCAGAGGTGAGAGACTGGGGATAAAAAAAGGTGCCTGGATCTCCAGACACTCAGATTCACTTTATCCAACCCCTGACTACACGTTTGCAAAACATACAGCTCCTCTCTGAATCAGGTGCCAACATTAAAAAGATGAAGCGTGCTCTAGAAAAGGCTTGTTCCTACCATCACTGGTAAACTGGGCTGACTGGCTGAACTATTGCTTTTTCTACAACAGACCTATACAGCTACAAATGAAATTAATTCTTTCCCAGTCATCTGAGATAAAAGTTCCAGCATGCTTCATATTCTGCACATGCTCTCTTTTTTTATTTAGTCTGATTGTTTTACAGTCTGCTTAGGTTCCTACTAAGGGCAAAGCATATACTTTTAAGAGAGAGACTCAGTTGCTCTTGCTCACATCATGAGGCCTAGCTGTGTCTCAAAACTCTCCTTCATGCCCTAAGTGTAACGTGAGAACTGAGCTAGCTGAGAATTCCTGAAGGTCTCCAAGTTGCAGGCCCTGCCAAACCGCAGCTCCTGCTCGTCCAACAGCTTCTGCAGGAACCTGTGCTTCAGCCTGTGATCAGGCACACAGCATTGCCTTCCTATTAATGCAGCACATCACAGCTCTTCCTAGGAGGGTTTCAGGGTGAGTCACTACCACATATGGATGCAAGACAGCTGGAGACCTTGGAGCTGTTGAGAGGACAGGCAGCCATGTGCTAAAGGGCTGTTCAATTACCAAAGCATACCCAATGTTTTCACATTGGAGGGCTGTGCCTGAGCCACCTGAGGTTATTGTACAGGCACCTGACACCAGAGTCTCCACTCCAGCAGCTGAGTGGCAGTTGATGTAAAGAAAGCCTTCCCCAAAGCTAAACACAGACTTACAGTCTCCCTTGATGCTACCAAGGCCTTCAAAAGGAAGGCTGAGCTGAGTGCAGCTACTGTGGGCACCAATGTGTGCAAAACTGGAATGAGTTCCTAAAACACCTTTTCATAAGGGACACTGTGATGGTGCTAGAGAGTTTCCCTGAAGACAGGCTGATGGGAAGAGAGTTACAGATTGAGAAAGGCTGTTCCAAGTGTTATTTCAGAAGACGAAAGATAGAACTTCTGCCTGCATGTTACTTAGGATCCTATGAATTTCTAGGCAAGATGAAGGAGAAATGGAGCTCTGAGAGCAATCTTAATATCTGCAGCCTTAGAAAGTTCTCTACTCCTGCGATTCAAGAAATTGCAAACGCTGTGTATAAAAGGCTTCATTAGCTGCAGTCTGCCAAAGAGAACACCACCAAGGGCATACAGCTAAAACTTGAAGTAATAGGTTCTCTGTCTTCTCAGAGGTCAAGAGAGCACATCGCTAGTTCATCTCTGCTCCTTACTTAAAGCATCTTGAAAAGGTATTCTCAGCTTGTGGAAAAACCTTCTTTATCCAAAATAGCTTTGCATGACCTGACAGAAGAAGCTTATGTTCATAACCCCCAGTGAGAAATATGCTTCCACTGCATTTACAGATGTACAATGGGGCAAGGACATAGCAAAAAAACCCAAATTCAGACGGTATGTATAATATTTGGTAGCCATTTCAGTGATGGTAAGAATTTTCAGGTCTTGTACTTCTCAGAGTATTTCCCTGTGGATTTTGTCAAAAAGTTTTCCCAGAAAAGGCTTTAGCTACTTCTGGTTTTGCATTTTTATCTACTCTCACACTTAATCTCCTTTAAAACAGCTGAATTTCCCACTTTGTTTAAAAGCCAAAGTCTCAAGCCCTACTTTTCCACACTGATATAAACCCTCAGCTTCACTTCCACAGATTTTAGGATCCCTGTTCATTACTATTCCTGCTATATTCACTTCTCTACAAAGGGCCACCCAGTGCTGGTAGCCCTACAGCAACAACAGCCAGGGCTCAGAACCAACCTCAGTAAGCACCAAACCTGGAGAAGCCGAAAGCCTTGAGCAAAATAACTTGCGTAACTTCACTTCTGTGAATCTTAACACCCACAGGGGAAAAATAAAAACTAAAGGGGAAAATCTCCTTCCTTTACAACTTAGCATAGACTATGACAGCAAATAAGCCTCTGGAGAGAGTTTCACATTCAAATCACATTTAAAGGAACAGGCATATCCTTAAGTTTGTTTAAAAGCCAGGAAGACATAAATCTACAGTGGAGGCAAAAGAGGAACAGGATGTGAGTTCTTGCTACTGGAACACTACTTGACATGTAATCAGGCTTAGCGTGGCCTGAGCTACCTGCAGTATGACAAAGCTTAAGCTTAACAACTTCAGAGATGAACACAACTAGGTAAAGCATTAGTGAAAAAATCTGTTGAGCAATACCCAATTGTAACAATATTCTAAATGTTATGCTAGCATCCCCCAGATCAAGACACAGTTTACACAAACAGACTGAACAGTGCAAAATAGGAACCTCTCATGCCAAATAATCCAATAATATACATTCGGATCTCTCATGTATTTCATTTTGTTTCCTGCCTGGAGTACAGCTTGTGTGCTCAAAATCCTAGGATTCCTTTACTCTTCCTCTCTGAAGTGTTTTGTTTTTGACAAGTATTACTGTATTGAATTTCCTTTATATGCTTCCAGAGCCCCAGCTGCCTTGCCAGCAGAGCCTACTAGAGAGTCACATTATCATATGATCACAGAACTATCCATAAATAATATTAACTGATCTTAAAAGATCTTCTTAATTAGACGAATATTACGTAATCCAGAAGCCACATCTGACAAACATTCAGACAACCTTCCCTTGCTGGCTTGTCCAACACAGCCTATGGATATTTATTGCCGTGTTCCGAAAGCAAAGCTTGTAAAGCCAAATTCATGTCACTGCAGCCATCACAAGCCTCTCCCAACTACTGCCCAACCATGCATCAGAATTTGGGAATTTTTCTTTTTCTCTATCAACTTAGTCATAGGAAAATATGTAGCTTGTTGAACAGCAAGCCACGTGTAATGTTCTTAGCTTTATCACCAGCAACACAGAATCATAGAATCATTCAGGTTGGAGGAAAAGACACTTAAGATCATCAAGCACTGCCACCAGTGAGTATTTCACAGTGTTCTTCTACCATCCAACTTAGTCAAGGAAAGAACAGAGTTTGGGGGTTATCTTTTTCGGTTGGCTGTTGGTTGGGGTAATGTATTTTGGGTTTGGGGGACTTTTTGTTTGTTGCTATTTTATTTTAGAAAAAGAAAACAACAAACCTGCTCTGGATTCATAACAAATACAAAATTCAGTCAGTTCTCACAGCGGGAGAGCTTCAAACCCTCAGGGCTTTCAGCAGGACACTGACCCTTCTAGACATAACACCTGATTGCCTTCAGGCTTATCAGTACATTTTTATTTCTTTTAAGCTGGCCAAGACAACTCCCCATGCTGTGAAGTTTCAGTATCTGCTCCCCAGCAGTTTCTTGACAGCATTTGCTGGAAAAGGTCCCTAAGGAAGCTCTGCAGACCTTGCTGCCTGATCTGCTCTCAACTGTCTCACATGCTGGTGGTCAGTCACCTAACTACAGTCTGGGGAAGTAACTACTCTTTTAGCTACCCCTTTTGCAATTATTTACAACGTAGGGTTTATGTACTTCCTTACACATACATTATTTTGTGATTACATTAGTTACATAGATACAGTACTCATCTATCTCACCAAAGTGTTAGGAGAGCCTGCAGAATGAGAAGGGGGGGGGCACATCTTGATCCCATAACAAAGAAGCTGTATTTCATGCCTGCTACTAATTAAAAAAAACAGCACACAACTGCAAAATGTATGGTTAATTTTAATGGATGGGAATTTAGAGGAAACAAACAAACCAACCAACCTCACAAGTATAGAAATCCACTTGAAGTGTCACAAATTGAGCTGCTTCCTGAGATACTTACGGAGCTGTGAGATAGCCTTCCAAGAAGCCAGCAGCATACATGATATCTTCATTGCTTAAGGTCTGACTGCCATAGCCTGCTCTGATCTCCAGGACTCCCCAGCCTGTTGTCTGTATACTGTTGTTGTAGAAACCATAAGCATCTCCACTCCTGTCCAGCATATTCCTGACCTGAAGTGTTTTTTCAGCTCTATTCCAGTATACAGTTGCATAGCGGATTTCTGTGGTGGAGAAGAAAGGGGGCAAGGGAAACAAACAAACATAAGTAGGTATTTCCTATCCAATACTGAAATGTCAAGGCAATATTATGGCAATTTTAAAAAGTTAATTTTATACCTCTCCATCAGCTTTAGTTCTACTATGGAGATTAACATTAACGTACTGAAAAAAGGCATGAGAACTAACTGGAGTTTTACAAAAGTGTACAACTAAATACTCTCACATCATTCATCTGGAAATTATCTACACCTCTTTCAGTGAAGAGCTCCAACATACCTGAGTGTTGACATAAAATTCAGAAAAGAATTTCTTTATGTGGTCCAGAAGACAACCTATACAAATCTTACTGAGAACAGCTTCAGAAGACAGCATGCCATAGCAACTGCAAAGGACCAGAAACTACTCTGGACTTTCTTTTTCAACTAAAAATTCAAAAAGTTGCAAAAGTTTTCAAGTCTGACTTTCTGGGCAAGTAATCCTGGAGATAGCATAACAGAAGCACTAGGACTCAGAGGATCACAAGCCTAAAGACAAAAGCACCACAGGTATGTAATCCTTTTTAAGACACACAATGCCCATCACCCATCTGGGATAGAATCGATCCCAAGCATGAAAAGAACAGGAAGTCAGGGCACTGGACTGCTCAGAGTTTCACTTGGACTGCTGCTTTAAGAAACATACCGATGTTTTAATCCTGCTGAGCAGAAGAACAAAGAGAAAGGTAAAGTGCTTTCCAAAATAACAAATAAACAAAACTCCCAACCCCCCACACTCTACAATTTTAATTACATCAGGTCTTTATTCAAGACTGACCAAATCACTACTACTGTAATTGACAAGGGAAAAGAGTTAAAAAATCATGAGTCAGAGTTCCCAGAATTATTTGGAAAGTTTTAAAAGATAAACTCATAAACAGTCCCTCTGAATGGCTGCACAGCCCTCTGGCATATCATCAGCACACTTGCTGAGGGTACACTCTGCCCCCCAACACCACTGCCCAGGTCATCGAGGAAGATGCTGAACAATATCAAACACTGGCATATACCACTTGTTACCAGCTTCTAGCTTGACTCTGTACCACTGCACATTAGGTCAGTCTTCATGATGTACCAGGGATATTTCTCATGGGAACAGAAAATACATTAGCATAACCAGAATTTTAGTAGTGAAAGAGCTTTGGGGGTTTTCCCCCATTCTATGAAAACAAGTTGTTATATGACTATTTAGAGATTAAGTCATTCCAGGGACTTAGAACACAGTGTTTAAAAACATGTTTTTCATCTGCCAGGTACTGAGGCTATTTAAAGGACTGACACATGACAGACTTTGGGTAACTCTTCAAGCAGCTATGTGCTTAGTTTTCTCTTGTCTCCTTTACTACCTTCTAGTAATACATGCAGTAATTCCTGCTTTAGGTTAAGGGTAAACATGGGAATCACTCTGAAAAATCTGTAACAGAAGAGCAGGCTGATAAGGGTCATCACTGGAGAGAGCAGAGGGCCACTCTACAAAGCTGAAGCTTACACAGCAAAAATGTCAGGGAAAGAGAGGTCCTGAGAAGTGGTGCCAAGGGTAAGTGCAGAACACAACTCGCCTGTCCAGCAGTAAATGGGAAAGCTGATTCCAACCAAGAATCCCACTGCAGGCCAGAGGAGAGACAGCCCATGTGCCCAGTATGCAAAGATGTTGAGGAATTGATAAAAAGAGCATGAACAAAGCAAGGTAAAGCATGGTCATCTTCCCTTCTCTTCAGGAGGCTATAGAAAGGTGGCAGGAAGTCAAGAGGAATCAGGGCAGCTGGGTATTGTTATTAGCGCCTGCAAACTAAATAGGTATGTCAGAGAAACTTTCTTCTGCCTGAAACAAAATAGCTGTTCCTTTCTTTTGCAAAAGAAAGTTGAGGAAAATGCCAGGCAGACCTATCTGACACAGGTACTCTAGCATAACAGGCTGGGTTTCTTTGTTTTATGCTCTGCCAGAGCATGATCAGGCAGAGCTATTTTCAAAAGTCAGAACAAACTTTTCAATTACCCTTGGAGTTTGTCCTGCCCCAACTTCAGTACATGACATATTTAAACTGAAGAAAACCAGGACTCAAAGAGGATGGGAGAGAAGGGGGAACATTAAATTACAGGATAATTTGCAACAAACCTTGAGAGGCCCTTAGAGGAATAGCATCAAAGTAGCTGTCATTGATGTAGTTTAATGATAATGCTGGAAAACACTATTTCCGATTACTGACTTCTTTTTTCAGTCACTAATCATCTCATCTCACCTTGATGCAGTCAGAGTTAAAACTACAAGCTAATAAATCTGTGTACACTTCAAATACACATACACTACAATGGAATCAAAGCATTTGCTACCATCTAGTCTGTTACAATTTTGTTCTGTGTTCATCTAAACCAGCAGGGCTACTTTTGCCAAGAAAACTATCCAGAACTGAAGTATGATATGGAATATAGGTATACAAGAAGCAACTGCACATTTCCAAACAATCCCATTTGAGTTCCAAAAAAACAGGAGCCTTTCCCTTGAATAATATTGGCATTCTTACATTTATTTTTGGATGGTGAGGCAGGGGCCCCAGCATCTCTTATCCCAGCAGTTGTATTGGTAAATTCCTTCATATAAATCAAATGCAACATCTCCATAAACCTACAGATCATCCTTTTATCATCAAAGACTTCAGAGGATGCAGCCTATTAAGACTCTGAAGAACACAGAAAACCTGAGATAATTTGTGACTATTCCATAACAGCGTTGCTTAGAATAACCTAAATAAACCACCAAAGAACATGCTATTTACTGCAATGAATGAGTCAAAATCCCAGGGGATAGGGTAGGTCAGTGGAATCACCTTTCCCCTCCCTGCAGTGAGACAGCCAGAACTGCACAGCATCAGCAATACACAATTCCACCATAACCACCAGTGCACTGTGTGGTGGGAGGAAGAAGCAGAAAAGTACAATGGCTACATAGCTTGGAAATAAGAGTTCCTTCTCCTTTCTGCAGTCAGTAAGGACGAGTGGGAATCCTTCCTCAAACTGCCTGCTTTTAAAAATGCATCAGATCTTCTGCCAAATACATAACCAGAAATAAGGCCTTTCAGTTGGGAGAGTGATGCAATTTCATAGCAACTAAGAAGTACCTGCTTTTTGTCAAGATTATTTCCTAAATAATGGAAAAAGGAACATATATCAGCCATGATTAGGAGGTGGTGGTAGTCCCCTTGGGGTTTAGGTTTCAATGCCAAATCTGTTCTCTGCCTTTTTGGGTCAATACAGGCATTTTCAAGGTTATGTTAAAACTAGAGACTGTCTTTTATTTGGTGGCAGCAGCAGAGTGAAAATACATACATGTGTGTGAGAACACAGAGAAAGCAATTAAAGGCAATACTAAGCAAGAGGAGTGAGGCAAAATGAAACACAAGAGGAAAGCATATCCTGAAGAATATATGAAAGAATAGCAGTAATTTGCAATAAAAGAACAGAACAGAGAAGATGAGGAATGAAAGGAAAGCAGTACAGACATGGCCCAAGACCATCTAACAAACACACTACTTGATAACTCTCAGTAGTATTTCTTAAATAAATTATACCTAAAAAAATAACACCTGATATGCCTTAAAAATGACAGTAAAATTTGTTTGGCAACATGCAATAGGTGTTTTTCTTATCCTTTCCCAGCCATAAGGTGTTTTTAAAACACACATGAATGTAGTTAGACTTTGGGATTTTGTAACTGGAGAAGGGAGTAGAACTCTTTTCCTTGCAGATGGGAGAACTACAAGGTCAGGGGGTGAGAAATAATACTCTTACTTTTCTTTAGTCTGAGATATGTCAGGTCACATGTAACAAGCTAAATTAACAAGTGTGAGCATTTCCTACGAATATGAAAACTACCGGCTTCCTTAACCACTAAGTTTAATCTAAATGTTCACCTATAGCTGTTTGAATGTGAAGCTTTTTGGATTTTTTTTCTGGACCTGTTCCTCATAGATTCCACCTATAAGCGTTCCACTAAATCAGGAAGGTAACACTCTGTTTCACTGAAAACTAGTTTTGCATAGCATTTATATATTTCACATCAACCTGAAATAAATATGTTTCTGATCAATTCTGTAATTTGACAGAGCTTGGCCTATTTTCCCATTAAAAATTTTACAGAATCACAGAATGGTTTGGGTTGAAAGGGACCTTGAAGATCATCTAGTTCCAAACCCCATGCCACAAGCAGGGACACAGGATGCTCAGGAAACTATTACCCCTACATGCCTTTGTAAACAGTCCCTCTCCCTTCTTTGCATAAGCCCCTTCAGGTGCTGAAAGGCCACAGTGAGGTCTCCTCATAGCCTTCTCTTCTCCAGACTGACCCACCCCAGCTCTCCCAGCCTGTCTTCAGAGCAGGGGTGCTCCAGCCCTCTGATCATCATTGTGGCCTTCTCTGGTCCCGTTCTACCAAGTCCATGTATTTTTTTTTCTAAGAACCATCCTTTTAACTATTTTTAAAAGGCTGTATACCTCTAAAAAACAAGTGGAACTTCAAAATACAGTTATGATTGGAATCCATTACAAAACAAATATTAAGTACTTCAGGGCTTCTTTAGAGATTAGCTTAAATCACACAAGAAATTAACACAAAGCCCAGTAATTTCCAAATAAAGGAGTAAATGCTCTCTTGATCTGCTTGAATGTAAGCTGTTTGTGTTTTCCCTTCTACTAGCCTTAATTCATCCTATTTCCTCATGCATTTCAGGTCTAAGTAATTTTTCAATTTGCTTCCAACAGGCCTGTCATTATTTGAAGCCTAATCCCCTGATCTGTGCTTGCATCAGAGAAAGGCAATATTCAAATGTGAACTATCAATTAAGAGTTTCAGTCTCGTATGGTTTTCATTCGCACAAGGATACTCACCTGCAAAGCTTAAGCTAACGCAGCAGATTTGCCAAAACAGTTATAGGTCTCCAACACAGGTCACCCACAGAGGAAACAAAAATAATCATTCCACAAGTAGCTTCGCTAATCTCAGAATACCTCAATTTAAGTCATTTTTATTCAAGAACATTCTCTAGAAACAGTTTCCAAACTTTATGATGAAGAATCTCCAGGGCATTCAAAATGCTAAGGAACAATGAACTAATTGAGGGGAAAAAAAAGAAAATAAGGAATCTAGACAATTCACAACGTTGAAAGCTACATTTAATTCATTAAATAGCCTAAAGGCATTTCTATTTGTTCCTTAGTAGTTTTCTACCAGTACTTCAATTATGGTGTTAGTTTCAGCTAATAACCAACTGATTTCTATTTCATATCCTAAAACCTACTTTCCCTTCCTTTACATGATTCACAGCTGACCTCTCCTTCTGTCCTGATAATGTAAGTACTGAAGTGTTTGCCAATCCAGGTAAAATTTGAAACGTACGTCTGTGAGATGAGGTAGGGCTGGACCATCCGCAAAATAACATGCTCGTAACATTGGAACGGCTGAATTTCTAATTGTTTTGTGGCAATTAATAAATTAACTGGGAAATTCCTAGATGATAAACACTTACTTCAGCCTTTAAGACCTTCGCTGAAAGCAAAGGAAGAGGGAGATATTGTGTCCCTGTCCATGGCAGCAGGCTTGGAACATGATGACCCCGTCAAGGTCCCATGCAACCCAAACCACACTGATTCTGTAAGAGTTCTGAAAACACAGACCATGACCTATACCCACAAGCCAGAAATTAAGTCACAAGTCACAGCACGCTGTAGGCCACAGCACCACAGCAAAGCGTCCATCCTAAATGATTTCCGAGCCTGCACATTACATTGAAAGCCAGAACTGGTGGGAGCTCAAGGCAACTTCCCATCTGCGGGATCCTCAGTTGCCCTCTGAGAACTGGGAGGGTGTTTTGGAAGCGCCAGCGCCAAACGCCCACGAGGCAGCGCGGCCGCTCCTGCGGGGCCGCCGGGGCACGAGAAGCGCCCGGAGCAGCGCGGGAGGCACCGCAGCCCGGCCCGCGGGTCCCAGCGGGCAGCACGAGGGTCCCCCCAGCAGCGGGTGCCCCGGGAGAGCCGCGCTGCCTCCGCCGGAGCCCCAAGCACAACCGGGCTGGACTACTCCTCCCAGCCGCCTGGCACCGCCGGGACGGGCAGCACTCGCCGGGCTCAGGCAGCCCGGCTCTCTCCCCGCGTCCCGGCTCCGGCAGCCCGGCTCTCTGCCCCCGTCCCGGCTGAGGCGGCCCGGCTCTCTGCCCCCGGCCCGGCTCAGGCGGCCCGGCTCTCTGCCCCCGGCCCGGCTCAGGCGGCCCGGCTCTCTCCCAGTGTCCCGGCTCAGGCGGCCCGGCTCTCTGCCCCCGTCCCGGCTCAGGCAGCCCGGCTCTCTCCCAGCGTCCCGGCTCAGGCAGCCCGGCTCTCTCCCCCCGTCCCGGCTCAGCCAGCCCGGCTCTCTGCCCCCGTGCCGGCTCAGCCAGCCCGGCTCTCTGCCCCCGTCCCGGCTGAGGCGGCCCGGCTCTCTGCCCCCGGNGGGCAGCCCGGCTCTCTCCCCGCGTCCTGGCTCGGGCAGCCCAGCTCTCTCCCCGCGTACCGCTCACCCCGGCGAGGGCGCTCCAGGCCGGCCGCCCCCCGGGCCTCACCTGCCCCTGCCGCTGCCGCCCACAGCAGGACGAGCCCCCAGCAGTAGCGGCAGACGCCGCCACCCGGCCCGGCCATGCCGCCACTCCTGCGGGCGCCGGGAGGCGGCGGGACTTTAAGAAGTTCCCTGGCCCAGGGCAGGTCTGGGCGCTGCCCCCGCCTCCTGCGGCGCCCGCCCCAGCCGCGGTGTCCCGCGCTGGATGGAGGTGGCCCCGACGGAGCGACGGTTTTCCCACGCGGCGGCCGCGGGATGTGCTCGGGAGCGGCGGGGGCTTCCTGGATCTAATACTTGTTTGAAGCCCCCAAGGCCTGGATGGAAGAGTGGGGGTCACCCCCGGCCGAGGTCTGGCCTTGCAGGACACTGAGGAGGCCCCTGGGCTTCCCAAGGGTGACTAACCAAAAAGGGGCCAAGGTTTATCAGGAAAGGCCTCCGAAGGTCAGCAGGAATAGGGTGGTGCCTTGACAAACTACGTGCTTTGCATCACAGGAAGAGCAGCTTTTGGCCCTGTTGGGAACAGCAATTGTGTGTGTCCCAGCAGAAAAACTGAATGGCAGACCTTTTCCTAGGTTTTACAAGTAGAAACAACTTTCCATGTAGTTTTCCCTTGAAACCGGTTGGTTCAGATAATTTTTAGGCACTATCATTTGGTCTCTCCCAGTGCTGGATGTTTTACCACTGTCCTATAACAGCCTTTATTTGTACTTTGTGTTTCAGTAATTGTTTAAGACAGTTCAGATTTGATACCGGTGCCTGCAGTAGCCTCATGTAACAAGGTCACATGCCAGCCAGCTCAGGGCAAGCAGCAAGCCTTGGCCTCAAGCCCAGAGTGAGCACTGTAACACCACAGGCTGCAGGGATCCTGCCATGCCATCAGTGCTTTGTTCTGAGCTACTCTTGGGGATAAGGATAAAACACAGTGATGTTACCTTTTTTTTGCCTACCCAGTGAAAATTAACTCTTAAGGGTCTAACCATGAATGGATGGTGTGCTTGCTTTGGAGGAATATTTTCAAAGTTTTCTCCAAATGAGAAACTCACCTCTGTCACATGCTTCTCTCAGTTTGACTGTGTTGGTGAAGTAAAACAGAAAATTATATTTTCCATAGAACGCCGTGTATAAGATTATCATGGGAGAAAAAAGTATTTAAAACAGGAGCTGGAGCCATGTGAGAACTAGGATAGAGAACACTAATACATGATGCTGAAACAGGAGATGAGTGACAAGTGATGTTCCTCAGGGGTCAGTATGGAGACTGGCACTGTGTACCATCTTTGTCAGCAATATGGACTGGGGTTGAGTGCACCTGCATCAAGTTGTACCAAGCTGTGTGGTACAGTCGACGTGCTGGAGGGAAAGGCTGACATATCCAGAGGGCTCTTGACAGGCTTGAGAGTTGAGTCTGTGAGAACCTCATTAAGTTCAACAAGGCCACATGCAAGTCCTAGACATGGGTCAGTGCAATCCCAAGCCCAAATACAAGCTAGGCAGAGAATGGATTGAGAGCAGCCCTAGAGAGAAACAAATGAGGTGTTGGCCAAAGAGAAGCTCAATGTGAGCTGGCAATGTGCATTTGCAGCCCAGAAAAGCAAACCATATCCAGGGCTGCATCAAAAGCAGCATAGGCAGCAGGTCGAGGGAGGTATTTCTGCCCCTCTAATCTGCTCTCATGAGAACACACGTGGCTGTATAGCCCCAAAAATAAGTAAGACATGGACTTGTTGGAGAGAGTCCAGAGGCAGGCCCCAGAGATGCTCAGAGGGCTGGAACACCTCTCCTGTGAAAACAGACAGAGAGTTGAAGTTGTTCAGGCTGGAGAATAGAAGGCTCCTTATAGCACCTTCCAGTACCTGAAGGGGTCTTACAAGAGAGCTGGAGAGGGACTTTTTACAAGGGCACATAGTGATAGGACAAGGGGCGATGGCTTTAAACTGAGAGAGAGTAGGTTTAGATGAGAAATNGTACATTTCTCAGGTGGAATTTCAATTTTTATTTTATTAAATGCTTGCTGCTCTGCTGTTCCTTCCCCTGTTTTTTCAGGGGGTTTTCCTTTGGTTAGCACAGTACTTATTGAAGGCAAAGCGTTATTCAATCGCTTGTAATAAACTGGCCAGATAAGAGAATTAGAAAGGAAGTGCAAGATCACCGTGCCACTTCTGAAGCACACGTATGTTAGTATTGTGGTTGTTAGGTTTCAGATATTTGATAATGCAGCTGTTAGCAGAGTCAAGTTAACTATGGCTTCAGAAATTTCATTTGGTGCTGTAGTAGAAGCCCAGTATAGTCTAGAATTAGGAAATGCAGTTTCTGGGTTTCCTTTAGTATTATTCTTGACAGGATTTCTTATTTAGGAGCCATAAATTAACTTCAGCAGTTTTGAAGATATCATTTGCTCTGTTCACTTCAGTGATTTTAACTCTTTGCTGCATGGGAAGCATATCCCATCTCTTGGAAGTTGACTGCATTATTTTTTACTGGATTTCAATTTTGCCTGATTTATGGACAGACTTTGATGTTTTAGTAGCAGTTCCTTGACTCTGACAATTATTTGTGTCTTCTTCATTATTATTATATCTTCATCTCTTGCTTTAAACAGATTTGCTCACTGTTTCCCAATTCCTCCACTGAGCACAAAGTTCTGAGTCACAAGATCATATTTTTGAGAACATTACCGGGTTTACATCTTGCAATTCTTTTTCTGGTAAGGTTTTCTTTCCTTTATGCATATTCCAAAGCTCTGTTTCAAGCTTTTTAACATGGTTTCGTTCAACAGCAAACAGCCTCTCTGCTTCTAGCTGTTTTTTTTCTTTTCAGCACCATGCAGCCTCTCTAATTGCAGCCATTTCTCCCTTTTAGAGTTCAACTGAAAGTAAAATTCTTTCACTGAATCTTATAAAGATAGTATTATTTCATTTTCAAATTTGTAAGTGTGCTGGTTTAAAGGTAAACCTGCAGGAGAAATGAACCCAGCTCAAGAGAGATTATAAGTCAGAGTTACAATTTAATAAAAAATATTACAATAAATGCAATTACACAAAGAGAAATTAATTTTAATCCACAAACCCCAGAAGTATAACTCAGCACCCTGGGGCACAAACACAATGATGTTTGTTAGCCCCTGTGCTGAGACCCACATGGTTCCCCCGACTCCAAAGTAGGAGGAAGGGAAAAACCTGTTGGTGCAGGTGATGGTCGCAGTCTCATTGAGAGTGGTGGTTGCAGTCCTGCTGAGGTTCTGGTCCTCCTCTGGATCTGACAAGTGGTCCCCAAGGTCTTTAAACCTCAAGATTATATACCCTCAGATCCAGGAGGGAACACCAAGTCCCTCCCGCAGGGTGGGGAGTTCCACAATGGGTGATCTAACTCTGTGAGTCATGGGGTATTTTTGGAATTATTGATGGCCCATTAGCAGACGTGCCCCCCTCAGGCTGGGTGTGGAGGTACTATCGACTTCCTGGAGGGGAGTTATCACAGCTCTTATCTCATAGGCTTCTTTCACACCCAACTTACATCCTGAGGGGTCAGATGTGCCCTGGGCAGCTGCTGCAAATGGTCCATTGTTAACAGTTCTTGGGAAATAAATAGAGGGTGTAGAATACACAGCTTTGGTCACACCCACACAGTGATAAACTGGTCCCACCTGCTGAACTAGGATAGTGAGTAACCACTCTTCCATTATCTAAATTTTCTTGCACCACTTCCACCTCAGGGGGAGGAGAGCGACTGAGAAATTTTCTAAGGAAGGACAACAAAATATTTTCTTTACACTGGCCACCCAGGATAGTCATCTTTTTCCAATTCCCACAGAAAAAAACCCCACACAACACACAAAGGGAACTTGGCAACTTAATACACAACTTAACACACTACCTCTCAATTGGAGGGGTGGAAAAGGCTTCTGTAGAAGGAACCATACAACCCACAGAGGGTGCACAATTTAACACAGAACCTCTACCCTTGGAGATGTGGAATTATTTGACCCACAGAGGGAAACAAACATACTATAACATACTTATTCTCAAAGGCTTTGGGATCTGATATCAGGATCCCACTTGTGACACCAATTTCCTTCTTTGACAGTGCTTTGAGACAATTTGGTGCATTCTTTAAGTCCTTTCAGGGGAAAATGTGAATATGACCCACATAGGTCTTCTTGTGTATTTGGAAAGATTCATTTCCACATGCTCCCAGAGCAGAAAACCTTTTTCTGTGTGTGAGTTAAGTCCAAATGAATGTTGATGAAGCCAAAATCCTTTCCAATTGGAGAACAAAATTATATCTCACACTAGGTTTTTAATATAACATTTCACTGCTTAAAAAAACCAAACGAGATGTGGATGACTGGACATTCAATGACAGATTTCTGGGTAGAGGGCTTTTTGATCTAACATTTCATAATAAAACGCAATGGTAAGACATTTAATCTAAGACAGATTCAAACCAAAACCAATTTTTTTAAAAGATGTCCTAGTTACAGGGGGTGGCACCAGTTTATCACTTTGTGAGTGTGACCAAAACTGTGTATTCTACACCCTCTATGTAATTTCTCATGAACTGCTAATAATGCATTGTCTGCAGCAGGTGTCTAGGGCACACCTGACACCTCAGGCTACAAGCTGGATGTTAAAGAACCCTGTGAGACAAGGGACAGTTTCTGTTTTCACACCAGTGACTCAGCTGTGATAACTCCCCTCTGGGGAGGTGTTATATTAGCACCTTCACACCCAGCCTGAGAGGTCAGGTCTGTTCATGGGCCATACTAGGCAGCTGAAAAGACCTAGATCATCAAAGATTCCAAAAATATCCCATGACTCACAGAGTTAAATTACCCATTGTGAAACTCCCTGCCCTGGGGGAGGTACTGGGCATTCCTCCCTGAAACTGACTATATATAATCTTTGGGGTTTGGGACTTCTGGCATCACTTTTCGGATCCAGAGGAGGACCAGAACTTCCATAGAGCTGCAACTGCCACTCTTGACAAGACTGCGACTATCATCCCGTCCTGTATCAAAAATAGTGTGGCCAGCAGGACCAGGGCAGTGATCCTTCCCCCGGACTCTGCGTGGGTGAGGCCACACCTTGAGTGTTTGTTGTAGTTTGGAATTCTTATGTAAATTCTCTCCCCTGCCACTAACTGCCCATGCTAGGAGTTAACAAAAAGAGTCATGAACTGCTGATTTCTTGGGTGGGGGCAGGTTGTCTCTTTTGTTTTTGGGGACTACACACGG
>VWZD01008031.1:419363-474620 GCA_013396695.1 Sakesphorus luctuosus | reverse complement strand
GGTTTGCTCTGGTCTGTTTACATAAATATACATATATATATATATATAGCAGTTAAGAACAGTTATCCTTCTTGTATTAAAGTTCCTTCTTCTAAATTTGATAAAGAGTGGCGTGATTATTGTGGAGGAGGCCCCCTCCCCCGCTTGTGGGTAAACATTTTTGGTTTTTTCTCCTCAAACCAAGACAGTGTTGTGTTCAGTTCTGGGCCCCTCAGTTCAGGAAAGATATTGAGGGGCTGGAGCGGGCCCAGAGAAGAGCAACAAGGCTGGTGAAGGGACTGGAGCACAAGTCCTATGGGGAGAGGCTGAGGGAGCTGGGGTAGTTTAGCCTGGAGAAGAGGAGGCTCAGAGGTGACCTCATCACTGTCTAGAACTACCTGAAGGGAAGTTCTAGCCAGGTGGGGGTTGGTCTCTTCTCCCAGGCACTCAGCAATAGGACAAGGGGGCACGGGCTCAAGCTCTGCCAGGGGAAATTTAAGTTGGAGATCAGAAAAAAATTCTTTCCAGAGAGAGTAATTGGGCATTGGAATGGCTTGCCCAGAGAGGGGGTGGATTCCCCATCCCTGGAGGTTTTTAAACTGAGATTGGACATGGCACTGAGTGCCATGATCTGGTAAAGGGACTGGAGTTGGACCAAGGGTTGGACTTGATGATCTCAGAGGTCTTTTCCAACCTAATTGATTGTATGATTCCATGATTCTATGGTCCTGACCAACAAGTTTTCTTTCCTTTTAGTTTGCACTCAGGGGGACTACGTAGTGCTCAGCACAGAGAGTAACAAACACCATTCTGTTCTTGTCCCAAGGTGCTAGGTTATACATCTGCCTTTGTGGATTAAAACAAGTTTTTCTCTGTATCATTACATTTATTGTAATCTCTTTAGTAAATTGTCATTCTGACTTGTAATCTCTCATGGGTTGAGTTCATTTCTCCTGCCAGTTTACTTTAAAACCAGCACAGAAGAGTAGTCAAAATTTATTTTATTGTGATGTATAGGCGACAGGTGTGTGCAGGGACAGAACAATGTGGAAAACAAACTGACCAGAAGATAGATCCATCAACTCAGTGCTAAGGTAACTGTTTATCTTCAGAAAATGATAGAAAGAGAAGGGCTGCTGAAAACTAAGCACTGTTTAAGTTTATTGTTTCAATCACTGTCAGCAGACATTTGCTCTAAAATAATTTGTATTTCAGAAGTGTCAAATATGGAACCCATAAAACTCCTCTTTAATAATTGACTTATGTCACTTCAATGATCAGAACAGCTCTGCTTGAGATAGTACCAGTGGGCTTCTTCAGGCTTGGTGAGTCCAGCACTTGTCCCTGCATTACAGCTGCACTTGCTGAGCGTATCAGACACAGCGATAGCCCAGTGGTGCCCAATGGTGCGGCACTTGCACCCAAGAATGCAGACATAGAGACAAAGCATGCTGATTGGCACCATGAGGCAGGCTCTATACCTTTGTACTGTGCTGATATCCTTTTTAATATATGCCAGGTTTAGCATACCACTACTTTTTATTTCTATCCTCCTCCCAAAGGAGGCTTCCATTAGGACACAGACAGAAGATGGTATGGTAGTAGTGCCAGTTCGATTTTAAGATTGGTCACATATAATGTGAAAGCTGCGGCTTTTGGTTCTGCTATTTCTGTCTATTATGTTCTTGGGTGTAGGAATTTACATTCATTAGGCAAGAGTACAAGCCCTTAAGCACCTCATTATTTCATTTTTCCAGGAATCTTTGCACTCCAGATCTATTTACATCTGTGTTGTTCTTTGTGTGTGTGTGTGTGTGGCCTTACAAAGCCAATTTATATTGATAAAGAAAAAACACTTGCTCTTTTTAAATTTTTTAAAAATTTTTTGGTGTTTACTTGAAAAAAATGCTGTTTAAACCCAATGATTTTGCACCAATTTTATGGTTTAAATACTGACCCATATTTGACAATAGTTGAAGAATTAGCTCTGCTTTGAAAGCCACCAAAAGGCCCTTGCAAAAGTTTCACTCAGTAGATGCTATTTCTTTATATGAATGCTGATTTTCTTTTACATGTGTCCTCTATGCTTTTGTTGCTTTTCGAAGCTGTTTATTAATATAAATGCCATGGTGTCAGTTAACGAGAAAGTCATTTGAGGAAAACCTGCTTAGTTGTGCAACTGCATCCAAAAGCTGAACTGAAAGATTCTGAGGTTAAGAAATTGAGATAATTTCATTTCCTTAATTTCTGTTGCACTTCTGGTGTGGGGGCAGAAGGAGAAGCTGTGAAAAGATATGGAAGTGTCTAGTTTTGGAAACAAGTTTCATTTTTCCGGCCTAGGAGACTTGGATAAGCTCTAGAAATCATATTTCTGGAGTACTTTCCCAGTGTAAATAACAGAAGTGTTGTCTCTTGAACAAAGTCAGCTTGATGAAACAAATTATGTGAGACACAGGGGAAAACAAAAGAAGAAGCAAAATAGCAACATATCCAGGTTTTACATATGATATATTTGATGTTATTTTGAAATATATTACAGCAAATCTTTCTTCAAATAAAAGTTACAAATTAAATACAACATTTAAAAATCATGACAAATTAAGGTTTTACTGTGAATATTTTCAAAAGTGGATTATTGAACAGACTATCACAGTTAAAAAAACCTAACTAAAACAAAAAACCCTACTATTTTCCAGACTGAAGTGCAGATATTTTCATTTGCCTCAAATCTGGCTGCATGTGTCCTACTGAAGTCATCCAACAATTTCAGCGTTACAGTGAAGACAGTTTGATTTACTGATATCAGGTCAGACGGTAGAAAGGATGCTTGGAAAGGTATTTTTTTTTCCTTCTGGCTGGAAGTGTAAGCCTTCAGCCTTCACACGAAGTTCTCCAGAGAGCTGCTGCAGCTTCTTGAGTCCTAGCAGACATGCAGTTTTAAATATATGTGGTACAGTTCTCTGTGCTGACCAGCTGCAGGTATTCCAGGGTACCCGATCGGTAGCTGGCTACCCGTGAAAGCTTCCGCGCCTTGGACCCTTCGTTTTCCCTTTTCTGGAGACTATTGGTTATCATCTCTGCTAAGTCATCTTGTAACCGCTGCTGGTTCTCCCTGAAAGGAACAGGATGGAAAAAAAAATCAGTGGTTCACATGTTTTTAGTGATTGCCAGGTCCCCAGTGTTTTTTAAACATTTCTATCTCATGTCTCTCTCAATGACATTCACACACTACTGATAAAATGTGTGGACAGAACCAAATTTGGGAATAGAAGTCAGGATTTCCATATGAGTTTTCCAGATAGTAGGGATGAGTGTCTTTGCACAGGAGATCTGTAGCTCTGTCATCACTGACTTTCAAAAAAAAACCATGATCATTTGCATGAAAAGGAAGGCACAAATTAGATTGAATCCCAATCAAAATAGGTTCTAGCTCTCAACACCATTACTGGCACCAGCACTTTCACTATTCAAATTCAGGTAGCCTTTAGTAACAGCGTTGCCATCTTTCCAGAAATTTCTTCAGTATATCTGGCTTTTGCTGTAGTACCACACAGATGATAGTTTTTAAGGGACAGTGCTATATGAGGGAGTGAAAACAAAAACATCACTCTGATTCAGCTCAAGATGTGCTTTCACTAATTGAATTCCAGAAGAATTGCCAATTTGGTAATCCTTAGAGTCTTAACAGATCATACTAATTTTAAAAAAGGAGGTCTGAGTTTATGAGAGAGATGCATCCCAGAAGTAGTCTTGACAGGATTTCCTGCTCAGCCCACACACAGGTACTTTCCATTAGAAAATAACAAAGTTCATGAGATTCTGTAGAAGATTAAAAATTTGATTATTTCAGTTTTGCCCTGAGAAAACCCTCATCTTTTGCTTAGCCTCCTCTTTTCTCTGATGTAGTAGGGCAGCAAATTTTATTCATGCAATGGACACATTGTGTAAAACTCAGAACTTCTGCAGCAGAAGTAAGCTGTAACATTTACTTGTGCCTTTCAAGTGGGGAACTTCCCCATTTAGTGAGTCTGCAGGAAATAATGCAGTACTTGTATGCAAAATACATACTAAATGAATGCAACAAGTTATCCTGACTGCAATTTTGCATAGGTTCTCAGAAACAACCCTTGCTGTATTTTATGCACTTCTAATGTAAAATGATGGCTCAGTTTCAGGACAGCAACCTCATATTTTTTTCGTGATAACTTCTCTCTTATGTGTTAAAAAGTAAGCTCTCATCCAATTTTTAAAGACTTTATTCCTCTGTGATACAGTGACTTTGTTCACTTCCTGTAGCAGAACACTGCTTGAAGTCCTGCAAGTTTCATTCCACCTACAAATTTCCCTGCAAGGGCTCACAAGCCTTGGTATTACAGAGAGCTGCACATTCAGGTGCGGTTATCCTCTTCTTGTGCTCTGACATACAGGTGCCACTAGGACTAAATTTTGGGGAATATTAATGGTTTTCATTTTTCTGTCCATCTTTTGCACTTATCAGCAACTTGTCTTGTAAGACTTACTTCCCTTCCAAGGAAATGAACCTGCTAAATGGTTATAGAAACAAATAACCTTCAGCACACACATAGTCCCATGTCATGAAATAATTACGTGTTTGTATGCATAGACACTCTTAAGCATCTAACTATTGAAGACAAGCTCAATAGTATAAAAAATCCACAGATGCCAAGAAGGAACAATGAAGGCTAAAGCACAAAGAATGGGAATTTCTCTCCCCTTTTCACATATAAAGACCATCTTACGCAGAAGGAGGTGTTGGAAGATTGTATTTCTTGTCCTCAGTACCCGTCAACCAGTAGGTAATCTCTGTTCCTCTGCCCTAAATATGTATGACAAAGAAAAGAAAGCACAATTTTGGGATTAGAATTTAATTCCCTGTAGTTAATTTATTTAAATAATACTGTATTTCACATTGCCATGTTTGCATCTGCTTGTTTTCAGTAACTGATGCTGATGGCAAAGAACTAAATGCAAGTCAGATGTGAGAAGAAGAATGAGGGAAGAGTCAGCTGCACGCTCACTCCCTTGTTCCATGGCTTGAAACACACGCCCTGGGAGAGGCGAGCTGTGCTGCCTGCCATCAGCTCCCAAGGACAGACAAGTGTAACAGATGGAAATAAATGGCTTGGAGAGGGACAGTCAGATATTGGAGCAAAATTGGCAATTGATTCAGCTTCCCTTTCATCAGATGAATTCACTCCAAAACGTTCTGTTTCAAATAGTATCTTTCATTTATTCTCCACATCTTTATATGATTTAATTTATGACTTAGGGAGCTCTTCATTGCCTGCATTGTCTTTATAGAATTCTCTTCAAACATTAGAGACTGTAATACTAATTGATCTGAAACCCTTTTCCCCCAGCTCTTAAGTTTTCGGGTACTCTCAGCTATATAATACTTTTTGCTATCCCTCTTGTCTGTGTTCATGCACGTGCATGGTAAAAGTTACCTTCAAGTAAGTTTCTCCTCTGACTTCATACTGGAATTGGCAGTCTGTTCTTTTCAGGATGTTAATAGTGGAACCATTTACATGAATCCTTAAAGCTGAAGAATAGAGACAATGAAAGCTCAACCTGGAAACTTACCACGTAATCTTATTAAGCATAAGTGAAAACTGGTGCTATAGCAGAAATTCCTTCAATTGTTATCAACATAAATTCTGAGAGTTAAATTAAATGAGAAGCAATTACACTGCTGTACAAAAAATCTGACTCCACTACACAGTATATCTAGGCAGCTGGTACAGCCATTGATCTGAAATACAGGTGGCAGTGGTATCTGTAGTATTTAGATGCCAAAAGTGAAAAGAATAATCATGAGTGACCTATATAGAGAATGGGAAAACACTGGGTAGAAGGAAGAAAAACTGGCTCTTGGCACAGTTCCCTAATGATGAAGACATAATTGCTTCAACTTAAAAGACACAGTCAGTATATTCACACAACAAAGCTGTAATACAATTCTAGGTCAAACTAAAATCTACAGTTCATAAAGTAAAATTAAATTCCAGACACGTAAGCATCAAATCTTCCAGAAAAACTCAGGCAGTGAACCAGTCTACAAACTGCCTCTTGCCAGCACTGAAGCATGAACAAGGAACAGCTCTTCACTGCCCAGTGAAGTGCCCACTGTCACTTTGGACAGTTAAATAATTGGTAATGAAAACAAATAAGGCTTCTTTATCTCTAAAACTTCTGCAAGATGGTAATAAATTATTCTCAGCTGGAAACAGACACTTCAGTCACAAACTAACCAATAGCCTTTGGTCCCGTTACACTGACAGCTAAAATTAAATCCTTACGCAAGCCTGTGGATTCCATCCTCGAAGCTGTGTTTACTGTATCTCCAAACAAACAGTAACGAGGCATTTTTATTCCAACCACACCAGCTGCACATGGACCTAGAAATGAGATGCAGAGCATTAAAAAAGATGGATTATGAGACTATTTGTTTGGGAGGTGCCTCGCTATTGCAGAGCAGTGCAGTGCCTACTGGAGCTCTGCATTTCTCACCAATGGCAATACTCTGTACCTCATTTCCCACAGTATCTTGTGGTCTCTCCTTCCACTCCAAACCAAGCCTAGCTCTATTAGTCTTGCATAATCTAATAAGAGCAAAAAAAGGACACAGCTGCACAGTGTTAATTGTATTTAAGCACAATTTCTATGCAGGAAAAAAAATCCAGTTATTATCTGTCAGGTTCGGAAGCAAGATTAAAACAGAAGAAACTTCATTATGGAAAAGTGCATAGTGGAGCCTCAAGCCGTTTTCCAGTGCCTCACTGACTTTCTCTGATATGTTCCTCCCCTGGCAGCTGGGGTTCAGGTGGTTGATGTATTCCCAAAGTTGTTGAGCTATCTGGATTCCCCTTTGACAAGAAGCATTTTTATAGATAAATCAAAACATTAGTTCCTGCATAGGCTTGACAGAACTTTTGCCTCCAAAAGCATAAAACACAGGCCTGTATTTTTCTGTCTAGATACACACAGCTGGCTATGACTGATCTCCACTTTGGTCAGGGAGGAACAATCTATGAAGCCTTATTTGAAACAACTGGTTTAATCACACCAGGAACAATAGCGGTTGCTCATCCTAGATACTGACTTAAACTGTGAATGAATGTGTTGTTTCACTACAGAGGAGCAATCCAGTGATATTTTATTTCTGTTGCTCTTCCTCCAGGTCCATGTTTTTCAACCCAATTCCTCACAAGGAGAGCAATTGTGTATGAGGTACTACCAGATCTTGTATGGGAGTCAGTTCTGTTCAAAAACAAGGCAACAACATTGTCATTGTTGACCTAGCACTGCTGTGTACCAGAGTGAATTCCAATGCGAATCCAAACAGGCAGACCCGGCAGATGTCTCAGTTCAAAAGATCCCATGAAGCTGAGGATGTCCAGAGCCATCATGGAGATGTCTACTGCGTGCCGGTTGCCATTCCTCTTGGGTAAACCACTCACCACCATGTACGCATCACCAATGGTCTCTACCTGTGGAAACAAAATTACAACTCACTACTTGCAGACATCAAAAAGTACATACTTAGTTCAAAGACAAAAGGTTTTATCAGATCCACCTGTTCATTATTCAGTATTTCTTTTCTGGGGAGGATTGATTAGTTTAAGGTACCTGATACCATTTGGGTATTTGAGTGTTTATACCCAGCATTCCTTTTAATGAATCTGTGACCACATAGTGTAGAAAATTTGGTATAAGCAGGCACACTGAAAGCATATTGAAATGAGGTAATCCTGACCTGTTTTTCTCTCCTTTGTCTTTGCTTAGAAGGCAGAGTCCCAAATCTGCCACATTATGCAATTTGATTTGTGTGTCCCCTGGCTGTTAACTGAGCAGAGCTAATCACCTTGTAAACATCATGATGGTCAAGAATGTGGTCAAAGTTCTTGTAGATATCATTCAGCATATCTACCACCTCCATAGGGGTGCTGTATTTGCAGAGTGTGGTGAAGCCAACGATGTCACTGAAGTAGATAGTGACTTCTTCAAATAGCTCTGGCTCTACCAGGCCAGTCTCCTTCAAAGACTTTACTACTGGCCTGTGGAAATGAAAAGGTAGGAAGACAGATGAGTGGCGGTTACTATTATAGGTATTTTTTCATGCAATCCAACCAAATCATTGCTTTCTGCGTAGGAAACATCAAATAGTTTGCTGAAAACTGCCACGGTATTTGTATTTTAGATGCCCATAATGCCTTTCAGCCAGGAACCTCAAAGCACTTACTAATGGTAACTAATGTGCTACCACCTTACAAAATCCAAGTGTGTTAATAGCTATGAGGAAACTGAGACATAGACAACTGTGCTTCTTGGTTAAGGCCAGAAATAGGGATATTAAGTCAAATTTTAAGCTGAAATTCTAAAATTTCTGACATGTAGACCTACATTCTACCCATACAATCAGTAAGAACAGACACATTTTTTCTGGTTTTCCAATTTAGAAGCAATTTCATCCTGATAATTACATCACCTCATCCTGATATCAGATGAGGTATCATAGTTGGATAATTTTATGGAAAAAAAAATTCAATACCATGACAGTCAGTATCTATTCAGAGGGACCTACATTTTCTTGAAATTCTAAATCCAGGAAAATATCTGTTCCTAGTGGAGATATTAGAAGAGAAAAACTGAAAGAGACCCAGAATATTACAGGTTTTGCACAATGCTGTGATCCGTCTACAATGAGACAATAATAGAGTGGTAGGAACAACAAGGAGTGGAAAGAGACATGGATTCCTTGTCACACTGTCTATACAGCCAGATCATTTCAAATTTTCCTCAAAACTGGATTGAACAATTTTTTTTTAAGATGAATCAATAAAAAGATTATATCTTTTTTAAGATAAAATCAATACTCTGACTACTGAAATACCCTTGAAAATAGTAATGACGTAACAGGATAGTTTTACTATTCCAGATATTTGCAATGCTGAAATTACTGGTATTACCAATATTAGAATATCAATAATACTTATCCTATACCATACTCTGAAGAATCCATCTAGCCCAGTAGGGCCCAGCCGACCTCAGCACCTCTGTTGCATTGCTAAACCCTAGCCTGAAGTTGGACTGCACTCCTGCTCTGCAGCTGGAAACACTCTCTCTGCCTAGCAAGTGCTGCAGCAGAACAGAACTCTGTGATGAGGGGTCACTGTAGATCTGTGTGTTCCAAGGAAAGCAGTGAAAAAAAGGCTTGTGCTGGAAAGAGGGATCCTGTGCATGAAGAAATGTTGAGGAAGATTACGGGTCCCAATACCATATTGATATGAAACTCCACCATGGAGTGGAGAGCCCAGGGACAGCTGCTGCTTCTTTCTTTCCTGGCAGGATTAGATTAGAGGGGAAGGACATAGAACATTAACATCAATCCCATTCCCTACTCTGCAAGAACCAGGTGATGTATGTAAATAAAATGCCAGCAAAAATCCTCCTGGCCAGTTACCTTGGAAGTAACATGAAATTAAGCCTGTCTGCTCTGTCTCGCTCTGCTTTGTATAGCTCTGTCCTTTCCTCCACCAGGTGTTCCAAGTTCCGGGAGTACATCTGTAGACGCCGGATCAGGGTATCCATGTAGCTTTCGTTGGTCTGGCCATGGAAGTTACTGCAAATAACAGAATCACACAGGAGTCAAGAAGAAAGATTGATAGACATTCACTGTTGAGAGCAGCCAAAAAGAGGAAAGAAAGGAGCAACAGGAAACTTCTCCAGTGTTTGACTTCCATGTAGTTAGAATGCAAAATGCCTCAAGTGCATCATTCTTTTACTTGCTTGGAGGGCTTATGTACATGAATTCAAAGTCAGTGATCCACGCTTGTCAGTTGCAACTGGTAGTTCTTAAGGCATCCATCTATCACCTAGCCCTGATAATATTGTCAATTCCAGATTACCTTGGTAGTCCATGAACATTCATTTGTACAAAGCAACTGAGAAGCTCAAATTATGATAGGAAGCTAAAAATAGTGGTAAAAAAATTGCATATGATGTTTAGAGGAGGATTTCAGTCAGAGAGATTGAGTCAATTTGGGGCTGTGTATTTAGAAGAGAGAATACAGCAGAACAAATAGCAGCCCCTGGAGCAGTCCTGCTCACAGGATCCTGCAGACTCCTGCCAACTAACAACCCCTGGAAGCAGAAGTATGGTAACATGGGCCACCCAAAAACCCCCTGTTTGTCTGGGCAGCCTGCACTTGCCAAAGCAGTCTGAAAGTAGATGGGACCAGGCTAAATGGAAGAGTCAGATTTGTATTGTATCCAACTAGACTTTAAAATCACTCCTACTTTAAGCAAATTCTATGTCAGGGATGCAACATCTTAGGCCCCCACAAGGAGATCATCGTATTGTGTGGGGCAAGAGGCAGCCTCTTGGTTTTTGTACGATGGAGACTTAGGACATGAACCAGGAGGCTTTCTATTCGGCTGCAGCAAGATTATTCAATTGATACATTCAGTTATGTGTAGTACAGTTGTCCTTCTGCCCATGTAAAGTGTACAATCATGCAAGTACTGTTGAGGCTTGTTGATGGGGAGAGCTTTAAAAATGGGGGAGCAATTGCCCAAGAGAAGTGATTAAAAGCTCACTGTTTGGTCATCAAAATAATTAATTCATATCAAACTCTTAAGGAACAATGCAGCATTGTCCAGGTGAAAGGCCAGTATAACCCCATAGGATTTGTCCAGCTATGGCCCTTATTATTTTCCCAAAACTTTGTACCATCAAAGCCCTGTAATGAATACTTCTCATGAGTTACGACCCAACATTTCCAGTCAACTTAATTTGAGACCATCCAAACTTTCAAATCATCCTCCAAACATCTATGTGCATTCATTTCCCGAAACTTAGATGACATGAGTCACTATCCAACTCTTGACTAGAGACAGGGAGTGAATTACTTAAATAGTTTAAATCTCTAATTATCCAGCTTGCTACTTTCACAATGTACCAATTTGCGGTATGGTGATGGCCTTATCCTCACTCAGCTAGTACATCATACACATGTGTACGTATAGATACACACATGCTTCCCTACTTTTCAGCCAAAGAATAAAAGAGGATATAAGTGAACACACCAGGCTTTTCCACTGACTGAATCATAATCACATCAGTTTACACACTTAAAAATATGAGCTTTCTAACACTTAGGAGGAGTTTGGAGCATCTTAAAATAGAGCCCCTGCTGCTTACCTGAATATTTTAGCCAAAGTACTCTCAATTTTCTTAAAGTCAGGCCTTTTCTCTGGATCTTCCTCCCAGCAGCTCTTCACAAGAGTATACACCTTCAAACAAAAATTTAAGGAAAGTCCACCTGAGTTATGGATATAGACAGAAAGTAGTGCTAAAGAGCACTGTTTCATTAGGGAATTTCCAGTTACTCTTGACTGGCAGCATATTAAATTGTGTGACTAACTGTCTTGAACCTATGGTTAGAACACTCATTGCAGGCATCTTAAACTTAACTCTATGATGACTAGTGACCTGATCTTAACTTGAATTTGCAATACATAAATGAAAGGCAAGTAAATGGATCCAGTCGTGCAACTGGTGTCAGATACAGTTATTGACATGGAGGTAAATGCTGTGGTAATTGTATTTCCAATACCCTGAGTTTGGGATTTTTCTGAAGCTGGTGATTTAGCCAAAAAGAATGGGGTTCATTGCTGAATATGTGGATGTCTACAATACAGACATTTCTACCTGAGCAAGAAGCCCTAGGGACTATGTAATCGGTGGAGAGAGGTATACTCAAGGTGTGATTCATCCCATTTCAAAGATACCTAAAATAGGTCAGGAGAGTGGCACCATATAAGTCACTATTTCTTTCCACTGAAACAATTTCCATGAGTTGTATTCCCCTTTGCTGGTAACAACTACAGAACACCATTTCTTCACACAAAGTTAGGGCATTTGGCATAAAATGCGTAGCTTTCACATTCCCATGATAATGGGCTCTAGTTTGGCCAGGACTTCCACCCTTCACCCAGAAAATGGCCTAGGTAATTATTAGCTTACTTCCAGCTGTCTTTCTCCCACTGTCTCCAAAGTCAGGTCTGGTCGGAAAGGCTTCACACCTTTGCCGCTCTCCACTCTGTAAAGTTTCTCTAACATAGGAAAAAAATCAAGGTTTTAAACATAAGGAGGACATTGTTTATGGATAGAATTCTATGATGTTAGAAAGTCCTGTACAAACACAAGTGTTGAAGACAGTTCCCTCATTTTGATGTGAATTTCAACTTTAGAGCTTTTCTAAATATATGGCACAAGATCAAAACAGGCTGGCTTGAAGGCCCCTGAAAGCAAAATTAATAGAAAGGTACAGGAGTATTTATTGGTCATAGTAGACATGGCCATGGCATCTTCTCAAATGAATGCTGGACATTATTCTTGTGCCTCTCAGCATGAAGTATAGTTATAGTAAAAAACAATGTGAAAAGCACATTGCAACTTGATCAAAAGTGTTGAGACATACAACTCTCATCAGAGCAGTACAAATCATCCTGCAGATGCTCAATTTTCTTAAAACTAAGCTATTAATATATATGGTTTAAAAGCATTGAATTGTTATCTCATTTGTACTCTGTGTTGGGAATTAAAAGTGTTGACATTTTGGTCTGTGTTTCTGCCAATGCCACCTTTGAAAAAGATTTATCCTTTTCCTGCTAAGTTCTAGGGAACAAAAGCTGATAGAGTGAAAGCTTTGTCCTTGAAGACAGAGTTTGCATAAACTAAAGTTACTTGAGTCTCTCCTATTGGTTGACAGCATTTGGAGGAGAGCTGAGGGGGAGAGAGCAAGGAGGAAGAGAGAGAGCAACAGAGTCTGCAATCTCTTCCTGGGAGGTGGTGGCCTCACCTCCCTAGGCAGACGTCTCTAGCAGGCTCAATAAAAGGTGAGGGGGCTCGTGCTCTTGGTGTTGGTGTGGTTTTTTCCCCCAAAAAAGACAGCAGGGACGCCTGCTGACTGCCAATGCCTAGAAGATGTAGCCCCTGCCTTAGGGGAAGTGTCCTGAGTTGGTAAGACAACCTTACATGAGTAACTCTTTGGTGACTGGGGTGCTTACACGTTTGGGCTTATTGCCTTGGTCTCCCTCCTTCTCTCTCTCCCTTCTCTTTGGGTTCCCACTATTCAGTCACTCCTGTTAATAAAGATACTGTGTTTTGGGAACTCTATACAGTGCTCAGCCTCACTTTTCCAGCAACTGTAGAACCCACCCTGTTGCATACTTGTAGTCATGAAATGTATTCTATGAAAGGTATTTGTATTCTGAACACATAAAGATCAGGCTGCATTTGCACATCTCGGATTACACACAGAAGGTGAGAGCTAAAGCAAAACCATCTCTCTTTGTCTTTCTCCTGCAGATCTCAAGAGTTCCAGTAGGGGAGGTTTTAAAAAGAGAAGTGATTTTTTACTTCTGGAGGAAAGGGAAAATGAAAGGGATCTATGAACAAGCTTGAAACACATTTATTAATAATATCTGATTATATTTGGGATAGAATTTTACTGAAGGAAGCATATAATGAAATGAGGAAGGTTTGTAATGCTGGTAAGTGCAAATCTAGAGCAGCTAGGGTTGCCTAAGCATGTTCACTGTGCATGATAACCTTAAAATGATGCAGCAGCTTCCAGTTTTTTGGTATAGAAATTACAGACTGGAGAAGGTGCAGGAGACTTGAATCCCCCAAATGCTATGGAATGGAGAGACTGCAAAGAAGTCTTCTGTGGGCTGAGACAGGAAAGTCTGCATAGGGCTCATGTATGCAAGGGGACTGTGCTGGATTTCCCTGCTGCATATACACCTGAGAGGAAGGAACAGCAGCCATTAGCAGCACTGCAATTAGCCAGTGGCAGAAGGCAGTGGAAGGAGGCAGCTTGAACTGAGTTTTGGTACATGACAAGGTTTCACAGTCTTGAGCAGTGAATGAGGTGTTTCTGCAGAAGAGTGTAGCAATCAGATGGGGAACAGCTGTCTCACAGAGACATCAATGGACTATGACCTAGATACTTCCATACATTAGAAATCCAGTTTTGTATACCTGTCATCCCGTGGGACTTCTTTTCTTTCATTAGTAGCAACATTATTGTACATTAAGTTGATTTATACATATTTTCAGCTTGAGAAAATTGGCTCACTGAGTAACTGCAAGTTGAGTTTCATTTTTCTAAGTTGGTGGATGGAGCCTAGGGGTTGTTAAATAAGTCTTTTAAAATCCGAACACAGTCCTTGCTGCTGTAAATGAAGGCCTGGAGAAGCAGTTATATCAGTTGTCCTGAAATATCAGTATCATGTCTCCTAACTTGGGGAGACTAACCTATGATAGCCTAGCCATTGAAAGTCTTTCTCCAGGTGACTTCAAACCCAAATGAATCTAACATGCATCCGGGGCATTTCTTTGTCCGTTACCATTGTCTCTAATTTGGTGTTCTTTTCTCTCTTTTTGTCTAAGATATTTGTAAATTAAAGGTCACCCCAAGTTTCAGCTACTGTCTTCCAAAGTTAGATGATGCCACAAACAAAATTCAGAGGTGTTTGAGTAAGTGTGGTTCACTATTTTGCTCATCTTGGCTCATGAATGAATCCAGCCATTTAAATAAGGAGCTGCTTCAGCAATACATAATAAAACTTACTCTTTTCTTTTACATGAAATTCGATCAACTGATGAACAGATTTACTCAAATTGTATAATCAAAAGTCAAGAATAATACCAGAAGCCATTAGATTAGCAATATATATATCCTAGACATCTATTAATGCTTTTAAGGAAAAAAAACTTTGTGGAGAAAACAATCTCCTCACTGAATGGAAAACTTAAAATTTCAACTGAAATTTACAAAGCAGATTTTTTTTTTTTAACTTGCAATGCATCCAGGCTTACCAAACAGGCTTTATACCCAGTAAGGTTGTTGCTGTCTTACTCAACATGCTGATATGTGACCATCTCCAGCAGCAACAGGATTTAGGTGCTGTTATGTACCTAGTTAGGCACTAAAATTTCTTTCAGTTTGATGAATTAACCTAATGCTATTTGAAAGAGACACTCTTTCCAAAAGGACAAAATATAGTTTTAAGAAACAGTTCAAAGATAAAACAAGGAACCAGGTTCTGACTCTGACAGCCAGGGTCAAGCACAGAGCAGTGAGTATCCCATTGTACCTAAGAAGAGCCACGAAACACTGAGTCTGAGCCTAACTTAATAACCTCTAACACAGCACAGAAAGAGTATAACTGCTCAATAAGTAGTTAAAAGAATATAACTGCTGTGGATTTGCTTTACAAGTCAAAATGAAGAAGGAAGGAAGGGCATTGCATGTTCTCCATCTCTGTTGGTGATACATGTAAAATCCTTGCATTCATGAGGATTGTGCCTGCCTCTTCCCAAGAAAAAAAAGTAAAGAAAAGCTTTTATTTTCTCTACCTTATATTAAGCTTGGAATCCTGAAGAATTTGCTTAATGGGGAACAGGCATTTCTAATCTCTTTTAGATCTGCATTTATATTAAAGAGCTGGTACTGTGAAATGCTGTGTTTCCCCAAATATGAACATAGATTTGAGATAATGTAGGATGATGAACATGCCCCAGAAATTATTCTCAAATTTAACTCAGAGCTATTAGGCTGCTGAGCTGCTGCTCTAGATGCTTTAACAAATGCGAGGCGGATCTAACAGCGTGACTCAGAGGTAAAGGCAATGTCTAAATTTGTTGTTAGTAACTGTCACTAGGAAAATCCCAAACCCACACATGTTTTGATGTCAGTTCTAGTATATCATAATTTCTGGATTCTGGGAATTTGCATTGACTTGGCTATTAGCCACTCAAACACAATGTCACAAAATGCACAATATGGGGTTTAATGGATGCATTACAGGAGGAGATGATTTTTCTGACAGAAGTTAAATTGTTAAAATTAATTATAACAGGCCTGAATAAAGTCTGAATTGCCAGTTTTTGAATGTTAACTGTTCTTGTGTCATGCTGCTGAGTTTTTCTTGTTTTGTGTTGACATTGCTCACTTATGCTGCCTAAAATGAGTGACATATTATATGCTGTGCACAAATCATGATAGAAAAATCTTTGTGGCCTTTAATTGTTACAGTAAGTCTTGACAGCATTGTATAACGTTAACTTCTGTAATGTTATGGCCTAGGTGAGGAGGGAGGAGAAAGGGCAAGAAAACTCAATGCAAATTTTATTTACAGAAAAAATAAGGACATCTTTCAAACAGGTTTTTCATTCATCACACAGTGAAAGAAGCAGCAGGTCAAGCAGTTCTCAGAGACAGTGCCTTTCACAAAACACAGAGAATGGGCCAGTTATGGCTACATCATCCCAGAAGGCTACAATGGAGGAGAAATCTGTGGATTTACCTCTGCTGTTCCGGCAGTGTCTGGTGTAGAACGTCTCTCTGCGTAGGATGATTTCCTGGGCAACGATCCCATAGCTGTATACATCACCCTTCTGAGATACATCAGCGTGACGGAGATGCTCAGGGGCTGTCCACAAGTCTGAAGATCCAGATGGCAAGAGGGTATGAGGGAAAAGGGGTGGGAGAGAAGTAATTGAAAAAAGAGTAATCCTTCTCAGGACATCCACTGGCTATAATGATATTACTTTTTACTCTTTCCACATCCACCCCAGAGCCAATAGGTATTGTTTATTTCCTACGTTAGCATTTTTCTTGAAAAGCTGATATCAATACAGTTAGATAAACCTCTGATGTGGTAGTTTTCAGTTGTAGGGATTTACTGACCTGTCTACTTGTCACTGTAGATGCAGACCCTCTCACCTTCAGAAAAAATATGGTTATTGGCAATGAACTTGTTTTTCTTGGATACCTTTCATGAGCTTCTTAGAAATACCCTGTGCATCTATAAAAGCCCAAGGAATGCCAGTGCTATAATAAAAAAAAACCTGAGCCATAACTTATTGATCTAGATGCAAGGAGTTTGTTATACAAGGTGTCAGGTGAGAAGACTGCAGTATTTCCCAATGGCCTTGATATCATGAAGCTATTGAAATAATTCTCAAGTGCTTTTGAACCTGATATGGTATTACCTGCTTGTAACTGCTTTTTTCTATAGAAATTATTAATCTGTATTTATAGTGCAAGGAGCACTATTATACCTCAAAACCAGAATGCTGCCGTGGTACAACATGTTTGGCATGCTGGTGATGTTTCAAACAGTGACCTAAACACAGTAGCCCTGAAAACAGCATTATGATATCAGGCTGCAACATCCAGCCTCAATGAATCTGCAGATCTCTTGTGAAACAGTAAGTTTTCTTCAAGGAAATAGATCTAGAAGGCAGAAATTTTGAGGCTGCTTATGAACAATAAAGAAAATAAATATATTAAAATACAATAATAATTTAAATATTAAATTTTTAACATGCAGAATGAGTAGAGCATTTGCCTTCAATGCACTTTTCTTACTCCTTTTTTATGTTCTTATTGCTACTTTTGAGCATGTTTATGCCTGAATGTAAAAATCTTCTCTAACCCAGCCTAGTTGCAACCACAGTGCCTTCTCAGGTCATATGCTGCAGTTATGACAAAGTGCTGTGCTTATTACACCCTAAGCTCTACTCTAGGTCACATAAATATGACATCATTTCAGATGGGCACATCTTTCCATTCCAGATCAAGTGAGAAGGCAAGATGAGTAGAAAGGAGTGTTCTATTTTAGAAAATTGTTCTATGAATGTAAGGTGAATAGAAAATGTAAAGAAAAACTATTAAAATTATTCCAGTCTGGTTGCACACATATTGCTATTTTCCTACCTAAGGAATGAAAAACAAAGTTATCATTGTATATCATTACAGATTTTTTTAAGGATTATCAGAGTCATGACTGTTAATGTTTAAATGATATCACAGAGCCCTGTGGTAACACATGTGTCTAACCAATGACAAGATTACTTGTACTTAACTCCTTTTTTTCTTCACACAAGTGCAGCATTAGTGCTGAAGAGAACTGTTTGCATGAAGGACTTGGATGCTGAAAATGTTTCTTTCACCTCAGCCACATGTGACATCTCTGTTTTCTAAACTAAAAGTTCAATATTCATCATTCTTTTCTTTCTCACACTAATTTCTTTCTCCACCTGCTAGTAATTTTCTTTAATTGTGTTATTTAATACAGTGTTTTCAGATATAATTTGTATACTGGCTGCTATATGAAATAAAATCATATTGTACATTTTTTACAGTGTACAATATAGTTTCCATTGGGTTGGAAACTATGAAGGAGAGTCTAATTAGGCACTTTTTTTACCTTTCCTTGGAGGCAGAATTGAATTGCAGCCAAAATCAGTGATCTTCACTACCATGCGATTGTCTACTACACAGTTTGTGGATTTGAGTCGACCATGGACTTCGGTTTTGCTTGAGTGCAGGTAAGACATCCCCTGGGGTTGACAATAAAAGAAGAGGAAAGCACGACTATATGTGAGACACTCAGCTGTTACCAGACTCAACAAGAATGTGAATATGCTAATATCTGTCCAAGTCATTAAATGGCTTTCATCTGCAAGGGATATGCATAAATCACAATGCCCTTTCATACTATTTTACAGAGGAGCCTTTCCAAGATGATAGGAACAGTCAATGTTAAGAAATGAGAAAATGGATCATGTCATGGAAGACCATCCTTCCTCTTTGGTAACAACAGTCTGACATAACATTTTGGGGTTTGACAATATTAGAACACAATTAAGCAATTGGAGAAATTTTATTTCCTCCCACAGAAGTTTTAATTTCACTTGCAATAAGTGTTTTTTTAGTAAATTTAATATGGATTTGTTGGCCTGTCACACCAAAAAAGTTCTTCCAACTACATGTTCATCCAGTGGATATCCATAGGAGTGAGAGGAATTGCTCCTTGTATCTGTAACATCTTTGAAGATTATCACACACTGGAGATTTCATTCAAAACGTTGCAGCAGATCCACTTCTGTAAATCAGAGGGCTAAAGAGGGGTCAGTGCAGAGTGTTAGATGATGCACTACGGCTTATTTAAGGCAGGGAATCAGACTAGACAATCATAAAGGTCCCTTCTGACCTGACTGATTATGGTTTTCTCTGAACAAGTCAGTACATATCAGCTATCTATGAGCTAAACACCAAAGCGAAGGTCATGAGGACTGGCCAATGCAATTTCATCTTTATTTCCTGAGACTCAGACTCCTGCCTCACAGCACACACAAGCATACAGAGGTGTACAAAAAGTTTGCCTCTTTTTACTCATTGCCTCAGAAATTACCTCGTTTAGTCTAAGACACTCAAATACAGTGCAATACATGTGGAGGGGCTAGCACTGAGGCACAGCAGGAAAAGAACATTATTAAGTGGGTGTAAATGAAGAAGGGAGTAGGTATGCTAATTGGTACCCTCTCGCTATTATTTATTCTGCTTCATCTCTCTCTTACTACTTACACTCACACCTACTTATAGCCTACTGCTGATTGTTTTTCTTCCTGTAGTCCTCTTTCCTTTGTGCTCAGTATATGAAGCACAATCTATATCCTATTGAAGCCAGAACAGGCATGTCATATCTGTTTAGCTTCTTCTCTAAATGATCTTCCACTTTAGACTCCTACATGTACAGCTCATCCTTTTGTACAACTGGAAGATGGAATTTAATCAGGGTTACATAGCTCACATGGTCATGAATACACTGTATGACATGCTGGCTTTTCTTTTCAAATACTGGGTACCCATAATTTGGAATGGATCAGCAAATGCTACAGCAGATCACAGTCATGAGCTGAGTTTTGGGCACAGCAGATGTATGTCTGAGACACAAGTAGCCTGCAAAAGATGCAATCTCTGGAGAATGTTGTTGGACTAGTTATCCTGGACATATCTAAACCATGCCAAATTTACAGAGATTGTGTGCACACCATATCCAAGGAACACATTTCTTGATTAAGCTGCTTTTAGCATGCAGCCCTGATGACATTACCCAGGATGTTTTGCCTGATTTAGGCCCTATTTCCTCCAGCTGTGCCGCCTTCTAGCTCCTGCTTTCATCAGCCAGGAAATATTCCCATTGCTACAGCAGAATTCTCAATCAGTTTCGGCATCAAATGAGACAGGCAAAGGTAATTTTGATTTTCTTATCCCAGGGCTTTCTTGTTAAAATTTCTGGAGGCAGAAGTCTTAGAGATATACCTGACAAAATTTTCCTCTTTCCTTCCCACTATCCTATGCACCTACCTGAAAACCAGAACCTATTAAGAACTCACAATGTAATTTTCAAAATTTATAATGGCTTTCAGTGCCATACTTCTAAATACTTGAGCATTTTTGTAACCTCTGCTCTGGAACTATGAAGCTTTAGTTCTGACTGGGAACCCTTTTCCTGACACAGTGCAAGAATATTACAATCCCTTGCACAATATCCTGCAGCAGCACCTTATTTAATAAATAGTTTTGCAACGACAAGTGTATGCACTAATAACTACAAGCTTTGACTACTGCAATTCCTTCTTGGCAGACCTTTCCTCAGAGCTCTTTGGTCACATGGAGCCAAATCCATGTAGCTACAGGTGGTGCCATCAATCCTAGAGACAGCTAAGATGGCAAAAAGAAAAAAAAAAAGGAGGGGTGGAAGTAAATGGAGTGGATTTAGGGCTTCTCCTTTCCCACTCCACCTTCTCCAATGAACTAGGGACTGCTCTAGGAATAGTCATTACTTGGCTGGTTGCACCATGGAACACAAGTGATCCAACCTTTGTCAGAAACAGATGCAGCAGCTTCTGTGCCAGATGAAGAACAGGCAAAGTATGAGGATTGTTTGGTAAAAGCAGACTGTAGGAAACTGGTGGTGTGGAGAGGGAGAAGCACATCAAAAAGAAGGCAAAGGAACTGCAGGAGCTCGTCATAGGGACTTTAACAGCCTGGAGAGCTGGGGCTGGACTTGAAGAGGATGGATACTGAGATGAGAGGAACTGGAGCTGAAAAGCCATAAAATTGCTTCTGTAAAAAGAGAAGCTATACAGGGTGCTTGGAGCTATGGTTTGGGAAAAGCAATACAAGAATTTAATGGAAATGTCTAGGTCCCAGAAGCTTCACCACAGTCTCAGGTCAAGGAAATGAGAGGCTGGCAGATCATTCAAACGACAGTAATTTTCCTGATATTCCTAGGTACATACAAGTTTTCAGGAAGATTTCACGAACGATCTTTACTAACATTGCTAATAACACTCAGGAGCCATTCCAGAGAACAGTTGCTGTGTCCCAGTCCATCCTCTGATGCCATGTCCCCTTTACCAAGGGTGCAGCGAATGACTGGTTGGGAAGTCTTGGTACCAGTGCAGTCACTGGCCATTTGGTCACTCCCTTCAGAGGGACTGAGATTTCTCTCTCCTTGTACTACACAGTAGTAGTTCCTATTTTCTAACGAAACATCTGAAGGTGAACTGCAAAGGGTTAAAAAATACCCTGGGTTTTGATATGCTGCTATTTAAAATGAAACTTAATGCTGAACTTTAACTGAACTTGAAAGTCATTAACAAGGCCAACAAACTGTGACAATTTGGATTAAGGGGGCTTTAATAAAGTACAAGATTTTCAATATCTCTTTAGAACAGACACAGTGGAGTCATTCCTCCTGGAGACCAAATCTGAGCTGATGCTTGTAGGGAAGCAGAAGGACAGTCCAAATGCAAACCAGCAGTAGAAAGAGGAGAGCAGCTGAGCACTGGCCAAAAGACAGTGGTGATTCTCTACCTTCATCTGCAGAGGTATAAGGAATTATTATACCTGTTAATTACAAAGGCCTCTTAACTACCACCTGAACAGTTACAAGTCTGCAATGTAGAATAGAATTTCTTTACTGTGCATATCGATTCTTCCTAGAACAACGGCCTAAAATGCAAAGATCTGTTGAAAGCTGCTGAAAAATAGCCTTGGTTTCTGTACAAGATTAATTTCTTCCCTCTCAGACTGCTTGACATGGATAGCTGTAGTGAGAAAATCAGTATGGTACATGAACAGTTTGTTTAGAAAAAGGTGATCCCATCTCTGGATACAAATTATAATAATTCAGTCATTTGCAAAAATACAGTTTTGCTTTGTATGCTTTATCTGAGGCCAGAAAGTAGTTTGTGTGTTTTGTAGATCTTGTGACTGCATAAGCTCTACTAATCAGAGCCACTGGTCAACAGATTGTAACCCTCTGATCTTTGGGACACATTTCTTTGGGGAATATTTTATTTGTCTATTTATAAATAGCTCAAAGTCAACTCTGGTCCGTATTTCCTCCTTCAGTCGGAGAGCCACTGGTTTCTCCTGCCTCATATACCTGTCCCCAGAGCAGAGAAGACTGCAAGGGCATATAGCTCTAGCAAAGAAAAAGAAGACCTTGAGAGCTACACTTCTCAGATGATCAGTTTTGCAAGACAGGACAGGTTGATTAACATCACACTGCCAACAGTCCACTTACCTTGGCAATATCATACATGATGGAGATTTTAAATTCCCAGTCCATGAACGTGCCATCAGGGTAGGAGATTTTATCATTTAAAACATCCTGTCAAGAGAAGGAAAGTTTTTCAGGGAAAAAGCAGATGAGATATGAGCCTTTCAACCAGCAACTGCATTTTTTACAGAACAGATGCTGACTCAAAAAATAGGGAATATGAAATATAGTTTGAGTTTACACAGAGCTAGAAAAGTGGGGACTCCAGAAAAGAGGCTTTTGCGCAATTAAAGTGTGAAACTATTCTTAAAGCTAAGTCTTTAATAACACAATAACTGTGACACAAATGGTCAAGGTGTGCAAGAGGAAAGGAAAAGATTTTTTGTATTTTGTGCTCATAGTCCATTTCCTACCAATTTGCTCATAGCCTTGTAAGTTCAAAGTAAACTCTGCCTTTATCTTAACCTGCCAGTCATTTGCACTATGACATCCATTGCTAAAAGTAAACTTCCCTGAATATGCTGGTTTACAAGAAAATACTTAGGGAGAGAGCTGTTATTGTGCTGCCTTGTTGTGAGTTTGTTCCAGACACCACTGCTGCTGATGGGAGTCTTTGTATGAACACAGTGGCAGAGACAACATATGCCTGCAGAAAAGCTGATGCCACCATCACTTCATGATTAGCACTGAAATAATATTGGTAATAATAAGCCATAAGTCCTTACATAACATTTGCCAGGCATCAATTTACCATTTCTTTTTATAAACAAAAATTAATCATTGTTGTCCCTTACAACACAGAATTTGCCATAGCTGTCCCTTATTATTATAGAATATATTCTTTTCTCTATTCTTGCACATTCTTGGGGGCATTTTGGGGTCCCTAGGGGCATCAGCAGAGATGACAGCTAAAATTTGGAAAATGAAGAAGTTAAATTCTGTACTGGGGACATAATACAAATATTAGCTGTTGCTGTGGCCTGGGCAGAGCTCTGTCCGTGCTTTTCCTTGCCTCAATCTCACTGCATCCTCTCACTGCTGAGAACCATAAAATTGACACAGCAGCGCCTGGGAAAGGCTGGAGAGAACCAATCGAAGGATAGAAAACTTAGGAGTCAGAAACCTGCCAACACTTGCTCAGCCCACATCTGCTGCATGAGGGCCAGAAACACAGAGGTGGGGATCTTATTTCTTACTTTGAAATTTGATAATTTGGGGGTTGAAGGAGACCTTCAAAATTCTTTACCCGCAGAGAACCTCTTTCGCAGTACTCAATCACCCCAAAGATCATGGCGTCTATCTTCACAGTGCCATAGAACTTGGTCAGGTTGTAATAATCAACCTGTAGGAGCTAGAGCAGAAACATTTAATCTGTTTTTTAAAGCAATCATTGTTAGTATGGAAACACAGGTCATGGATACTTGCATGACATGGCTTTTTATCTCAGGCTCTGATAAGATACGTGAGTTTCTCTTAAACCAGTGTGTACTAAGGCACTGAGTGAAGTACTTGAAGACGTTTGTTATTCCAGAGCCTTCTGAATCAGGGAGATAAAAGTGGCTACTGTTGGATACTGCAAATTAATTCCAGAGCCCACTATACTATCCATTATTGTCTCTCTACTCAAACCTCCCAGCTGACCAGACTAACCATTATGAGAGAAGGAATGTTATGAATCAATCAGTAAATGAGAAAGTAATAAATACTTTCCGGTATTTTTAGAGCTTATTGAATTCACAGTATAGTTGTGTTGTGTAAAAGGAAAACCATACAAAAAAATGCAATACTGCAGCCAAATTCATCTGCCATGTTGGAAGAGTCTGTATGCACAAGTCAGCAGAGTGTTACTTAAAGAGCTGTACTTGGCATTCAATAATAAGATTTAACTACAACATTCCACTACTGATGAATTAGCATGATATGAGCTAAAAGAGTGCATTGCCTTTTAGCATCAGATATAAAAATGTATTTAGTAAGGCCATATGACAGCACATGAATTACTTCATTCATCCTCAGCTTCACTGGCATACAATTCAGGCTCTGAACTGGCAATGAGATCACATACGCAAGGAGGAAGTTCATCAAACAATATCCTTTGAGGAACTCATTACCCATCCACCTCACAAACATGCACAAGCTGTTGGAGCTGGCAGTGGAAAGCAATGACTTCCCTCATAGGCTTCATCCCACCCTGCTGGGTCCAGTTGCTACGTGTGACAGTTACCTTGTTCAGTTCCATTTTCTGCTTCTCTGAGAAATTACCATCACTGTTCTTGAGATCCTTTAGGATCACCACCTGAAAGAAAAATAACCAGTGGGAAAAAAAATCATAGGTTTAGTACAATAGCAATTCATCCTTCTTTTCCAAGAAATGTCCATACGAAGAAATACTTCAGAAACACCTGCCCACTGCTTCACTATTGACACTTCAGTTAATCAGCTAATAAGTACCAGAGCTATATTTGCTTCAAAGGATTTACTATTTAGAACTGTCAATTATGCAGATTTTAACTCAACATGAATATACCTCAATCAGGCAGACAGCTCTACTGAATGCACAAGAATCGTGCATATAAATGGGCTGTCCTCCATTTATCTCTTAATCCCCTCAGTACAAAAATGTATCAGATTTCTGGTCCCTGTGTTTCTGCTTCTATGCTCCTCGACTGGGCTAGGGGTTCATGGAGTCTAATATTTTGCTTCCTGTCAGTGAGCAAAATACAAACCCACCTGACAGGGAACAAATGGCTTATTCCTTCCATAAGATCAAGGCATTTTGCAAGGTCAGGGGAGGTGGAACGATCTCCTCCCAGCAAGAGCCCTCCTAAGGGCAAGAAAGTGAGTGTGGACACTGCAGTCAGGTTACCTTCTTGTCATATTTGCCCTGGCGCAGTCTCTGGGCTGTGTCACGTCTCTTATCTTCATCGATCTGAGAACAAAGAAGAATAATTAACTTGCAATTATCACCTACTCCTCACTTGACAGATCCAGAGAGATTAGTAATGTCTGTGTGTGTGCCACACAGAGAAGCATGAGCATCTCTCTGAAGAGAGGGCCACACATGCCACAGAAATTGTTGGACATCCATGCCACTCCCAGGCCTGCTGCTTTCATGCTCTTGGATATTACAGAAGAATAACAAAGCACAGGGAAATCATTTGTAACAGAGACTGAAAATCAATACCCAGCCCATTCCCCCATCACAAAATGAGCTTTACTGACAGGAACAGGTATATTCTATCAGAGAGCAATAAATGGGGAATAATCTTTTTCTTCAATATAGCAAATGAGGGTTAAAACGCCCCCCAAATCAACAGATCCTAGTTCTACCAGAGCAGTCTGTACTCTAGTCAGAGCTTCTAAACACCCTGGCATTGATGGTCTTCAGATGGCAGAATCCAAGACCCAGCTTTGGGCACTGTGCTTCTCTTACCTTCAAACTAACATGACTTGTCTCACTGGTCTCCAGAGGCAAGATTTCCTCAGGAGGTATATGGGACCATTTCTTCCACCGGCGCTCATTATCTCTCCTGTACTTCCTGAAAAACCAGGGAAGTTTTTCAGACTGTCCTCCCGATGAACCAAACCCCGTAACAGGAGATTTAGGACAGGAAAGCTTCTAGTGTCAGGATGACACAGGTATGATGTGTCAGGTTGACAAGCCATGGGCACAAGCCCTCTGGCTCTCATACAGCTTTCCAGTTGGAAGACACTCTTAAATTCCCCTGGCTTTCAGAAAGCCTAAATGCTCATTCAATTCTGTAGCAAAAGACCAGAACAGATGTAACAGAACAACTGCTAGGCAACTGAGAGTCTCAGGGAGGGTCAGAACAATTGAAAGCACAAAGGGCCATCTGGATTTTACATAGCTTTCTCCTCCATGTTATTGAATGTATTCAGAAGAGAGGTCCCACAAACAAATGCAAGCCAAAGGCATCAACAGTGGGTAGTAAGAACTTGTGTGAACACAATGCCAGGAGAGGAGGTAAGAACAGTGTTGAGATGAGATGCCTTTTTGTAGGTGTCCCTTGTACTCTGCACATTTTGTAAAAATGACAGAACAGCCCTTGGAACAGGGAGAAAGAAACTGCTGTTTCCCCTGCAGAAATTCAGAGCAGGCACTTTCTTGTAGAGAAGTAGAGGATAACTGCAAGACAACTAGTGATTGGAGAGGCTGCAGGGGAATCCTAATGCACTGATGACTGCTGGCAAATGCTCCAGATGGGAGAGCACATACTATTGAGTAATAACATAAATATTCCCTTTCCCAATATATTTTTGACATATATTTGCATAAGAAAGAGAAGACCAATAATTGCAGTAAGAACTGTTTTTCTCAGTTCTATTTTGTAAGGTGTGTGTGTCACCAGGATGCACTGCAATTCAAACCGGTATCAGCTGGTAATTAAGAACATATCAAAATGAATTAAAATCTATCAGGCCTAATATTTAGTTATATATTTTTCAGGACTTTTGTCTTTGTACTTTGCAGTCAGAACTACACAGGTGGTTGTGGGATAGTTCAAGTGTCCTAGAAACCTATGAGATAAAGAAGGAATAGTGAGGTATTTTGCTAATTTTCATAGCTGAGTTTCTCTTCTCCCTTGCTTCTTAGGGGATAATCCTCAGTAGCAATTATAATTGAGAAGTTTACTATTATTTTGACACCAAGAGGCAAGATTTACTCTAAAAAATTCTCAAAAATCTCTTCCATATTTGATGCTTGGGAATATTACAATTATATGTATACAATGACAATCTAATAATCTAAACAGAATCTTTAGATTTTGTGCATCTGCAAATGTGGAAAAGTACAGGATCTTTTACAAGTCCATACTGTCTCCAGACAAATGCTTACTAAATTTCATAGCCATTTCAAACTTTACCTGTCTGCTTATATATTAGTGCTTAGATGTGGCAATGATTAGCTCCTCCATTTCTTGAGTGAAATTGGATGTGTAAGAGTTGTATATCTTGATAATTAATTTTTCCCTTGCTTTATTTAGCAAGGCAGATTGGTCTACTCAAAATAAGAGAGCCTGGATAGCACCTGTTTCTAATCAAGTTTCTTTAACACCCCATTTTCTTTCTTTTTATGAAGTTCTCTGACATATAACAAAGATACAGACTGAAAATGGATGCATAGATAGGACAATTTCTTGAAGATTAAGGAAAACCATATAATCTGGAAATGGGTGGGATTTTTTTCCATCAAGAGGAGACATCATTGATTTCTATTTTTGCTTTTTCCATCATGATAAATCTGGACTGCATTATATTAATGAAATTCCAAGCTCTTAGAAAAATTGTTATGCAAAGAGTTGGACTGAGCCAAAGCAATGGATCCAGGCAATGAAAACATCAAAACCTCATGGGTTTGGATTCCTACAGTGACTCAAAAATAATACCTATTCTAGATCGAACTTTCATGTCACCAATAGGATAAAGAAACAAAGTGAACCCCAAGAAAGCTAAAGATGGGCAGTAAAGTGGAAAAAGTCTGAAGATTGGTCTAGATATATGTTTCTCTGTATGTATAAGAATCAGAGCTTCTTAGCAGATGCAAGAACACCGAGCCTTGCTGTGCCTTCTGTTGATTATTAACCTGCCATAACAACACTACAGATGCAAGCACTACTTGGCATATACTAAAGAGGTCACACTCAGGGCAACTACACAGGTATGTAAGGTAAGCTAATGAATGGCTCCTCGAGGAGAGATCAAAGGCATTGCCCTAGGAGGAAAACTGTTCAAGGACAAACAAACAGAAAGCCAAAGGGGTTGGTACCTTAGAATCAACAAAGAGATGATCAGAACCAGAATCACAATTCCCGTGAGTGTAAAGACAGCAATAGTCAAGACGTGGGGGCCTGCAGAAAAGAAAAAATGAAAAATAAACAAGTTCACAGAGGATGATAAAAAACAATGTTGTGTTTAAGAAATTACTCTCACTCACAAATGCACAAGTCACAATAGCTGACCAGGGATAATTTTTGGTCACATTCAAATTGAGAGGTTTGATCCTTTTATAAAGGTTATTTAGTGATGACTTTCTGATTCAGGCTTTATAGTCTTTGTCTTTTCCTTTCCAGTCCTGCTGGGTACCCTACCAATGAACTCCTAGTGGTGAATTTTACTCGGACCTCCTAGTAATTTAATATTAGTCTGATCCTCTCTCTTGAAAACCATCAGTACCACTCGTTTCCTCCACAAGGAATGGCATTAAGTCAGTACTATAAACCGACAGATACATGAGAATGTGCAAAGCCATTTTATAGGAATTCTCTCTAAGACTTGAGGTTTGTGAATCGTGGCTTGCAGCTTAACAAGGAGCAGGTTGCAGTTTCCCATGAAAGTGCTAAGGGACCGTAATTTCCCTTTCCTGAGGCTCTGCTACCACCTCCTGGCTCTTACTATTACAACACACAGACAGAGAGTGCATGACAAATGAACTGGTTCTCTGGAACCATAAACGCTTGTGTATTGAAGACTAATCTTATCCAGGTTTAGAGTGAGGGCTAAAACTCTGGGAATAATGGAAAAACATGGATGAAGCCCCTTTGTTTTTCACGGGAAGCCAGGAGGAAGGTAGGCATCAAAACTGGTTCAGATGTTCTTAGTTACAGTTTAGGAAGGAGCAGAGCTCTGGTTGCTCTGCCTGTTCACCTTCCTGGAGGAAAAGACACATTTCTGGTTGGAAAGTTCTGACTGGCTTTGGCAAGGCATGCTGATTACTTAAACTTTGGCCATCTTCTTTTGGGGGAATATATTTATTTAGAATCACACTGAAGAAAGGTTTATTTTTAAAAAATGTGAAAACAAAATAATCAAGTACCTGTGGGAGGAAGTTTTACTTTAGTTTAGTATGGCTTGACTACAGTGTCAGGCCTTCATTAAGCACTGAATGTTAATCTACTGGTTTGTGGACACTGGCTTTCTGCAGTTCCCATTTTAGTTTTGCCCTTGTGCAGCAGCTTCAAACAACAACATACTGAAGGGAATATTTGAAAGATACGCAGATCCACTGACAAGACAACATGTTGTGTGGGAACCAAGGGATGGGTGGGAATGGGACTGGAGCCAGAAAGCCCATGCCCTGGGGAGACCCCGTGGCTGATGTGTGCAGAGTTGCTGTCCCTGCACAGGCAGGACTCATGGTCATACCAAGGGACACCACAGATTTGAGCAGAGATGAAAACTGAAAGTTCCCATGCTCCCTCTGCTCTTCCTAGAACTGTCTAACTGGAGCCTTATCAGAGCTCCTGCCTTCTCCTGGCAGCTCCCATGTGTCCCTGGCAATCAAACACTACTCCTGCTTCTCTTAGAAGGGGGAAGACTTAATTTGGAGGCCATATGATTTACTTTATTGATGAATAAAAATGTTTGAATCCATTTACTATCTTACTGTGAATGGATGCTTACAGCAGAAGGTGTTTGTTTCTCCAGTTATGGAGGTAAGCAGTACAGCAAAATATTGGGAGGCCTTTGGCAGAGACCTTTAACTGCAGCATCTTTGGATTCTCACTTATGGGAATGACTCAGATGAACAGTAACACGCTGTGCACTAACTCTTGCAACCACTGCCACTGCTATCATTTTTATTCTGCATATCATACCTGAAGCATATGCCCTTCCATTGTCAATCACTATGTGGCAGCAAGTCTTAAAGAGGGAAACAATCTCAATTTAATGAGACTGACAAGGCTGTACCCTGCTATGCTGAATAACAAGGGGCTTCATCCATTCTATTCAAGAGACACCAAAAACTCAGAGTAAAAGGAGATGGTGATTTCTGGAATTTCAGATTTAAACTTTGCATGCAGATAGAGCCATAACCTAGTTTCCCACTGTCTTTCCATGAAGAGTCAACTCTTCTCAGAGACTCCTCCAGAGATGCACCCTGAATCTGCACAGCGCTGTGTCCTCTCCCCAGCTCCCTACAGCAAAGCTAAAGGGGCAAGCAGAAGCCACCATGCTCCATCAGCAATACAGAAATGCAGGGTCAGATAAACGCATTGTGACCTTAACTCTTCCACCTTTCCTGAACAGACTTTCAAGCAACTCACACCACCTCCATCTTCTAGTGAAGGTTATTTGTTTGGGGAGTGACCTCTTCTGAAACACCCCATGGTATTCCCCACAATCACTGGTCCAGTATGGAGTCTACAAGAGACTCAGTAGCAGTGCCTAAACAGAAAGGAAGGTTTAGAACTGGGCTGGATGCAGAGAACATTGGGGGATGGGGCAGGATAAGCAAAGATGCTGTTCTTCATCCAGCTCCTGGCATCACTGGTTGGAGGCAGTGTGAAAGTAACACGCTAGATTGAACAGCAGGTGGATCTTAGGACTGTGTGACTTGTCTTCAGAGAAGAGGTAGGTTTAATGAATGTCTCACCAGTCCCTGGAGTGTCACTGGGCAGCTTGTGGTTCTTCCATATGAAATCCGGACTGTTAGTAGCCTTGTATGTCTCGTTGTTTTGAGTGTTGAAGTACAGAAGAGGTTTGAACTATGGATGTAGGAGGGAAGAAATGCAGTCAGCAGCTGTGCTCTCCCTCTTTCGTCCCTTGCTTCAGACTACTCTTAATAAATGTACTGCCCAAACTCAAAGTTATTCTTGCTCTTTCTGCTACAATGGTGCATTTCTCAGCATAGCCATACGTTCAGCTGCCATGTTCTTCCTCATTCTCCTCCCTTCTCTCTGAAAATAAATTTACCGATCCCACAAAATACCAGCTGCACTTCACTTACTGAATCACCAGATGACATCAATCCTGTCAGTCTCCAGCACACCTTACATGACCCCTTCTGGCACGTACAGCATGCCTTGGCACTCCACCACTCCTGCTGTAGTTATTTGCATCATTCTTATGCAATAGTACAGGGCACTTTGTTTCTCTTTTCACATATAAGGTCAGACACTTGCTCCCTGGCCATACGTACATGCTTTGCAGACTTTGATGTGTACAGCAGGGTCAGATTGGTATCAACGTCTCCAAATTCATCTAGAGTCACAGGACCCAGTACACCTGCAGACACAAGGAATTAATCAGAGAGCTTGCGTTCTCAGAAGCACAAATGGGGCAGGAAGGATGGGATAAAAAAAGCATTTCTGATACTCCAGGTATTTTTCTTCTTCATGTATGTGCTAGAATATGTATCAGCTCACTATGGCGCTACTTCTCCATTAATACAACGCTACATTTTCTCTGTAAAAATGGGTTTAACTGACTGCACTGAAGAGGAAAGTCTCCCTCTAGCTATAGGAAAATATATTTTTCGGGTTTCTTTAGCCTAACAAGAATGTCAGATTAACATCCCTTGAAGGAACCATTTCAGAAGTGAGAAGGGAAATCATCTGTTTCCACCTGTAGTTTGAATCTATCAGCTAGAAAGGAAATACAAGGATCCTTTCATTCCCTTTAGTCTTTTGGAAACTGCATGCTTGGCTCTAATAATATTTTAACCAGGTTCCCAAGTCCCTCCACACAGCTTGATTTTGCTCCCATGAAGTTGGTTGTCTCAATAAGAGCACAAGTTAAGCTAATAACCACTACTCCTTAAAGTCCCACCTTCATTATCCCCCTTCTTTTTTACAGGAGGGTCTTTTTGATCAGCTTCAGATTGCTCTTTTGCTGCTCTTGATGATAACTTGTTTTATTTTTCCTAAAGCTCAGTGTCATCATTATTTTAGCTCAGGAACTACCTTCTCACTTTTCACCTCAAAAACCAGTGCTTAGTTTTTCATGGTGCACCTTCTTAATATCAAAATAATTATTGGATGAAATCCCTACTGTATGAGCGTCCATCACAAGAAACAATGAAGGTGATTCAACACCCCTCACTTTTAGGATTTTTTTTAAACTAAACCTGTAAGTAGTGAGGAGCATTGCAGTGCAGTATTTCAGATAAGTAAAAGTTTGTGCAACTTAACTTTCAAATTTAGAATTAAACTGAAGAGTTTACTGATATTCAAAAATGGATGCTGTCTCCAGGAGGAATTAGTAAACTGTATCTTGCTAGGTATGAGGATACCATGGTTAAAGCAAAGATAAGACCAAAACCTGTTAGGCCCTCTTCAAAAAATCTGGGAAACTTCTACACATTTGTTGAACATAGTTGAGACATAAACACAAAACTCTGAGTCATCATTTTGGTGCAGATCTCTAATGTGAAACAACAGCTGCAACTGTACTCCCAGAAGGGTAATGATGTCACTTCTTTGTGTAAGTCTTGCCTCTGCCTTTTCCTAATGATTGAATTCTCTGATTTTAAGCACGTGGCCTACAAAATAAAAGCCCACTGGTGCTAGACAACCTGTGAGAGGAACCTGTGAGAGAAAGCTGACTAAGAAGAGTCAAGCCATTGTCAGCTGGCCTACACTGAGATGCAGGCACCCAGGCCTACATGGCTTTGTAAACTGGAAAAGGTCAAACTACTTCATTAAAGCTTAGCTCGTTGACTTCAGAGTAACTTTGAACATCAAGTACTGAAGATAACATCCTTTTAAAAATTACATATATATAAAAAAAACTCTTTAGAGGGCTTGGACTTGTTAAGTGTAGAAGTGACTTATTCTAAGTGTGCTTAACTCCAAGTTTCTTTCCCCTCATCAGTTTAGTGAACTCTGCACAGCACTGTACTTATTTTACCTTCAAAAGTGGTATTTCGGAATTCATTGATGAAACTGAAAGGTGACACTGGGCTCTGGGAGACGACAAATTTCTTGAGAATATGTCCAAACAGCAAGACTGCATTAAAATAGCCAGCAAGAAAGTCATCTTCCATCTAGAAGAAAAGAAAAATAAAAACAGTTTGAGAGTTCGTGATTCTGCCTTAAACTTACAACTTTGGTTGTCTGCATCTGGCAGAAACTCCAGCATGGAAGACCAGAATCTGCTGAACACTGAGTGAGTACATGGCCAATGCCACACTAGTGTTCTCACTTGGAAAAATAAAGGTAAACAAAATATATGTTTGGTGTACAAAGACAGGGGGGTGGTGAAAACTTGTAAGAGGCCAACATAAAGCTCTGGCATGCTGATCCTGGTGCAAAGAATTCAAGAAATTTTACACTCTAGGTTCTTGACGGGTCTAATTTGCTCAGTGTCTCCCAAAGACCCTGGCTTTGGATTAGATTTTCTGTGCAGATAATTCAGTGTGGTGCCAGCAAGTCTGGGCTTCCAGATGGCCACAGCTAAGGGGCAAGGAGCTATGCCAGAATTTCCAGCAGCCTGCTATAGAGCTGGCACCCAAAAAATTTTGAGTCCAGGCTGGGGGATCTAGAAGCCTTGTAAATCCTGCCAGAAGCTTCAGGCTGCCTCCTGAAAAGCTGGAGCTCAACACCACAAATCCTGGGAGGAGCTCTACATGAAGGGCCTGGTTCCTAGGCAGATGGCAGGAGTATCAGTTTCACTAAGCAGATACAGCATTTCCATAGTTATTCCTTTTGTGGAAATTAAAAATGTATATTTCCTACAGGGAAAAAAAAAGTTTCCTGTTTATGAAGTTTATATGAAAAGCCCCTGGACAGAAACTGCAATGGTTGTCACCTCTTAGACATATCTGCACAACTAAATCAGTCAACAGTTATTAGTTCTGGACTTTCCATGCTTGTATCTCCATTACACATACAGAACTTACTTGAGTGATGCCTGTAAGATTGTCAGTCACTCAGAAGTGGAGACAGAAAGCCATGTACCTGTAAGTTTCCCTCACACTCCACGAATATGGCACTTGCAGACCAAATGAAAAGCTTGAGTTGCACTTCACAAAGCAGGAACATGACAGCCTGCATGTTTGCCTTACAATGCTATATTTTCACATCATTACCTCAGGACAAAATGTCATCCCGCAATAATACAAGAAAATACCAGCATAGAAGCATGACAGGGGATGATAACAGCTGCATTTTTAGTTTTCATTTCCTAGTGCAGGAACACGAATGAACTGAATGCAATAATTGGATATAAAATAGTTACCAGGATGTCGTCCTCAGTCTCTATGTAGTCTTTAATTACAGTATTGTAGCTGTATTTAGCTGGTGGCAGAGTCAGGACAAGTACATTCTGCATGTAATCAGCTGAGCTGTTCTTCCTGAAGTACGTGTTACTGCAAAGCAAAGCACAAGAACACCACAAACTCTCAACAAAAGCGTCAGTGGTATCCACGACAGAATCACTCGCCTCTTCCCAATGGTACTGTTATTTAACAGGTTACAACAGTAGTTCTAAAAGTAAAATTTCATCGTGCACACAACTCTTTATATTGTTGGTTCCCTGATGCCAGCTTTTGTGATTAAATATATTAATAGGTAATATCAAAGAGATCTGGCAATCTGACACTCTGTTTTTTTCAAGCAGAGTCTATATTTATTAAAACTCAGTCTCTTCTTGGAATCCACAATACTGCAATCACAGTTTCTTCATGTTACTGTGCCTGTTTCTCACCTTTTCTGCACTCTTTTGCATGTTCCTTTAATTTTAATAATTTCTACTAGAACTGAGCATAGCAGCATTTGGCCTAAAAGCATTTAACATGAGGGCATGAAACAATCAGAGAGGTGCAGAGAGCAGCTTATTGATTTATTTGTCTAATTCAGTGAGATAGGAAAATCAGAGCAAACTCTGCGAACTTGAAAACTATGCTAGAACAAGGAGATGCTATTGTGGCTTTCAGGTCTCTTTGGTTTCATCACCCTGACAGGCCATCTGGAAGTGCTTCACAAACTGGCCACCACTAGATGCACATATTAAAGAGGAATGTAGCAATAGATATTAGTGTCAAGTGGCAGCAACTGTCATTGCTATAGCTGGATCAATAAAAAGAAAATAATTGCATAATCCTTCTCTCATTATTCATGTTTGATCATACTTTTATTTTTTTCAGTCAGTACTGTACTAAGATGTTTTGGGCAACACAAGTTCTGCTCCATGGTCATCTGATGGGATTCTGACACCAGAGCCCCATCCCTGCATGTTACTGAACCTTCTTACTTTTATATTCCACTTTTTACCCTGAAGAATTTCAAACTGTTTTTCATCCAGGCTTGGAATGAACTAACCAGTTGGAAAGGATACTTCATTAGATTCCACCAGACTGGATAATCCTACAGTATTCCACCTTTCCTGAGGGAGGCTTCAAGACTGTTTTGTGTCCTGGCTGCCAGATGGCTCAAAACTACAGAAAATTTAAATCTATCACTTTGTCTGAGGGACTTCACTCCTGGAGAAGCATGGGACTTTGCCTACTATAGCTTCAGTTTCCATCTAACACGTGTCTGTAGTTTGCTTGTTGTAAGGAAAATAACATGATTTGAGACACTCAGCAAAATCAGGGGTACGTAGCAAATTTGAGGGCAGCAGCATATAAAAGAGGCTGAGGTGACTGGGTGTGCCAGAAGGATGTACATCACAGCAGAGAAGCCTCTAATCACCCTCACCTAATGCAACCACTACACGTGCAACACCAAGTTAAAGCACTCACATATATAGTCCCTACTGTGCATTTGCAAAGAAACAGGAATTGTGGTCAGTTGCCTCAGGAAAGCAACTGGGGATTCCTACTGCCTGGATAAAATGGTGTAATGCCTAAAGCTCTTACAGACACTTCTGGAAAACATATGGTGAACCTGAAAGTGTACAGGACAGAGAAGAACCTGTTAGAACCTGAACCACAGGATCCTGTTTGGACCCAAAGGTTAAATGTCTGAAGTCACTAATTCGAAGTTCCTCAGACCTGACTTGTCAAGGTCAGCTTTAGACACGAGGAAGTCCCATGGGCCCTGGAAATTCATGGATTCTTTTTGCTACATCAACAGTGAAATAAGTAAAATCAAGACATGGGCACATACATTTGCTGTGTGATCATCCATCCATTATGCTGCCAGCACAGTCCTGGGCATGTTTTGGTCTAGGCCAATTAACTTTCTCCCAGACTGTGACTTGCTATGGCAACTGGAGCCATACTCCAAAAAAACCAGTTTAGGCATCTGTACATAGCCATGCCAATGCGAGCTGTACTCTGTTGCTTTAGGCTTCGAACCAAGGATCAGCTCTCAGTCCTCATATACAGCCCAAGCTTTTGAGGCTACCACTGATAAGGCCAGTTTATGTTAGTCCTCACCTACAAAGATTTTTGTAATTAGCAATATAAAGAGGAAATTAAACAAATCAAAACTTAAGTTGTATACTAAGAAACTTCTGTTAGATTTATGTGGTCATAAAGATGTTCAAGAGATAAAGTACAAGATTTATAGAGTAGAAAAACAGTTGTATCACTCATTTAAATAATTTTAAAATGGAATAAATGGAGCCTAGAAAAATATACTGTAAGTCACATTTACATAGTTGTCTGGTTGGGCAGAGTGTATGAAAAATGTACAATATCTCATATGAACAGCTCATCACCATTCTGACTTTGGACTCTGTACTTCTCTCATGGCTTCCTGCACTGAGGAGTTAACCCTGCCTGCTCTGTCACTGCCTTAGAAAAATATTATATGGAATAAAGAGGATGTTGTAGAGGATGTGCCACAAATGAAACACTAAGCAGCTTAGATAAATGGCGAGACATGAGGAAAGACAACAATAGAAAACATTTTGTAAAAGAGCATTTCTTCAACAAAACAAACCCAGACTATTTCCATTATCTGTACCCATCAGCAAACTGCAGAGAAAAAAGGAAAAGCAAAGGTGATACTTTACTTGAAGAGATCTATCAGGATGATAACAATGTCATTATCCACTTTTCCCGTCCCTAGGTCTGTCCTGACATCCTCTGGAGACCCACACATGATGATCACTACAGATTGGGAAAAAATGGAGGCAAATTGGTGAGAGATGCAGACAAGAAGAGGACATTTGCCTGCTCCCCTATGTTTGAGCAGCAGGTAGGCACATTTATCTGTGCTGCGCTGGGACCCAGGCACAGAGCTACAGCCTCTCTGCACTAAGAGTAGGACATTTGAGGGTAAGTGGTGAAAGGTGCCTCAACACCCACACCATTTTCCATCTGACTGCACCAGAGCACTACCATTATCTCACTGAAATAAGCATTAGGAGTTCTGATGCCATATGGGCTATTGAATCTGAACATTTCTAGGTTAAATGGCATTCAAGTCATGGTTTCATTAGCTTGCTTACTCTCACACTCACTGGGCCTGCTGATGCCAGGTGCTTAGTCTTAGGAGAAGATGAGGTATTTAGTCAACCATTTTTCCAGTTTAGATGAGTCATTTCCAGAAGTGCCCCTTGATGGCAAAACGAGGCCCATATATGTATCAGGGCTGCAAATACATGAATGATCGAGAGCTTGTAGTATCTGTGTTCTTGTGGTATTTAAAGCCCTTCTTAGGACAAGTTGTGATTCTTGGATTTCTGAATCTTTCAGAAAAAGGAGCTTGTGCCTAGATGGGATAATTCAAAAGCTCTCTGGAACCAGGGTATTCCCATGTATTTTATGGGGATAGAGGGAGGAATCTAGGAATGTTGTGCCATTTTATGTTTACATCCATTTAAAATATCTGTGTTTCCACCATTTCTGGTGACAGGCTATCCCTAAAACCTAACTAAGGGGTAAGTTTGATTTCCTGGGAAAAGCAACTTACTTGCAGGGACGGTGCACCCTCAGCCCCTCCTTACCGTTGCTCTTCCGGTTTGGATTTTGCACGATTTTTTTCAGCTGCTCTGGAGTCCTTAAAATATCCTTGAACTTCAGTTTTTCAGAGAACTTAGTGATTCCAGCATCTAAAGCATTCATGTACCTGACATAAGAGAGCACAGATATTGTCAGAAAATTGCTAAGTCCTCACATTCTCCTAAATCATCCACAGTGGAAGACAGGCTGATTCACAGCACACAGGAGTGTTTATAAGCTGGTATGAAGCCCTTTCTGCAGCAATAAAAGTGAGAAAATCAATACATGGCATGAAAGACACAGAAGTGCTTGAAAAGTCAACCAGAGCTATTTGAGCCTGGTGGTGCAAAGGATGGATTTGGAAAATACAATGATGTAACAAGACATTAACAATTAAGGGGAAAAAAACAGGGACATGGGGAAATTACAGTAAATCAGACTAACAGGGAGGCAGGGGCAGGAAGTGGTAATCTTAGAAGACACACGTGAAAGTTCAACTGAGTAAACAGGAGCTGCAGAAAGAACCAAGATAAAAAGCACATATGTACTCTGACTGTGAGAGAAGCAAAGGAAGGAAAGTAGCAACAAAAAAAGCCTACACAGAGTCAGTTAAAACTTGAAGGGAAAAATGAGCACAGCAAAAAAAGCAACGAAGTGAGTAAAAGCTTGCTAAAAGATTAAGGAAAAACAGTCAGCTCCTAAATCCTATTCTTGCTTCAGCATGTTGTGCCTGAGAAGAAAAATTCTGTTTGAAATAAAGTTTCTGCAGAAGGAAGACCAAGAGAACTCTCTGAGTTTTCAAACTATGTAACTTTTGATCTACCAGCACTGAGATCCCAGTCCTAAGAACTACTAAATATCTTTTGCTTCTTTTTTTTTTCCAGTAACAGAATCATTAACTATTAATTTACAGGAACATATGCACAGTTGAAACATAATCTGATTTTGTTATCACTGTGGGTATTCACTTATTTTTATACGCATATGGGAAAAATAATTAGCCCATGCAGTACAACTTGTGCTTTAGACAAAATGGATCTTTTTAAATTAGCCAGTTCAAAAACCTTCAAGTTTACAGTTTTCATTAAAACAGAATGAAGTGCATAAATTAGGATGAAAAATGGGCAGAGATACAAAATTAATTTAATTAATTTTAATTTTTTTTGTTAATTCAACAATAAGTTTGACCAATTCTGAAGTCATAAAGAAGGTCCTGAACAGAAGTATTAAAAAAGGCAAGGTAAGAAACACTTGGAGAGGTTAGAAATAACTTACATGCAATTACTTCCCTAAAAAGTATGAAACCTGCAGGGTTAAAGGGATTTAGTTAGTGTGTATAGTGCATTGGCAATTATGGCTGCAAACATGGAGGAATAGGGATTGTAGTAAGAGATAAGCAAAGTGCACTGATATTTCAAAACATCAAAGAGAGGTAATCATAGCAATTACATCATGTGATCAAATTGCCATCTATACTACGAAAGAAGGAAACAATAAAAGTCCCTAAATACATAAAAGAGAGTGAACTGGAGATCAGTTTTAGGTCCATGAATTCAGAAATAAAAAAAAATTAAGTATTATATCCAAAATGTTCCATAAATATATGCTTATATCACTCTGAAGCCAATACAGTCATAAATTTTGCTTCAAATTCTGCAAGCTCCTAAGGTTATCAATTTGAAATATATATAACAGTTATTTCCATGAACTTTTTGCTGCCTTTGAGCTACATTTAAAAAAATTAATAGGAGAAATGAGATTAGAATCAATCACAGGCTGATGTTTCAGGTCACAAAATGAAAACTGTCTCCTTTGTTCCAAACTGGTAAGAGCATAGCCCAAACTCTGCAATCACTGGAGTCATTTTGTTTGGGGAAAGATATAGTTTGAACAATAGTGCCCACAGATTGAGGACATTCATGTGGAGAAACACTGTTGGAGCTTGGTAAGACCCTGGTATGAGCCTCTCATGACACACAATTTATATCAAAGAGGCAATAAAAAGGTATTTCCATCAGAGACAACATGTGGGCTATGTTGTCCACAGGAAAAGCCAAGGCTTGCAACTATTTAAAATAGGCTGAAAGGAACATTCAGGTATGCACTAAAGCTAAAGAGTATCATTCATCTTTTCCTTCTCTCATTCCTTGGCAGTTGTAAGGCACCTCCCAAAGTGTAAGACTCAAAGAACAGCTTGTAAGAACCATGTCCGAGGGTGGAGACAGTGTTTATCAACAGTTGGGGCAGAGGTGGATCCAGATCTTACCAGAGGCATGCCTCTGAGGTTTCAGTCCTCTTGTAAATGTAGACAGATTCCCAGGCAGTGGGTTTGAATGGCTGCTGAGAATCTTTCCAAAAATAATAGAAAAATTCATTCACTTTCCTGGCTGGAGTCAGAAGGCGGGTTAGGTTCACTTTGTAGTCACAGGAAAGTCCAAAACTCCCTACAGAGATCAGAGGCAGGCTCAGTACTGTTTCAAGTCTGAAGGAAGAGATAAGAGGACAAGTCTGAACAGATTGCTATTGCACCAAGGCAGCTACCACCCTATTTCCATCCTCCAGTCCCTCTCTTCTTGTGCCCTGCATTAATTTAACAGCAATTTAAACCTGAGACAGAAGGCTCCTCAACAATACAAGTCTGTATTGGCACCAAAAAGCCCTGTTAAGCCGGTCCAGGCAGCTTGTCTCACTGCCCCCAATTGCCCATGCCCTTCTGAGTACCATGCACCATTTCAGCCCCAAGGATTGTGACAGGAGTCCAAAGGCTCAAGGGCCCATCTGCTTCTGCTTGCTGGCTGACATGGATTTAATGTCATTACTGGGACAGTGCTGCAGTGTCACCCCATTTTGCCATCAAAAAAGCTTCACTCCTACAACTCAAAGGAAAAATCCTTCAGTTTCACTATGGCGTATTTCAGGAGCTGTACAACAGCAGCAGTCAGGGAGAAAAAACTACAGTAGCCCTCTGCTGACAAGGAATTTGTTAGACAAAGATATTTTTATACACAGAAACAATAAGCTTTTAAAGATAAAAGTATTTTCTTGGATGCTGCAATCTTATCAGACTAGACTAAAAATATTTCAGTTCTTGTGTGTTGTTTTTTTATGACACTGAATTTTGCCTGCAAAAATCATGGCCATAAGAGTTGTTGGCATTATTGTGATAAAACTTGACCTTCCAGGTAAAGCACACTTACCAACTTACAGGGTTTTTACTTGTTGCAGCAGAAACAGAGAGAGATGATATAATAAGTGATGCCAGGAGGGTATTTCACTAATTAAATGGACTTTTTTCTGACAAAGTTCAAATAGAATTGAATAGAATCAAACAGAATAAACTATTCCAGTTGGAAGGGACCTACAGCAATCATCTAGCAGCACAATACCCACAGCATATTTCCCACACTCAAATTGTTGTAAAGTGCTTTTAACTGGAAGAGGACAGGTTTAGATTAGATGTTAGGAAGAAGATCTTTACTATGGGGGTGGTGAGGCACTGGAACAAGTTGCCCAGAGAGGTTGTGGATGCCCCATCCCTGGAAGTGTTCAAGAACAGGCTGGACAGGACCTGGTCTGGTGGAACGTGTCCTTGCCCAGGGCAGGAATTTGGAACTGGATGATCTTTAAGAGCTCTTCCAAACCATTCTATGATTCTATAAAAGTAAGGCACTTGTTCTGGTTTGCAAGGCTATTGCACCACAGTTCGTGTTCTTCATTGCTTTTCATAAACTTCCGCTATCCACTTTTACTGGTTTAACTGTGTCAGAGTCCAAGGAAAAGACTTTGGCATCATTCTGGGCATCTCCATATCCAGCAGACAGAAAAGCAAACACTAAGTTAGGAGGCACAGTGAATAAAATAGTGTATCCTGCATCGTATTTTACCATGGTGCTATACATGTATGAATTATTCTTTTGATTCTTCTATAAATCAATTGCATGTTTTCACCCACCAGTAACGTTGTATTCACTTCTGGCCATGCCACTCAAAAGTATAGAGCTAAAAGCAGACAAAGCTTGAGCTAAGGTGTCTCAATTCCCCCAGTTTCTGTCAATGAAACCAAAAGGTTACCAGAGTTTAAAAAGGGAAGGGATTGACCTGGGTCACCATATGAATTTATACATCCTAACTGATTGGAGATTTTAAAATTGTTTGCGCTAGAAGTCTGCAGATCCAGCTTACACTTTTGCCAGCATCTGAGAATGAACATATTAATGTATAATATAGTATAATATAATATAGAATTATGCATGTTCATGGCTAAGACAATAGTAGAGAGTTTAATTCTTCAAGAATGCTTCCTCAGGCAGAAGAGTTCAGATGACACTGTCTGCTCCCTATCTAAACACTTTTTACTAAAGATAGTTGGGGTTTTTGGATCTTCTCTTGGCAGATGTAACCCAGGCCACCCTCAATGACTGAACACTCATCCAGAAGGAGCCCTGTTGCTGCAGTACTGCAAAGTCTCCACACCTCATGCTCACATCCCTGAGCTGCTGCAGTGGCTAAAGAGTTAGGGCCTTTTGAACCATCCATCCATCCATCCATCCATCCATCCATCCATCCATCCATCCATCCATCCATTAATCAGTGTACTGTCAGGAATTAGAATTTTCCCTGCTAGCACTGAGATTTCATCAGTGGGTTCTAGAAGGGGATTTTCTTTACCCTACCAAACACAGTGCTATGCATAACAGTGTTACTGCCTTGACTGTAAACCTCAAGATGTCTGATGTCTTCTAAACCCAAATGTCTCTGCAGGTTTGCTGTTCACAAAACAACTTTGTTCAGCATTTGGTATCTTTAAAGGTGGTACTTACGAGACCATTTGGTAGGTGGCATAAGTGCAAGCAGGTCCTATGACAGCACAGCCCAGTGTGCCAGAAGCCTGCAAGGGATCAGAAAGGTCTTTAGGGGGCAGTGGAGAGAATGGGCAGAGAGAAGAGGATGGGAGTGTGAAGAAAATTCTAGATTTGAGGAGTCACACAATTTACCTAGAAAAGGCAAAGAAAAGAGTAGGAAAGGAGCTACAGCAGGTTTAAAGAACAAACCTAGAGTGGAGAAGGAAGAAATCACAGAACGACAAAAAAAGACAGAGGACAAAATAGTTCCTGTGAGTGTGACCTTCATTAAGACACAGACAGCACGTTAGGATTAAAATGTTTCCACAATTGTACATTTGAAATGACGCACCCCAGCAGTGTCTGCATTTGCAGAAGACAGGGTGGCTGGAATTCCAAGGTACTGTGTATCAGAAAAATTATTAGTTACATGCATATGAAGCTAGTATCAAAAAAAACCCTTTTATGACCACCAAATGAGGCCTGACCAGTATCTTTGTGTGTCATGAGGGACAATTTCTTGGCAAAGACTATAGCATGTGCTTATAGATCACTAGACTTGAGAACTGACATTGGATTGACTAAGTTTCACTGAAAGGTGAGGATATCCACTGAAACAGGGCTTCTTACAATGCACCAACACTAACTGAAGCTTTTCCTCATATTAAGCTCTTCACATGGTTTCTCTCACGTGAGTTCTGCGATTTCTAGTGAGAAGCAAGCCCTTCATCTTTGCCCTTTGGGCATAGTTTCACATCCATTTCATTGGTAACAGTGCCAGCTAATGATTTCTCTGCCCACATGTTCCCATCGTCACACCAGCTCTTTCTTTTGTGTACTGTGTAAACTGATGGTGAACCAGATCAGGCTCTGATCCAGTTGGAAATGGACCTTTGTTTTTTTTAATGGACTTTTAATGGATTGCTTTGGCTGTGTGTGTACACAAAGAGCTGTGCAGATATAAAAAAGAGGACAACTGAAGCATAGGAAAAGGAGCCTGAAGCTGAAGGCTGACAGTCTCTGGGAAGCATTCATAGAATCTCTCTCCAGTATTTGCCTGCTTCTCTTCACAAAACATACAGAAACATCTTCTCTTTTAAAAACTTCACTTCCCTGGGGTCAGATTAGTTTGAAACCGAACAACAGGATAAAATTTAATAAGGAAAGACAGAGACACACACGCGCACACACAGGCATAATGAAAGAGATCTGCTACTCACATAAATTGTCTTGATGAGCTCCACACCTTCACAGGTGCTCGTACGACAGCCTTGTGAGACATAGAGTGATGAGGTAAAGGTGTGGAAGGTGGCATTGACTGTAACATTTTCTCCTGTAATGCAAACATAAAAGTAAACAGTGTCCTGAGGTGCAGATAACAACTAATACACTATTAGCCCCCATCTTTTGGCACAGTCAGAACAGTCTTACACTAGGAGATCTCCCAGCAAAAAGTTTCTACTAAATCCACCTACAACCTAACCCACACTACTATGGGGATGAGTCCATCACACAAAAAATTTGCTCCAGTGTGGACTGCTGACTTCTGATGAGTGTTAATACCTTCAGTACAAAGTACTTTTAGTGTTTGTCATTAGTAGAGACATTTTTTAAGGTTCAGTAAGGAGTAACTGAGATCACTTTCCAGTAAAATTGGACAAAATATCTTCTACTAGAGGGCAGAAAGAGAACAGATATTATTTCTTTGGAAACTCTTTTTCCCACAATATTCTGGAGGGTGACAGTAGATTGGTGATGTTGAAAAGAGAGGTAAGACACCAAAATAAATAAAACCATCATGATCCTAAATGAGGGAAACCATAAGGACTGCCGATTCCTCACACCTGAGGTGTGATCAACAGATGGGACTAAGAGGAAAATTATTTTCAGAAAGTAGAGACTAATGCAGTCAGGAGAGGAAGCAAGGACATCCCAACTACTGCACTAGATGCATCACTGATCTTATCTGATCCAGTTTAGCAATTCCCATATTCCCAAATCCAGCAGCACATCTCCAGAAAAGCATGCAGGAAGAGTCTGCCCAAACACCATGAAAACATACATGGTTCTGCCCATCTGTAGAGCACTTCTTTATTTACAGAGAGAGGCCATTATTTCTGTAAGACCTATATAAGATGAACAGACAGGCAAGGAGCCTGTCCAAGGAGCAGCTTGCTGAAGGTCAGATGAGTATAAAACTGAGACATGAAGTGTGACAAGAAACCACAGCAAGGGAGGGGTAACCAAAACCCATTGCCTTACCTGTTGTCTGGAATTCATTTTGTACCCTTTGCAAGGCTTGATTCACAGCTAATTTCAAACTATCAGTACTTGATGGGAAGTCCGAGTAATTCATGAGCATCACATTGATCACATAACTATTGTTGCTACAGCGATTTGAGCCAACTTCCTGCAGCAGCTGGAGCGAGGAAACCAAAGGCCAAATGGCCAGAACCAGTATCTGTTGCTTCATTATCACTCAGTTTAGACCCATTGTGTGTTCTCTCTCATTTCTTTTTCTCTTCCAACTCTCTTTCTTTCAGATTCTCTACAGTGGTTTTGTTCCTGGATAGAACAAAAGAGATCTCCACTCTGTAGGTGCAAAGACAGGCCGTATGATCCTTCTCTCCAGCACTTCCCTATCCCAGTCCCTGCCTTCACCTATGCCCGCCCCTCCGGTGTGGCACTTCAAGGTGAAAAACTAGCAACAGCAAGACTCAGGAAAGGAGAGAGGCTAAAGGTTGCTGTGAATGTTTGCTCATGGAAAGGCTGAGCCTATAAAACTGAAACATTACCAGAAACCTTGCCTGATAAGTGCACTAACTCTTCATCACAGGGATAAGCTGAGAAAGGGGAGGGGACAAATCGACTGTAAAGATAATTCTTTAAAATGGAAATAAAACATAAGGTCTCTTAAAGCCTAGAGGAAAACAGATGGTTACTTCACATTTGCATTGTCCTACATCTCTGATTACATTGCCACACCATCTCTGCAGGCTGAGCTCATAAATCAAGGGTGTATTTTCTTCTGTGATAAGCTACCAGTTTCATTCCTTTAGCTTATAACATTGAAGTACTTTTCGTGTTGGCAAAAATGTCCAACTTGCAGTTCTTCAGACCAAAGCCTTTGTTCTACTTACAGACTCAGCACAAAGATTGTCCACTCATACTCACCGAGCACTGTGCACCAAAGTGCCCCAGGTCTGCCCCAGGCAGCACAGGTCTCATTGCCCATTCACACCTTGTCAGGTGTCTCCTCAAATGGGCAGTCAAAATATTCGTACTTTATGTGATGAACCTCTTGCATCAGCTAAGGATTAGCAAAGCTGAAGGCCACATCTAAGTCCTGTGTGATCAAAGCTAAATTGCAACAGCATCACTAAAAGACACACACTAAAGGACACCTCAGTGCTGTTCCCAGGTAGGGCTTTCCTGAGTATTTTTCCTTAGAATGGTCTCAGGAAAGGTAGGCAGAATGAACGGAAGATCAAAAAAAACCCAAACAGAAACAACACCACCAATTCCACGATTTCTTTCAAAGCCTGTATTTAAAAGGTGCTGGATACACTTCAGATATATTTGCACAGATCTTTTTACATGATTCTATTTTAATACTGAATTATTATTGCTTGAATCTTTCTTATACTCAGAGAAGACTATAAGCCACTGTCCTAGTTCAGCAGGTGGGACCAGTTGTCACTGTGTGGGGGTGATCAAAGCTGTGTATTCTACCCCATCTATTCATTCCCAAGGTCAATGGCCCATTTGCAGCAGCTTCCCAGGGAGTCGTTAGCACCTCCACTCCCAGCCTGAGGAGGCGTAGGTGCTAATGGGCCATCAACAGTTCAAAAATACCCCATGACTCACAGAGTTAATCACCCATTGTGTGAGTCCCCGCCCTGGGGGAGGGACTGGATGCTCCCTGAGGGTACAAAAAGGGGTAGGTAAGAAGACCATGGGAACCTTTTCGTTAGACCCAGAGGAGCAGTAGGACCTCAACAGGAGGAGACCACCACTCTGGACCAGCCATCACCTGCACCAGCGGGTTTGTCACTTCCTTTTGCTTTGGACTTGGGGAAGCCACACGGGGCTCAGCACAAGGCTAACAAACCCCTTTGGGTTTGTACCCCAGGGCACTGTGTTACACTGCTGGGTTTTGGGAGTTGAAAGCAATTGCGCTTTGCGTTAGTGCATTTACTGTATTATTATTATTAAATTGTAGCTCTGACTTACAATCTCTCTCGTGTTGAGCTCATTTCTCCTGCTGGTTTACCTCTAAACCAGCACAGCCACTATTTAAAAGTAGATCTCGAACACCTCAGCATGTCTAACCTAGCATTTGTAATTAGTAATACAGTAATTCTAAATTAGCAGTGTGTCATGTAGACAGCTGGACTAGTACAGCTGCCTAGAGCCACAGATTGAGAATGGAATACAGCTTTTCTAGTGGAGATCATCTGCTCATCACTGCCCCATTTTATAGGTATTTCCAAAATCCTTGAAACTTATCCCATATAAGTCAATAAGAAATGTGTCATTAACTTCAGCAGAGCAGGATTTGCATTTTTATACCCTTCTTAGCCTGTATGAGAGAAATAGTCAGCATGGATAATGCAACTAGAGCTGAGTATTTTATCTTGCTGGTCACACAGGGAGTATGTAATGACACTGAGGTCTCCCTAGCTTTATATCTATTAATGTATTTATTTGGTTTTCACAGCAGCTTAAAACTTTCCTTTAAAAACAAAAGGTAAAATCAACCATAGCCTTAGAACAGCATTTCTTTTTACTCTCTCCCTTGGCCCTTGCCTTAACATAGGGAGTCCCCAGCCAGAACATAATATAAATTAATTGTTGACTTCTCATTTCAATTGCTTAGTGCCACGTCTGAAGATGGGAGCATGCTTTGAGCACCCGCTGACATGGAGCAGCATGAGGTGCGGCAGGAAACAGCAGCTGGAATGAAGCAAGCTCTCTCTAAACCTGCCACACTTTCCCTTGTACCTTGGGGCATTGGACATCAAACACAGTTGCCTGGCAGACTGATCAGTAACATCTGCTTCATGGGATAAGAGAGACAAAGAAAAACTGCGGCACTGTACTGTAAACATGAGAGTTACTGATATTACAGATGATCCTGAGGGTGGAGAGAAGAAAAAGTAAATGAATGAGTCAGGTGAGTAAAGCACAAAATTTGATGGGGCTGCCACAAGCAAAAGCAAAAGCTTCTGTATGTTTGTGTTTGTTGCTGTCAGTGCCAGGGGGATGTTTAGTCCCTGAGGAATAGAAGAGGTGAGACACAAATGCCAGGCCATTCCTAGTATCCTGTCTGCAGAACAAAGCTAAACTTCCAAAGATCCCAGCCAACTTCTAATTCTTTCATAATGTCCAGTCGAGCAGTTTATAAACCCAAGAGGTTACCAGTGATACAAACCAGACAGATATCTAAAAAAATTTTCCATATCTCTCCAGGTACTGCCTCTGCTATCTCAGTAACTTCTCTCCACCTGTGAGCCAGCTCTTACACTTCAAAGATTACTTGGTGAAGGATACAGTCCAGAAACCCAGAAGTCAAATAATGTAGGTGAGGGGGGGAAGCTTTTTGACTCCTACAGGCGACTGCAGCTTTAACTAGAAATACTGGCTTACAACAGAACTACAGGTAATGGGAGCATACTGAAGGCAAATGCAAATAACTCTGCCTTCCCCTGAAAGGGTGTGATGACATGGAGAAGCAGAGCAAAAGATTCAAACACAAGCAATATCCTGCTTAAGGTAACTTCTCCTGACAACCCACAAAATTCATCCCAAAAAGCATCTTCTGGAACTACCTATTCCCCCTTAGAAGTGTTGAGGAAGGAATAAGGAATAAGGTTTTAAGAAACTGCATCTGACATCCCCAGTGCATCCTTTCTATCAGTGGTTTCTACGCATCAGCTACTGTTATTATCTTGTCAGAAAGGTTAAAAAGATACCTTCACTGTCTGTGCAAGTGTCTATCCAAAAAGTCAGGTTTTAGATGAATATCAACTTGAGTACCTCATCTTTGTGATCCCAGCATTATTAACAGCCAATGGAGGTGTCCTCTTGAATCACTGAATATAAACCCTGTAGTTTGTATCACTTATTTTGCCTTCAGAAGCACAGAGATGATTAAGATTCAGATAGGCAGGCCTGTATTTACTTGTCAGAAGACAAAATTCAGTCCCTCACCACCACCACCATTACCAGTGCACATATTGCATAGCTGCAAAACACCATAATAGTTCTCTGTGAGTGTTCTTACAATCTGTGTAAGATTAGAAATACCAACTCAAATTAACTCACAGAGAACTGTATCATTGGTTTGAGTGAAAAGAGGCTTCTAGCATCTGGTTCTACAGCACTTTAAAGCACTGTGTTTGTTCTACTCTCTCTGTTTTTTGGATAATATACAACCAGATATTATTTGAAACTGATAATCAGCACTGACTTCCTGATCTAAAACTACTCTGAGGAGTTCTTTCAGTCTTCCAGAATATTCAAGGACACTCAGACAGAGAAAAAGAAGAGTAAAAAATTCCAAAGATTTGCTCCTCTAAGCCTCTTGGCCCATGTAAGATAGTGCTCTATAGAATATTTTCCAGTTCTTTTTTAAGTGTGCATGTGACAGGGCTTTCCTTGTTTCAGTGGCTTCTCTCTTTTTTGTGCTAATCCTGAAAGTCCTGAAAAACGGGAATGATAGACCAACCTGGGCACCACAAAATCCCTTTGTCTATCCAGCTCATATTGTAAAATTGCAACTATATGATGCACTGTCTTTTACCACATTCATTTTTAGTATCTTTTTACTGGCATCTAACCTATTTTGTACTTAATTACAAATTATTATTTCCACAAGACCACCCATAGAAAAGAAAACAGAGAGAAGATATGGAATGAATATTCCAGAAATCTCACAGAAGCCAAAGAATTAGGTGAAGGTATCAGCTGCCCCCAGTCAGTCAACCTGCTACTTGTAGTTGGTACCAATAGTCCTAACTGGAGAGTAAAAAGATGTTTTCTTTAATTTTCAGTATTAGAGAAAATCCTAAGGACATGAAATAATGTTTTTCTGTCTTTTAAATTATTTTTACAATACTTCTACTATCCAGATTTAGAAGACAGTAATATAAATTATTATGAACACAGCTGTGTAATATACATATATAGCAGCTCTATACATGTATTGCAGTTGCATATCAGCTATGTTAATTTTTCAGAACTGACCAGGTTTTTTTTTCTTATTTACTACATGAGAACACAGTGAAAGACTTTGCAAACATTATTCTTTGAGATTGGAACCATCTACTGATTAGCAACAAGCCTGTAAACCAGCATATAAATATGTGGGTCAGGTGATCCACGATCCCGATAGTACAGCATGATCCTGATAATATTGCCTTTCCCATGCACTATTGAGAGTTTAGGTTGCTGCCATAATCACCTGCCACAATTTAGTTGCTGACACAGATTACAACGAAATTATACAGCAAAGCACTGACTGTTCTCATTAGAAGTTACCAATCTAGTACGAGGAAAACTACAGACAAGGATAAGGAAAGTTGTAATCGGAATTGCATCATACCCCAGCAGCTTGGGCGGTGGCCACATTCTCCCATTGATCTATGTTGCCACATATCAGAAGATGAAGCGAAATATGTGATGTGTCATAAATATCTAGCTCAATTAAGAAAGTCTTCTTGCTGTTAACCCTTTCCCAACACATATACATTTTGATGTGAATATTATTCATCCACCCAACTTCTCTGCTACCAGTAAATAGCAAGAGGTATCTCCTCTTAACTGCTGTTTTCTATCTCTAAAGAACTTTGCTTCCAGAGTGACAAGGCATATTTTTCTTTTCAGCATAAGGGGTTGCCTCTGTTCTAGACTCCACAGGATACAGCTCTGTCAAGTGACAAAGGTAATCTATCTATAATGTGCAAACATTTGTTCTGCTTTTCTTTAAAAAGGTAAATGGTTTGAGTGTGTAGTAATTTATGTCTTGGACATATATTTAAGTTTCCTCAAACTCTTTTCTTTAAACATTACACATGTTTATACTATGTGATGGGATGCAGTTAAGAGATCTTCCAGCTAGTGCACACTTGATCCTGTAAATCCAGATGGCAGTGGAATACTGTGCAAATATATCAGCACACATACCGAACCAGTACAACTGCATTCTCTGGGATGTAGCACTTGCAACTATGTGGCTTTCTGGTTTGGATAAGTTTGTGTGGATCCAGCTAACCATGCATTGCATTTTCAGTTCCAACACTGACTTGTGCTGGATCAGGGAATTGTCTTGCTTCCCTTCCCTTGGTTCTACACACATAAGCTAAAAACTTACCTAAATCAGATGCTGAAATCAAATACAAGGACAGCTTTATGTTACTTTTATTAACTTGAGTGAATATTGATGATAGGTTGGGTGCTGGAAGTATTAGGAAAATTCTGAAGGTGCACTTCCCACAGATCCATAAGATCACAAATATAAACAGCAGTGAAAAACCCATTCCAAAATACAGATAAAAAACTATGAATTTTCATTTCACCATTTGGAGGTCTTTAACCAACATGGCTCTTGTTTGCTTTCATGACCTGAGCAATAGAGACCAGACAAAAGTGTTAAAGGTGCACATGATCTATCAACTTATATATTTCTCTCCTCATGGGTGCCCTATCCAGGGCAGAACAAGACTCAGAAGTTGCTGATGCCTTTAAAAAAGAAGTGAGTATTCTTCAAGTTCCTTGCTTTTAAAGGTATCATTTCCCTTTTTCTCATCTAAATGGATTCCTTTTGAACCTCTAGCAGGGAACATTTCATTGCTCTCACTTTTACGCATCATTGATCTTGAAATGTTGTCAGATGCATTTCCAAAGGCACAAGATGCAGAACAAGGTGAAGCATCATTGCTGAAAGGACATGATCTTACTCAGACATTATGGAAATTGAAGCACATGATTGTTGCTGATGCAAAGGTCACATCATAACCTCTTGCTTTGGTTATATGATGATTTTTTTCCACTTCCTGATTTTCCTTTCTCTCCCTTTTTTTATTTCATTTCCCTCCTTCCTTACCTTTTCTTAGATCTCTTTTTCCACTCTGTTTTTTTTATTTGAACACTCATTGCACTCTCCGATGCTTATCTTGGTGTTTAGTCATGGGTCCATGATTTCACTTGTGCTGCCATCAGTGTAAGTCAATTCCCATTCTCCCAGCAATTCTGTGTGGAAATAAACATGATCATTAATCATTTTACAGCTCACAGCCTCCAAGATAATGGCAGTGGTGAAGGTAAGAGCTGCAGCAGTTTTCCAGTATTATGATAAAGTGACAAACTTCTTGACGTGTCTTTAATTTATGAATTTTCATCTTAGTGTTTCATATGAGGAAAAGATTATAACATCTCCACCTACTTTGTTCTTCACCTTAATAATAATTTCTGTGCCAGACATGCTAAAAATATTTTGGTCAACTTGACAATGCTAGCACTTCTTATCTTAATTGACACTGTCCTTCTTGTGCCCAGAGAAAGCCCATGGCACCACACATCTGTTAATTCTCATGCATTTCCCAGCTTTGGATCCACCACATATGAATTCAGGAGACACAGAGAAATGGGAGAAACCACTGGAGAAGCTGGGAGCTTTCTTTCATTTGAGTAAGTATTTTAGCTGTATTTAATATGTAGATTCTTAGAACAGCAGGATCATGTGAAAGAATCTATGTAAAAATCTATGAAAAAAACCTGAAGAAAGCAATGTAGCAAAACTGTATTTTCGGTTTTTATATTTTTCTTTGTACTGTCTGCTTGCTTGCACTTGAGTAAAAAAATATAACACCTTCATCAGTGACACCTTCTGTTTCTTCTGGTTTTCCCCCTTTATCCAATTGACTTCAGCATTTCTATAGTTAAAAAAATCTTAAATCAAAATCTTCAGTTTTCTTAAGTTTATTGTACTGAGCCAGAATATTCTGTGGCACAATTGAAAATTACTGCAAGGTATTTACAACCACTATCATTTCCCTTCAGTTTGAACTGAATTACTTCTGAGCCATTGTTTCAGATATGAAAGGAAAAAGGCACCTCAATATCCTTGTCAGTCTAGATGTTTTTCTTGGTGTCACAATGTTCTGATAGAGGAGACTCTTAAGTCTTCTAGCCTGATGAAATTATTTTTCTGTTAGATAATAGAAAATTCTAGAAGACTGATAAGAGGACAGATATCTATATTATATGAATTAGTCTATATATACAACCTTGACAACATTAAAAAACACTTAAAATCAAATCTCTTAAAAGGCAAATAATTTCAGAATTATTTATGGAAAATTGATTTTCTCCTGACAGAAATAATAGAGAAGAGCTATAAAAGGAGGCCAAACCACTGGCATATATTCTTTATTACTCTGAATGACTAACTGAAAATTAATTTCTTCCAGAGAAATCCTTTGTGGATGAGTGGATTATTTGCCTTCCTTCTTTATGGCCTGCAGTATAAAAGCACGTGTATCAACAAGGGACACTGTCATGGTGTTGCTGTGGCTTCTGGTGCAGAGTAACCTCTCGGAGATACTTGCAAGCTGGGTGCATTATTCCTGGGTCAGCTCATCTTGAAGTGACTGTGAGACAGTAAGGAACCCACACTGAAGAAGCAGCACAGAGTTCTTTACTGCTGGTCTGTTACAGATGATTGCAGTATGACAGGATATATTTACTAATACAAACAAACAAACAAACAAAAAAGCACTTTTAATGATGAATTTTCTTCTCAAGGAAGGAGGAAAAATGGTAGAAATACAGATACCTCAAAAGCCCTGTCCATGGACATGTGGTTTTTAATTAGAGTAGTCAGCAGTAGTGTAGTGTATTGGTCTTCTGCACTGTAATTTCTAATCATAGAACCAGTAAGGTCAGAAAAGACCTCTAAAATCATTGAGTCCAACCATCAGCCTAACACTGCCAGGTCCACCAGTTACCCAAGTGCCACATCTACACATCTTTTGAACACTCCAGGGATGGTGATTCCACCACTCCCCTGGGGAACCTGTTCCAATGCTTGACCACCCTTTCAGTGAAGAATTTTTTCATAATATTCAATCTTAACTTCCAGTGGCACAAGTTGAAGCTGTTTCCACTTGTTCTATTGCTTGTTACCTGGGAGAAGAGACCAACCCCCACCTTGCTACAATGCCCTTTCAGGTAGTTGTAGAGGGTGATAAGGTCTCACCTGGCCATTCTTTTCTCCAGGCTAAACAACTCCAGCTCCCTCAGCCATTCCTCATTACGTTGCAAAATGTGGAATATCTACACGTTTTCTTAAGAAAGGATGTTCTTTGGTGTTTGATCTTTGTATACTTTCACGCCTAAATCAACAAGAAAGGATATTTAATCCATGAAACAGCAGCTAACAAGCAAGGTCTAAGTGATGTCCAGGTATTAGAAAGCCAAATTACTTGTTGGTAGAATTATCTCAAGGTTTTGAGCTTGACATATTTCAATGATCTCAGACCTAGGGGGAGGTTACCAAAGCTTGAGAAGCAGGATGCCCACTGACAGTGGACCTAAATAATGCAGAATTTATGGGCACAAGGACATTTGGCAGAATGCCCAAGATAATGAAGAAACTAATAAGGACAACTCAGCAACTGTGCTCAATCAGCACTGATTGGGTGAAAGGTATTTCTGGCAGGGGGAGGTCACCACCAACCCAAGAGAACCACCAACTCGAAAGAAGAGATGAGGATGTGAACTAATTAGCATGAGAAGCAAGAGAATAATTAACCAATAGAAGACAGAACATTAATTAATAAGAGAACTAGGTAACTTGTAGATAATGAACACTAATGTCTTTATTTGCTAAAATGTGTGAATAGTAAAAAGTTTTCATAGAATCATAGAATCAGTTGGGTTGGAAAAGACCTCTGAGATCATCAAGTCCAACCCTTGGGCCAACTCCAGTCCCTTTACCAGATCATGGCACTCAGTGACACGGCCAAGCTCAGTTTAAAAACCTCCAGGGATGGGGAATCCACCCCCTCTCTGGGCAGGCCATTCCAATGCCTGATTACTTTCTCTGGAAAGAATTTTTTTCTGCTATCCAACTTCAATTTCCCCTGGCAGAGCTTGAGCCCGTGCCCCCTTGTCCTGTTGCTGAGTGCCTGGGAGAAGAGACCAACCCACACCTGGCTAGAACTTCCTTCAGGTAGTTCTAGACAGTGATAAGGTCTCCCCTGAGCCTCCTCTTCTCCAGGCTAAACAACCCCAGCTCCCTCAGCCTCTCCCCATAGGACTTGTGCTCCAGTCCCTTCACCA
>VWZD01008031.1:356078-419179 GCA_013396695.1 Sakesphorus luctuosus | reverse complement strand
TCCAGATCCCTCTGCAGTGCCCTCCTGCCTTCCAGCAGGTCGACACTCCCTCCCAGCTTGGTGTCATCAGCAAATTTGCTGCTGATGGTCTCAATCCCCACATCTAAATCATCAATAAAGATGTTAAACAGGACTGGACCCAGCACAGAACCCTGGGGAACACCACTGGTGACCGGCGGCCAGCTGGATGCAGCTCCATTCACCAGCACTCTCTGGGCCCGATCCTCCAGCCAGCTCCTGACCCAGCAGAGTAGTAGCCATGCTGGCTTTGTGGATTTGCCACCCAGAAGCCCCTTCCGCACAGCACTGTAGATAATGTCGACTCAGTGTGTGTTTTGGCCTCCTGCACACCGGGTGGAAGAACCCATTTTGGGACAACAATTAGACTTGTGCTCCAAACCCTTCAGCAGCTTCACTGCCCTCTGGTGGGCACCCTGCACCACCTCAGTGTCCTTCTTGTAGTGAGGGGCCCAAAACTGGACACAGGATTCAAGGTGTGGCCTCACCAGCATACAGGGGCTGGCCACACTGTTCCTGACACAGGCCAGGCCGCCACTGGCCTCCCTGGCCACCTGGGCACGCTGCTGGCTCGTGTTCAGCTGCTCCCAACCAGCATCCCCAGGGCCTTTTCCAACGGGCCGCTCTCCAGCCCCCTTGCCCCACGCCCGTAGCGCTGCCTGGGACTCTTGCGATCCAGATGCGGGCCCCGGCTGTTGAAGAGCCAGACCAAAGGCAGGAAAAGGACAAGCCCGGCAGTCCGGACCAGGCCGCTGTGACCGAGGGGCCACGCGGCGGAGGCGGAACCCTTGGGGGCGGGCCCGGTCGGCATCCGGCGACTGTTCGCCGCCGCCTTCCGCCGCCCCGCTGTTACCCCGGCACCGGCGCCGCGGAGCGCGGGCCCGGCCGCAGGATGGTGAGCGGCGGGATGGCGGGACGGCGAGGGGCGGCAGAGTAGCGAAAGGCGGCGAGGGGCGGCNGGCGGCGGGGCGGGCAGCACCGCCGAGCGAGGGGCCGCTCTAACCCGGCTCGGCTTTGCTCTTTTCCCAGATGCTCTCACGGGCCAAGCCGGCCATGGGGGGCACCCCGCCGCCGGGAGACAGGCGAAGAAAGAAAGGGAAGGAGATGCCGCAGCTGGAAGAACTCCTGACCCAGAGGGACTTTACCGGCGCGATCGCCTTGCTGGAGGTGATGCTTTCCCAGCGGTCCCGTCGTTGCGGGGCGAGGGCAGCCCTTCCCTTGCCTTGCGTCCCCCTCGCCTCCTCCCGCACCATTTGGGCCCTGCCGCGGCAGCTGCTGCCCCTTGCTTAGCAAAGCCGGGTTTGGCCTGAGAGAGCTGCCTGCTGCTGCCCTCAGAGATGTGAAAGCAGCTGCACCCAAGTAGCATCCACAGCTGTCAAACCATCCGTGATATATGATAGCCTGCTATTGCTTTGGTTGTCTGTGGGGCTCTAGAAACTGTGTGGCACCTGACAAAATTCTTACATTCTTTATTCTCTGCAAAGTTTAAACAGCAAGTGGGTGAGCAGGAGGAGGATGCCAGCCTTTGGATCGGATACTGTGCGTTTCATTCGGGTGACTACAAGAGAGCTCTGGAGGTAAGGTGGGGAAATGCTGCTCCACAAGATTGGAAATTGGGATGTTCAGATAAAGCAATGACAATGGGAAGAAGATGGTCTGTAATAGGGAACAGCCCTGCTAGCCAGTTAAGGTACAAGTGTTTACTAATAAGGCAGATGCTCTGGAAAGCAGTTTGGGTTGAAAAAAAGGATACTTACATATGAAAATAGAACTTTTTTATGTTATCTACCATCTTGTTTAATACTAGGCTCAGTAGCCTGATTTGCCCCTTTTGCATGTCATAGTTCATGTCCAAAATCTTCCATTCCCTTTTTGCAGCTGGCTTTCCACAGTTCTATTTTTCATTTTTAGTTATGATTTTGTCTTCATTGTATAGCTTATCTGTGATATGCATGATAAAATTCTTTCTTTAAAGGTTGATGCCCCTGGCCATTTAATGGTATGAGGTTCAACAAGGCCAAGTGCTGGGTCCTTTGGCCACAACAACCCCCTGCAGTGCCACAGGCTGGGCACAGAGTGGCTGGAGAGCAGCCAGGCAGAAAGGGACCTGGGGGTACTAATTGACAGGAAGCTCAGCATGAGCCAACAGTGTGCCCAGGTGGCCAAGAAGGCCAATGGGATCCTGGCCTCTATCAGGAATAGTGTGGCCAGCAGGACCAGGGGAGTAATTCTTCCCCTATATTCAGCACTCTTGAGGCCACACCTCAAGTCCTGTGTCCAGCTCTGGGCCTCTCAATTTAGGAAGGATTCTGAGGTGCTGGAGTGTGTCCAGAAAAGGGAAATGAGGCTGGTGAAGGGTCTGGAGCACAAGTCCTATGAGGAGTGACTGGGGGATCTGGGCTTCTTTAATCTGGAGAAAAGGAGGCTCAGGGAAGACCTTATCACTCTCTGCAACTCCCTGAAAGGAGGTTGTAGCCAGATGGGGTTGGCCTCTTCTCCCAGGCAACCAGCAATAGGTCAAGAGGACAGAGTCTTAAGCTGTGCCAAGGGAGGTTTAGGTTGGACATCAGGAAGAAGTTCTTCACAGAAAAAGTGATTGGGCATTGGAAAGGGCTGCCCAGGGAGGTGGTGGAGTCACTGTCTCTGCAGGTGTTTAAGAAAAGATTGGGTGTGGCACTCAAAGCCGTGGTCTAGTTGACAAGATGGTGTTTGATCATAGGTTGGACTCAATGATCTCAGAGGTCTTTTCCAAACTAATTGATTGTATAATGTACTTTATTGCTCTTTTTTATGTTTTCTTGTAGTAGGTAATTCAATTAAACAGGACATTCTTATTCTCCAAAAGGTTCAAGTCACTAAAATATACATGTCAATTACTCAAATATGCCTACATTTTAACATTTGCATCATACAGTTCTGTCATGTCTCTTTCAGTGTGTGAGTCCATAAGCAGTTAGTTCTCTTGTGTCCACTTATGTCTCCTCTGAAACTCAATTTGTTGCCAATCCATTTGTTTCCAGTGTCCCTGGGATCATTTTACCTTCTCAGCAGTCCCAGCATATTTCTGTGTAGGAATCTTAATGATTTTTCGTTGTCTGCCTTGCTCTGTCCCTCCAAGGGCTGGAATTGCTGTGCACACCAGAACAGGGACACATGTGGTGATATCCACAAGGCTGCATATAACCTAGTGAAGATTTGAAACAACTCAGTCTGGCTGAATATTGGTTGTCTCTATTGCACTGTTCCTACAGGTGTGAGTTGCTGGGTGCACACAATGCTGTGTTGCACTGTTTAAGGCTTGCTGGTTTCTGTCAGTGTCAGCTGGGACATCTCCATCACAAGTCACTGTGAAGTGTAACTGAAGTATACCTGGTTTTGCAGTCTTTAATTTGCTTTTCCCAGAAGAAATTTTAAAAACAGATGATAATTTAAACTGTTAACAAAAGAAAATAAGAAGAAAATAAATAGATTATAGAACAGTGATGATATTTTCTCTTAGATAAAATGAAGTGTTTAGTGATATAGGGTCACATGCATGAGATGTGTATGTGAAGTGAAACACTAAAGTTGCCAAGAAAATTCACAAGGCACTCTGCCCTTTAAAAATTGAAGAGGAAACATCCATTTGAGATGTTAGAAATGCTAGTGAATTAAACTGACAGTGTACACAGTATAGAATGTGAATAAATTTGAAATAAATTCTGCTCTTTGGAATGCCTGGTAGGTGCTTTTATAGCCAGAGTAGATTTTATATGTTTCCTTCAAAGGAAAAGAACAACTTTTTTATTACTTTTAATTAGTTTTCACATGTGGTGTTTGGTTCACCACTAGGTGATGCTGTTGATTCAGGGTTTTTAAAGCTGCAACATAGCTGTCCTTTTCTCGTTTTTCCTGTTTTTCTGGCCAAGTAGGGACGATAAAAGATTTGTATTAATGGTTTGTGCATTGGGGTTTTGTGTGTGTGTTTTAAGTGAGAGATCACAGGGCCTATCTTTTCAGTTTTGACTGATTTTTGGCACAGTGATGAGTCCTGATATCTTTGTCACTATTCTGGTGCCATGTGAAAAATAAGCCTGTGCATCTCAACGTAGTTTCTTTGGGGACAAAACACTGTAGTTGTAATTCCTAAGCCTGCAGGAATCACTCCCCTGACTGTGGAGACTGAAGTGCCTTTCATTTATCAACCTCAAGGTTGAAGTATAATGCTGTATCTCCTCTGCTATGTTACTACAAAGGCTTTATTGCTGTATTCTCAAGGACAAATTCCTTGATTATACCCTCAAGATCTTAGAACATTTTTGGGGGGTGCCAAGAGCACTATAAATAAAATACTATGGGTTGAAGATTCTGCAGAATTCTCCAGAATGACACTGCACACAATCTAAATGATTCACTCTCCTATATGTGCCTGCAAGTGACAACACAGTCTGTGTCACTATATTCACAGTTCATGGTTTGTAGTCCATATACTTGATGAGGGTCTTGAGAAATTACACTGTTCAACTCTTTTATTTACAAGGACACTTTTGTAGTGTTGATTACATACCAACTTTTGGAGAAGCTTGAGCATCCACCACTGGGAGAAATGGGGGAAAAGTGAAAAATACGCAGATCTCCAACTCCAAGAATGTCTTAAGAGGGAATGACAGCAAAATCTCTGTCACATTCATGTGAGAGAATTCACATTCTCTTACCACAGGCACACAGACAACAGTCAGGTGTGGTGCAGGTAGAGCACTAACCTCAGCTTCACTAGGGTCACACTATCCCTCTCTTAGTAGTAGATCCCTTTCTCAAAGGTTATGCCAGTTACACTGGTCTGGTGGCATCATCCCTACTGCTGTACCCCAGTTTACAAATGGTATTGCACTGGGCTTGACTCTTCAGCAGTCATGGTGCAGCCCTTCCCTGGGGACTGACTGGCTTCCTTCACTGACAGACTTACTGAGTGGCTTGTGTCTTCCTGGCATCATATGGCAACCAGAGTTTCCTTTGTGAATGGTGGCATCTGGTTAGTTTTCTGGCATCTTCCACATCTACCATCCCTAACAGGGAAAAACCTACCTGTCTTTTTGCTGTGACTAGTTCACAACTCTAATCTTAAACCTTTTGTGAAAAATTTTTCAGTGTCACCCAAGGACCAGAATCAGAGCATCAGTCCAATGATTCTGTTTCTGGGCTTCCTGATCTTATAAATTTAAGCAGCTGGGGCCTAAGATAGGAAGGGTATTATGATATCTACATAATACTATACATATATTCGAGATATTTAATATTAAACAGAGGAATTGGCAAGGGCAGGTGCACTGGAGTCAAGAACAAGTTTCACACCTGCAGTCTGCACCCTCTGACTGGGCTTTAGGCACAGACTGCTGGCATAGTACAGCTGGTGGACATGGTAATGCCATTTTGGCCTGTCAGCTGCACACACGAGAGCAAAGCATGATCCCTTGGGCCAGAGCCTCCAGTGGATTGTTTCTGTCAAAGTCTCACAAAGTACATACAGACAGACTCTCCAAACTGCCACCTCCCTCCTACTAGCAGAGAAGTAGGAATCATTCCACCTCTTCACTGGACAGGACCTCTTGCCAACCCTGACTTTGCTCAGGATAATTTCAGTCAAATAGTAACTCCTGGAAGGAGCAGGACTGTACTAGGCTAATGGTTCATCCATAATCAGTATCTGGCCTTGCTTGAGTAATTCTGTGGGAAGTGTGATAATACAGTCACACTCAAGTTACTGACAGCTGAAGCTAGAAATTAGAAGATTGATTTTTAGGTCTGGGAGTTCTCCAGGCTTCTCTGTTACGACTTGTGGGGGGGGCAGCAGTAAAGGTTGGCCTGTTTATTGGCTTTTCAGGATCTGTGTTTATAGGGTTGGAGAATCCAGACAAGTAATAAGGGCACTGAACTGGCCTCAGCATTGTCAGTAGATGTGCATAGTTGTAGGCAATCATCCTGGCAGCCTGCTTCTGAGAAAAATTGCATGTGTCTCATGGTAGGGGTGTGAGGGGGAGGAGGGTGAAATAGCAAGTTGTTACACTCCTGGATGGCAAAAGTATGCCACAGGTTTACTGTCAGGAGAACTTCCAGAGGAGTTAGTTTGTTTGGGTTTGTTGATTAATCTGGAGAGGAGGGGAAAAGTCCTTGTGAGGTAGTCTGAGAGATTGATGTTGAATACCTTTCAGTGAGAAAAGGGGAAAAAGCACATAGTCTGGGCACATGGCCAAGAGCTACAGGATAAGGAGCACTAATAGTCCTAATTTTTATTTACTGTGTTTCCATAGATCCACACTGGTACAGCTCGAACGCTCTTTATTTATTACTTGCTTTGAATGGCCAAGCCAGAATGTGATTTGTGTTTATGTGCTTCGTCTTTTCTAATTAATCTGCCTGAAGCCCTACCTGAAAGAGACCTTTGGGTGCATTTAATCTGAATGGGTTTTGAAAGATCCCAGATGGTCCCAATAAACAGCAGTGGCCCATTTCTCAGAGCTCCATGACAGGTCTGTGTCAAGATTAAACTGGCCTCAATAGGAAAGATTGGCCTCTTTTACATAAAAGATTTCTTTCTATCTATCTATCTATCTATCTATCTATCTATCTATCTATCTATCTATCTATCTATCTATCTATCATATTGTTGGACAGCCAGTCCCTGAAGTGTCAGCAAGACTGAGCTGTTTTTAAGGGCATTCCTTACCAGTATCTTCTCTGTTTGGGAGTGCAGTTTACTTTCACTTAGCAACAACAGAAAAAAAATTCTTTTTGCTTGCAAACTATAAACTTTGTTGTCAGCATATTTCCATTCTTGAGATTCACTGTCCTGTGGGCATGGCTTATTTTATCTACTACTCTATGTGTATATATATCTATATCTATATATTTATATGTCTTTTTTCCCCAGAGGTAAGAAGTCTCCAACCCACAGTGGCTTAATCTGCTAAACTCTCTCTATTCCAGTTCATATGTTTGGAGGACAAGTACAGAGGCAGCAAGGGGTTGTGTTGCTGGGAGGGATGTGAGTCTGGTTGTGATTGGGAGTATGTGGATGCTGTTCTTTCAGTGGGTTCAGTCCTCATATGGGCCATTCCCGTAGGAGTTGGACTTGGTGATCCTTGCGGGTCGCTTCCAACTCAGAGTATTCTGTGAAATATCTGTAATGAATGTGGACATATAAGAAATATCAGACTATGCTCTCTAGTGGCTTTCTGTAGCTGTTGCCTGTAAATCTTAAAATGGGAAAGAGTAAATTTAGGCACAGTTTAATAATATTTACTATAATTTACTAATCTTTGTAACTAAGGAAATCTTTAATTTGCCCAATACAGACTTTATAAGTTTGTGTTTTAATGCAGAGGCTTCCAAACAATTTTGTTCATACACCCCTGTCAGTAAAAATTTTTTGAGTACACACCCCCAGTATATATATAGACACCTATCCATTATAAATCATATACATGAACTACTGGATCAATATGTAACTATAAAACATACACAAAAATATAAACTAAAAAAAAGGATGAGATAAACTTTAAATAAACACTATTTTAAAATATTTCTTTTTATTATTAGTAATACCAAAACAAATTTTCTTCCTGTACTTGAGATATTATATTGCATAACCTCAGGTTTAGTATACACCCTGGAGCCCACAGGTTTAATATATATTATAAGCCTACAGGTTTACAAAACCATGTTTAACACTTGCTGCAGTAAATATTCACAGAGAGATTTCCCTGGTGTTTATGGCTCCCAGGCTTGGACTGGAGAGAACTTAGGAAAGCACCAGAAGAGACTGAAGAAAAGTTGGTTGTATTGATGCCTTTTAACTTACATATTTTGGGGTTTATAAATGTAAATGGTACTTGTACAATATAAATATTTTTATATCTCTGGAAGTTCAATTTTGACAGAAACCGTGTTCATACAATGGAGATTCATAGCACTGCTTGTTCCTGTGATCTGTTATATTGCTGTAAACAAAAAAAGAGACATATGTAAGAACTGCGATGAACTTAAGAATAAGTCGTTTGATCTCAGTAATTTAATGATACATTGTAAAATGGTGGAAGAAAAATTATATTTGATACCAGCATGTGCTATTACACATTTTTTGAGAATCAAACCTCTCTTCTGTTACAGGAATATGAAGCCTTAACCAAACAACCAACTTGCAATCCAGAGGTTTGGGTGAACCTTGCCTGTACATATTTCTTTCTGGGGATGTACACACAAGCAGAACAAGCAGCTTTGAAAGGTGAGATGTGTGTCTCTGTTGGAAAGGACTGCTTACTGACTTGAACACTGAATCTGATTTCCAGAGAAAGTATGCAATGCTTTATTTTCATAGGAATAAAGGATACATACGAGCAAAGTTGTTTGGGTTGGGGTTTTTGTTTGGAGGTTGGGTTTTTAATTTCAACAGGAGAGTTATGATGGGAGTTTACTTCCTAAAAATACATTGGGCGGAGCAGCTGGAACTGAAAGAAGCATCTGGAAAATTATTCCTCTTATTAATTTCTAAATACAAAACCCAGCATACACCAACTAGCAACAAGAAGTTACTTTTGTTTTGACTGATTCTGTGTCTCTGAGCCAGTGCAGATGAAGCAAATTGGGCTAGTGAAATTATAAAAAAAATAAACATCTGACAGAATTCAGCATTCTTCCTGATGTGGACAAGAACGCTGTTTACGTAATTTGAGTGACTTAGTGGGAGGTTTTGTGCTTCATAGGTCAGATATCAGGTATCTGATTCTTCGGAGGTGAAATTCATTGCAGTCTCATTGTTAGAGTTCTACTTTAGTGTGAATGTGCATGGGATCATTTAAAGAGAAGGAATGGAAATTAGATTCCAAGGCAATTTTTACTGCGTAAAAATGTTTTTGTAGTTTTAATTTTGTTGCCCATCACTTTTTATGTATCTTAGTAATTTATGTTTTTTCCCATAACAATAGTATCTCAGTGCTTTCTAAGAACTAATAGGAGTGATGTCTCAGACAACTTTCAACTCTTGCCTTTTTAGAATAAAACCTTTATTGACGTATGGGTTCTCTTCTTTCTTTCACTAGTTTTCTTGACTTGAGCTGAAAATTGAGTAGGGAGAAAATAATATGTACTTTCTTCTGCTGTGAAGCAGTACCTTCCAAAAGGACAGCTTTGTAGTTTTTTTTAAAAATAATTAAAGTCTTATATCTCTTTAAAATCCTCAGAAAGATCATGCTGAGCTCAAATCCCACAACTGAAAATGTGTTGCTTCCAGCTGTAAAAAAATCTCATGTGGAGCTTTGTGATTTGTATTGTTCAAGAGGTGTGCAAGTTTCTAGTATTCACAAATAATTTAATCTTTAATGTACAAAAAATTTGAGCTTGGAGATTGCAATCTAGGACTTGAGGTGAAATCTAGAAATAAATGGGCAATAGAGCTTGATGTGTCACTGTGACCTAAACCATGGAGGAAGCAAGCAGCTGCATCCTGTACCAGCTGGAGTCATTGTCATCAGCTTCACATCATGTGAATTGCAGGAATCCATTCTAGAGATTGCATTTACACAGCCAGGCATGCACCTTTATTAACTGTGAGCTGGAAGTGAGGGACGGTTGGTTTTTTGGTCCCAGTTCAATTAGTTCATGGTAGCCTGGTGAGTGGCAGGGTGGGGAGTGCAGTGAGTGGTACTTGGGTGCTGGAGGCAAGCGTAGGAAAGTTAAGGAGTACAAGGCACAGGGAGTGTAGCTGAGGGAGGGAACAGAAAACAACTGAGTGCTCACATTAGTTCTATCAGTTCCTGATTTTATGTGATTGTTTAAGAAGGACAGCATACCAGTTATTAGAATGAGGTGCTAATCCTTTCTTGTGAGTACTGTTATACTGGTGATGTCTGGCTACTTGAGCTTGGTGGTCAGCAGTCATAGCTGACAATTTGTAACACTTGTCCTTTTTCCACTGAAAGCTTCCAAGTGTGGTGTATTCCCCTTTCCATTCCCATCACTTCAGTCTTTCTTACACTGAGTTTCAACCGTTTTGTTTTTGTTTAAGTCAGATCCTCTTTTGGTGTTTTTTAACATCTTAGGATTGCATCAGTGATAGCTTTTCGTAATACATTATTGACAACTGAGGCGATATCATCTTGTGGTCTCTTCCATGGTTTTGCAAAGATCCTGAAGAAGCAAAATATTTAAATATTTGTGATATTAACACAATAGGTGAAGTCTTTAGAAGAACACCATTTATCCAACACTGCATTGAATACTTCTGAAAAAATAATAGGTGGTGTTAATGTTAGGCTGCTTACTACTGCTGTTTTGGGATTATTTTGCCTGAATTCTTTTGTACTTTGTGCTGCTTATTGCTCCAGTTAGGCTGAGCCCCTGAAACTAGCATAATGCTAAAACAAATTAAGGAGAACTAATTTAATTTCATCTATAATTCTAAATTTCTGTAGTAATAGAATCTCTGTGTGAAATGGAACATAAATGTCAGCTAGCTTTCTGGAATAGATATTCCACACAAACGTGTAAATATCTAGAAATCAAATCAAATTCCTTCTTGCCATGTGCTGTTGCTTTTACTTAAGAAAATTACTGTTACCCATCTGAGGAAAAATATGCAGGATATTTAAAAATTAGGAAATTGTTGTTAAAAGCCATGAGGTGATTATTGCATTTGTAGTCCACAATCTCATGTGGATCTTTTGTGTTTGTTTTATAATAGTTGTGAAGTGTTCTCTTAGTTTGTCATTACTTAATTAAAAGTTCATGGTACAAAGAGGATGGGGAGGTGATTCGGGACAGCCAGCACAGCTTCACCAAGGGCAAGTCCTGCCTGACCAATCTGGTGGCCTTCTATGATGGAGTGACTACATCAGTGGATAAGGGAAGGACTAAAGATGTCATTTATCTGGACTTCTGTAAAGCCTTTGACACAGTCCCCCACAACACCCCTCTCTCTAAATTGCAGAGAGGTGGATCAGATGGATGGACTGTTAGATGGATAAGGATTCTGTTGGATGAACACATCCAGAGGGTAATGATCAACAGCTCAGGGTCCCAGTGGGCATCAGTGACCAGTGGTGTCCCTCAGCGGTCCATATTGGGACTGTTGTTATTTAATATTCTCATTAGTGACACAGACAGAGGGCCCAAGTGCACCCTCAGCAGCTTTGCGGACACCACCAAGCTGGGCAGGGCAGCTGACACACCTGAAGGACAGGACGGCATCCAGAGGGATCTGGACAAGCTCCAGAAATGGGCCCACCTGGGCTGGGGAAACACCCAGTGTCAACACAGGCTGGAGGATGAACAGATGGAGAGCAGCCCTGCAGAGGAGGACTTGGGGGTGCTGGTGGATGAGAGGCTGGACCAGACCTGGCAATGTGGGATCACAGCCCAGAAAGCCAATTGTACCCTGGGCTGCACCAAAACCAGCGTGGGCAGCAGGCTGAGGGAGGGGATTCTGCCCCTCCACTCTGCTCTGGTGAGACCCCACCTGCAGTGCTGCATCCAGCTCTGGGGGCTCCAGCACAGGAAGGAGATTGACTTGTTGGAGCAAGTCCAGAGGAGGGCCATCAAAATGATTAAAAGAATGGAGCACCTCTCCTACAAGAAAAGGCTGAGAGAATTGGTATTGTACAGCCTGGAGAACAGAAGGCTTCAGGGACACCTTGTAACACCTTCCAGTACCTAGAGGAGGCTTACAAGAGAGCTGGGGAGGGACTGTTGACAAAGGCATGTAGTAACAGGCCAAGGAGAAATGGCTTTAAATTGAAAGAGAGTAGGTTTAGATTAGACATAAGGAAGAAATTCTTTATTTTGAGGGGACGAGGCACTGTAACAGGTTGCCCAGAGAAGTTCTGGATGTTCCAACACTAGAAGTGTTCAAGTTGAACGGATCTAGTGGAAGGTGTCCCTGACCATGGCAGGGAAGTCAGAACAAGAAAGAATAGATCTGTATCAAAAGTCATATAAAAAGAATTACTGCAAATATAACTTAAGAAGTAGAGTAAAAAGGCAATAAAGAAAAACCCCTTCTTGAAGGTTTTTCATTACTGTTGTATTTTACCTCCTCTAGGCTTTCTTCCAACTCCTACCAGATATTTCTGGCTTCTCCTTTCTCCCTGCTGTCTGCTTACATTACAGTTACTAATGTTCCTGGATCTGAGGTGAAGGTAGAGTTACTTCCAAGTCAGCTACTGTTGTTTTGTAGTCATCCCATAGTAAAGCTGCCAAGTGATGCTTTGTTTACTCCTTTTGCATCTGTGCTCTCATACGTTGGCTAAACATGTTTTCCATGCTGTGTGGTAGCCCATCTCATCTTGAGAGAATGAGCCTGAAAGTATTAATCTTGGTTTAGTAAATAGTGATAATTGTACCAAGTTACTATTTTTTTCATTATAAAATCTAGTACTCTTATGTTGCATTTAAGGTTCCTGTGCCTTGCAAAGGCCAAAGGACAGAAACTCAGCCTGGCACACTGGGACTGTGATCCTGGCAACTGATCACAGTGTTAGAAGCCTGCACTCTTGCGCTGCATTAAGAAAGACATGAGAACTAAAAATGTTCTTTTAAACCACAAAATGTACACATAAGTGGGACCACAGTTAAGTCTGTTATGAAAAACAGTCTTTTTTTTAGGATAAATGGAATTCTGCAATTAAATTTAAGATTTGTGTACAGACGGGGTTGTATTGTTGAATCAGTCATTAAAGTTGAGGGTTTATGTCATTCCTTCTAATTTTTGATGGAAAAACATTGCAATTGCTTTGCTTCTTTACAACTCTGCATGTGTCAGATCTGAATGTGGTTTAACTGAACAGAGAACTTCTCATTTTACAGTCTATAGTGGAAGGAACAATATTGTACAAAAGCAGAACAGAGATGGATTAGTAAGAACAATGACATTTTCCAAAGCATGTAATAATGTTTGCCGGGTGTCAGATAGTTGTCACCAGTGAAAATGTGCAGATACAGGTGGGCATAGAAAAGTTACTGTGCTTTTTTTCACTTAGGATTGCATGTTCACCTACATGCAAAGTCATCTGCTTGCTGCTTGTACTGTGTTTCTTGAGTACAGTATTTATTTTCAGTTCATTTTAGCTGTGGTTTCGAACCAGCAGTATCATACAAATATGGACCTTTCAAAGTGCACAAGTGAAAATATCACATATTTAATCTGAACATGGCTGAACTGTCCTTTAAGTATTGTGGGAATGGGAACATTTCAGTAGATGTCCTCTGTAAATTTCGTTCGAGAAAATTCTGAACAGTTGAGCTATTCAAGTGTGTGTAAGTGTGACTCTCACTGCTGGACCATGGGTTTTTTGAACATTTCCCCCATACCCCTTGCATTTTCCCTCCACCAGAGAAACTGTGGGTTTGAGGCACAGAGGGCTCCATTCACCCCCTGTACTTGGGTGAGCAGAGTGTTGTTTCTCAGGGACAGGACAACAGGGTTTCTTCTGGTCATATTTTCTACTGTCAGGATGGAGCCTTCTCAGCCCTGCTTCATTCCTACCAGCTCCTGCTATGTGTGATAAGGTGTTCTGTGCCTGTGGGTGTGTGAAGTGCTGCTACAGCATATGCATTATTGTCTGCTAAATGGGATTTGTTAATGCTGGATGCATGACTTGCATTGCCTTGCACTCTCACAAGAGGGCACAAATGCCAGATTCTCCATGACTCTATTCCATCATATTTTTACTGTCTGAGGCAGCAATATGAAACCCACTAAGAGTCTGAGCTGCCATTTCTAGTGAGCTTAATCTTTTGTTTAAGAATTAGTGAAGAGAACCATCTTCATTCTTATTGTAGCTGCTTAGTGTATTTTAACATGTATTTCACTAGGTGCCTTTCAGTGTCAATACATAAAATTATACAGAACATTTTTAAGATCCATAACAGCTATGATGTTAGCACCTGGAAAGACAGCACTGATCATGACAAAAATTCTAGTGTAGGAGTATCAGCGTGTTTCATAGATGGAAAGAGATATATCCTACCCAGCTACCTCAGTGCTTCAGCACAAGGTCAATACTAGACTTGGAGCAGGGTCCAGTTTGTTGCTGTGCAGCATTGTCATCATGTTTGTTATAATCCCTAGTACAAAAAAGTACAGTCATCATCTTGAAAAAGTAGAATAGAAAAATAAGATTGTGCTTCATTGTAACATTAATAGATCAGTGACAATAAAATTCTGTAGCAGCAGACAGTAATAAAAGAACAAGCCTAATGTCCCTTAAAAATCATTGTCTTGCATGAGGCAGTTATATCACTTCTTGCTCCAGTGATTGACAGCATCTTTATCCAGTATTCATAACCAAATCCTTTCTGGAAACTAATCTGACCTTGTTCATATGTTTGCTTGTCTTTCTCAAAAAAAGCATTTGGCACTGAGAGAACAGAAACTGTTGATATCGACTGTTTCTATATTTCTGTTTCCTGTATCAAGGGGGCTGTATTTTTGGGGGGTTTAACTGTCTTATTTTGAGAATATCAGATAGATAGTACCATATAATATCTTACGAAGAGGGACATTTTGTCCTCCCTCGGTATATCCATGCACACCATCAAAACTCAGATTTCATCTGTTGCCAATTTTTAGGCATAAGTAACATGGGCTAACCCTCTAGCTTTTGCCAAGAAGTAAATAATAATTTTTATGTCAGATCACATGCCAGGTTTGCAAAGGCAGCCTGCAGTCATTGGTTGACCAGTGAAACAAGAATTCTTTGGTTTAGGTTCTTGAGGGAGTATTGCTTGCAAGTGACCATTTTCACAGTGAAATTAATGCTACAACCCACTCAAAAGGAAGAAAAAAAAAGGAAGACCTACTCAAAAGAGGAACGTTGGTGTCTTTATCCATAGGACTGAGATTAGACAATATACTATTTTCAGTGTAAATCCCAGAATCTGCCATGCTTGTAGTTTTGGAGTCTTTGATGATCAAATGTTTTGAATTGTGAAGGATGGTTGTGGTTGAAGTTTCACACAGAAGCACTTGTGGGATCCATGTGCAACTCTTCTAAATTTTTATATTAAAATGTATCAGTTAGTGCTGGGGCACATGTGGAGTGAGGAATATGCATTTAAATGAAGGTATTCTCACTTTCCAACTTAGTGGATGAAATATCCATACTATCATGTCAGTTGTACTGCTATTGCTGCTATGCAGTATTGATTGTAGATCAGAAAAACGTTCTGTTCTTTAATAATTAAGCTATTGAGAATTTCCACATGTATCCTAGACTGAAGGTCATTTAGCTTCTTAATAACTTGATGCTCTGTTAGAAGTATCTTACAAGATGTGGTGTTGTGAGAATGTTCTCATACTGCCTTTGTATTTTGGGACTTCTCTATTCTAGCAGCTCTCTAAAGATACAATTCACTGTCCTCCTTTTTTCGAGGAATATGGTTAAATAACAGCTTGGGAAAGAGGAAAGGGGAGAAATAATTGCTTTACCCATTAAAGTAGGTGGGCAGCCTTGCACTGACTATCTGATGAGAATGACCTGGGTTTTGACATTGTCCGAGTTTACTTACTATGTGGAGAAAGAATAAGAAGTCTGGAAGTCTGGAAATATCTTCCTAAATTGCTTAAAAAAATAAATTCCATATTCAGGGGAGTGGTGGGGAATAGGGTTTGGTGGTTTGAGCACTCTTTCATGGCTTAGGATGTCAGAAGAATTATAGCCTTGTGTTACAGGCCATTGCTTTGCTAACTCTGCACTTTGCGGCCTTACAAACACAGTAATTCTGCTTTTTATAAAGATTCCATGTACACCCTTCCTGTGGACCACAGGAGGCCAGCTGGTTTGTCTGAGCAGCAGTGAGAGTGCTCATTAACTGAGAAGGCTAACAAAAATACAGGAAACTAGGGAAAGCTTTTAGGGAGATTGCTTGTAAAAGAAGTTAATATCTGTGTTGGACAAGGGCAGTTGTCGCTTTTGGTGAAGGAAGAGGCTCTGGTGACTTGAGGCTCTGGTGACTTAAATCTCTGCGATGAACAATTTCTGCCATATGGAGTGAGTTTAATGGAATTCTTAATCCTGCCAGAGCAAGAAATTTCATGAACTTTACTAGCTCCAGAAAGGAGATAGATCCCTTAAATCTCTCACCATATTAGTTTTAGTCTTATCTGCTCTTGTGTGTGCCTTTTGTTCCTAAGGACAGGAGAAATAATAGAATCACAGAATATTCCAAGATGGAAGGGATCCACAAGGATCATTGAGTCCAACGCTTAGGCCTGCACAGAAGTCACACCACGTGCCTGAGAGTCTTGTCCAAACACTTCTTGAACTCTGTCAGGCTGTACTGTGACCACTTCCCTGGGGAGCCTGTGCCAGTGCCCAACCATCCTCTGGGTGAAGAACCTCTTTCTAATATCCAGCCTAAACCTCCCCTGACACAACTTCAGGCCATTCCCTCGGATCCTGTCACTGGTCACCACAGAGAAGAGATCAGTGCCTGCGCCTCCTCTTCCTCTCATGAGGAAGTTGTAACTGCAATGAGGTCTCCCCTCAGTCTCCTCTTCTCCAGGCTGAACAAACCAAGTGACCTCAACTGCTCCTCTTACAGCTTATCCCCTTCACCATTTTTGTTGCCCTCCTTTGGACGCTCTCTAATAGCTTAATATCTTTCTTAGATTGTGTCAGCCAAAACTGCACACAATATTCCAGGTGAGGCTGTCCCAGTGCAGAGCAGAGTGGGACAATCCCCTCTCTCACCTGACTGGTAATGCTGTGCCTGATGCCCCCCCAGGACATGATTGGCCCTCCTGGCTGCCAGGGCACTGCTGACTCATATCCAGCTTGCCATTGAGGTATAATATAATGTGCACACATAACAAAATGGTAGCAGCACTGGGTTTTTCAATACACTGGAAGTTGACAAGATTCCTGGAATTATGAATCACAACTTACTTCAAATGTGACACATCACAGCAGGAGCCTTGGTCATGAGTTTATCTGTTGTTGCTTTTTGTTTTGAAAGGTGCTGTGTTTATGTATCACAAAAAAAGCCCCCAAAGAATTATCCAGAAGTCCCTGCATGGAAGTGATAGTGCAATTCCTAAAAGTTTTAAGGTTCGTGGAAGACAGAGGCCAATGAAAAATAATTTTCAATAGAGATTTCAAAAAAGAAATGGTCAAGGAAAAAGGAAGGAAGAAGTCCTTTAAGCCACTCGAAATTAGTAGAACCTGCCTGAAGCACGACCTGCAAAGGCTTTCATAGAAAGACTGTACTTGTGCTAGTTAATGAAAGAATAGGGGTGCGTTCTTGTCTATTGAGACAGAGAGTTAAAAATAGACATCCTGAGTTGTTCTTTACAGCAATACTTACTGAGTTTTCCTTTCAGCACCTAAGAGTGGTCTGCAGAACCGCCTGCTCTTTCACCTGGCACAAAAGGTATGATGTGTTTTCTTCACTTGTGCTTTATTTGTTTTCTTTTCAGTTTGGTAGTGTGTAATTTTTGCTGGCAACCTGGCAGAATAATTAAAATGTCTGTTGTGGCAGAAGAACAAACGTTTTCCATAACCATGATCCTGTGTTAAAATGTGGAGGATAAAGTAAGTGTGAAAACATGATCTCAGAATAGATGCCCTCAGCGTGTTTCTAAGGAAAGTCTTACCTGTACACCTCACATAAGTAATACAACAGGAACTGATGGCATTTTTGATCACAAGGAACCTGGAACCTTAATAGAATCAGAAATGTATAAGTCACTATTTTACTTTTTGGGGTTTTATGGGATTTTTTTGGAAGTGTGCCAAGTTTTCCTAACTTACAGCTCATTATACTTGGTAATTTGACCAAAATTATGTGTATGTTATTACTGATCCTCCTAAGTAATTCCGTATCCAGGAAGTCATATTGTTAATAGCATGAAATTTACTTTAATTTCAACAGCAATTAGGTGTGTATTTCACTTACCACACATAGCTATCTTCCTTTAAATTAAGTTTTGTACCATACTGTGTAACATTTAACAAGTATTCTGCTACTGAACACACTGAGTTAAAAGAAAGTAAACATCCTGAATGTTAGCTTTGATGTCAGATCCTCTTTACTTAAATCTCTCTTGACAGAGAAATCTTAAACCATTTTTGTAGTGGCACTGGTATTTACAGATGTCTGTGATGAACTAGGAATTACTCAGCTTCTCTTTATCTATTTAGTCATTTGAAAGAAAGGGTTTTATGAAGCTATGAAGCCTGTTGCCTTTGGTTCTGTTAAGCATCTTAGCCTGCCTTTTAACTGGAGTATCATTCTGTGATTGGCTCAAAGAGAGAGGAAAAGAATTGGAAGAAAACTGAGCAGATAGGTGGAAAACATACATAAGATGAGAATTTGTGTGTAAGAGAAATTCATAATTACTGTTGCACCAGCAAAACCAGCAAAGGGAAGCACTGGAATAAGTGATTTGAGTAGACTGCTTAGGTAAATAGCCTCAACTTTACTATTGTAACACAAATATAATGTCTATGCTTAACCGTGTTCCTTGTTTTTATCTTGTGTGTGGGTGTGTTATGTGCTATTCAGCAATGCTTTTAAAAATAAATCATTTAGTTAAACTGGAATTTTAAGGGGCCAGTTAAAGAGAATTTGTTAGTGCTGTAAAGAAGTCTTGTGAAAATTAGGGCTTGTGTTTTGGCAAGTCTTGCATTTTCCTCTTATGCTTGAGAAATTAGATTTGGATCTACAAACAACAAAATTTTTGCTGGCTGAAATAATAACAGTCAGATTCTGTGTTGTGAAATTCTGTCTGTGAAATAATTAATTCAGCTCTTTCCTTCTTATCTGTCAAAGCATGGGACGTAGTTATACCTAAATCACACCTTCAAGGAAAATGTGTGCTTAGTTTTAGCCTAACCTTTACCCAGTTTCAACTGAACTGCTTCTTTAATGTCTGGCTTTCTCCACCGGTCAAATGAACTTTAAAGTAACAGAGGTTTTCCAGATGTTTGGGATTAATCACCTGCTCTTTACCAGCAAGGACAAAATTAACCTAGCTAATTAAAATATTTTTCTTGCTGAACTCTTCTGTGTCACACTCTTTTTAGTTCAGAGATGAAAAGAAGCTGATGAGCTTTCACCAGAATCTGCAGGATATCACAGAAGATCAGCTTAGCTTGGCATCCATCCACTACATGCGGTCCCACTACCAAGAGGCAATTGATATCTACAAACGCATTCTGCTTGAGAATCGGTGGGCATCTCTCAGCCTCATTGCAGTGTCTGTGCTATTGGTGGTATTTAAATTCCATACAGTTGCTTGGTTTCTGAAAGTAGGCATTTTCCACAACTACTATGTCACTTTCCTGTCACAAAATGTGCACCAGTTGCAGCCCCTCGATTTTGTTCATTGCAAAGTAGTTTTGAAAAATGAATGTTTAAAAAGAAGCCTTCTCTCTGTTATTTTCATTTAGTGTTACTGTTGTGTAATTCATTCCAATACCCCTTTTCATTTTATTACTTGTTCTGAAATTATATACAGTTATGTCCCTGTTTTTTCTTTTTCTTTTTTCCCCTCCAGTTGCCACTTTGGTGACCCTTTCTTGAATTACTGACTTCTTCACCTCTTAGCCTTTCTAAGAATGGTTCAGTTCTTGGGTTTTATGTAAAGTTCCTTGCATTCCTTGAAGTCTGAAATTCTTTCATTTTCTATTTATCCCCTATGACACTTGTTGATGGGTTTTCCTATCACGTTCTGCAAATTTTTAATTCAGAATTTAACAAGGAACAAATTGAATTCTTAAGTGGCTGAAAGTAATGTTTAATAAAATAGAAACTGCTATGCCAGAATCCAGGTCTCTTTTGGCAGTATCTCCTCTTGAATGTTTCAGAGAAATCCGTAATAATGTGTATAAGTATGTCATGTAATGCTTGGGGAAGAGATTTTAACTTCCAAGTCCTGCAGAGGCAATCACTCAAAGCTAAATGAGTAACCCTTGTGACAATTATCCTTTTATTTACAGTTTTCACAAATGCTTGTCTTATTTGTGTCTAGTTCTTCTGGCTTGACAGCTTGTAATGAGTAGGATTTTTTAAAATAATGTTCCTTGGTACAAACTTCTTTGTGCATATTAGATATATTGTTTAGAAAATCCTGTTCTGCCAGGCCAGATACAACGCTCATGTTCTGTGCATTGCCACCATTTCCCAGATTTGTAAACAAAAAGTTTTGTAGGTAATTCCTAAAAACTGCAGTAGCTGCTTTAGAAAAAAATAATGTGACTCTTGATCTGTGCAATCATATCTAGCAAACTAGAGAAGCTCTAAGCATTTCTCAGAAACCCAGAGTTTTGATATGCTTGTAAAATACGTATAGACATGTGAGAATTTTATTGCTGATTTTAATGCTCTGTAGTGGGAAATGTTAAACTACCTGGTGGGACTTAAATGTTCTCTTTAATCCCCTTTCCTGCAGGGAATACCTGGCTCTGAATGTGTATGTGGCCCTGTGCTATTACAAACTGGATTACTATGATATATCACAGGAAGTGCTGGCTGTTTATCTTCAGCAAGTTCCCGACAGCACCATTGCTCTTAACCTTAAGGCCTGTAACCATTTCCGACTGTACAATGGGAAGGCTGCTGAGGTATCTGTTGGACAGACCTTCAATTCACCTTTATTTTTTAGTTTAAGATTCCATACATGTTTCTTTTCCTTGTTATGTGTCTTAATCAGTAATGTTGATAATGACCTTTATCTTGCCATTGTGTCCTTCTTTTAAGAATGCCACCTACTTTAGTTTCCCTGGCATTAACCCATCTGCCCATGTGTGTGCACAGTGGTCTTACCATTTTCCCAGTTCACTTTTGATCTTGTGTTTATACATATTATCCAATTTCTAAAATCATCACATAGAAGTGGGAAAGCAAAATCTTCCAGTGAACCAGCACTGATGGAGATGTATTTCTGTCAGCTTTGGAGCTCAGTTGAAGCTCCACTTCTGCTTCAGGGCTTTTTTGGTTTTGTGTTAAAATTTTGGAATGTGTGTAATTCCAGGCAGAGCTCAAGAACTTGACAGACAGTGCCTCATCATCTTTTGAGTTTGGCAAGGAGCTCATTAAGCACAATCTGGTAAGTAATGCTTTTCTGGGATTTAATATGAGCAGCACTCATTTGTAGAGCTTTTCATGATGATTCATAAAATGGAATATTTTGGTAATTGCAGACCTAATTGAGTCTCTGCTGCCATGTAAGTCCCATTCCAGGAATCCTACCTGTATAATGATGTGCCATCAAGTGTATTTATTTTTTCTCTGACAGTTTGAGACTGTCAAGAAAAATAGTAATTCTGTTGGTTTTAGACCTGAAGGCATATTAGAATAATGTATGTTGTGTAAGAATGCCTTTGCAAAATACTTTGTAGAGCCCAGTCAATAAGGACACTGTAGAAACAAGTCAGAATGTATGACCCTGAACTCTTCATTTAGTATCACAAAAATGTGAGTGGAATTAAGATAATCAGTGAAAATGGCCTTCATCTGAGAAGTACTAAACAAGGAGCTTTAAGGAAAAAGCTGCTGATAAAAGCCAAAACACTTGTGTGATCTGCAGTAAAAGAGTCACTAATCACCAGTTATTTTCCCCTTGAGTGGTATTATTACTTTGATGAACAACTGGTAGCAGTAGATTGCTCTTATTTAATGATGGGCAGTTGCTTTCCTTGTGGTTTTTCATAACAAGCTAACACGTCTTTCCCCAAGAATTAAAACTGTTTTCAAACTGGACTTTTGTAGGTTAACATTGTTTATTTTGTGTGTTGATCTTTTTGCCAGTGTTTTATTGAATAAGCCTTTTAGATTTTGTTGGAGGAATTGTCATGTGAAATTGAAGTATAATCAACTGCTCCTGATCATTTTAGAATCTTTCTAAATAAATGTAGAGTTGTTAGTCTACTTTTTGCATTGAAAACATCATAAGCAAATTGTAATTTTCTTTGTGGTCCCTTCACTCTTGTCTCAGACAATATTATTCTTTTAAATCTTTGATATATAATGTATCACTGTTTTGATCTGCTAAAAGCTGAAATAAATTAATCTTTACTGATGGATCAAATACTTTATATTCTTCAGAATAAAGGTTGTCACACTTGGTAATTCTATATCTATATTAAAGCAGGGATTATGCTAATGCCAAAGCCACTGACCTTTTCCTACTGTTAATATAGGAATTTAAGAATTAATTTCCTTGAATTAAGATATTGTAGAAAAGATTTTGAAACATGGTCATCATTATGCTGCTTTTCTCTGCAGGTAGTTTTCCGAGGAGGAGAAGGGGCTTTGCAGGTCCTGCCTCCTCTGGTTGATGTTATTCCTGAGGCAAGACTGAATCTTGTGATTTACTATCTCCGGCAAGGTAACTACACCTTCCTCTGGCTTTTCTATACTTCAGGGATGACATTCATTCATCTTATCTCAACTGAGTATTCAATGAAATACTTTTTTCTTTACAGGAAATGTAATGTATTTCATTTTCTGTTCCTCTGGAAAATAGTAAAGTAAGAGTTCCATGGCCTGCAGAGAGGGGCTTTAACTGCATGCAGCCAAATAAACCTACTTCCCCAGAGTATTGGAGGTTCTTGGGTTGCAGGAGATGGCTTTGGGCATGGTGGTGTTTATGTGTTTCTAGTGAGATGACCTCTCCTCTGCCTGAATGTGTGAGAAGGGTAGGCATATGTGCTGTGAAGGCAAGGACAACCATTTCTGTAAATACAGCACAAACAGGATCTGAGCCATAGTGACTGTGAACAAGGCTACGGTTTGTAAACAAGACATTGTGTTAAAAATCTACTTTACAACTCCTAAAGAACGCAAGTGGATATCCAGAATCACTTGGAAAGGATTTTCCACTAGTATTTCCCCTTCACTTGCCAGCTTCTTTGAATTTTATGAGGTTTTCAAAGCCATTCCTGTTCTCCCATTGTGTTCTTTTATTCAACAGTGGGTTGATTGGCTGTGTGACTCAAGCCAGGTGCAGTTAGGTCATGTTGCTTAGAACCTTGTCCAGACAAGCATCTAGTCAGAACTTCCTCTGTTCTGCCTTGTGTCTGCTGCCTTTCATTGCACGCTGTGGAACCTGTCTCCCATCTTCTCTGTACTCTCCCATCAGGTAGTTGGGGTCAGTAATAAGGTCTCACTGGAGCCTTCTCTTTGAGCTAAGCAAATGCAGTTCTCTCGGTTTCTCCTCAGTCCACTTCCTGCCTTGGGAGCCCTTGCATGGGCTCACTCCAGTATTTGAATGTCTGTCTTGATTGAGAGATCCCAAAACTGGACATAGTACTCCAGGTGCAGTCTCACAAGTGTCATATAGAGAATTCCTTCCCTTGCCCTGATGGCTACATTCATGCTACTATGACCCAGTGTATGGTTGGCTTCCTTTGCTGCAAGGCTGCACTGCCTGCCAGGTTGCCTTTTAGCCAGTCAGCTCCCCACCTGACTTGTTCCTCAGGCGTGTTTCTAACCCAGCAAGATGCAGGACTTACATTTTGCCTCCACTTATGAGATTTCTTTCTTTCAGCCCATTTTTCCGTCCTGCTTAGCTGCTTTTCAATAGCTGGGAGCTTTCTTCAGAATCTTTTATCATTTTCAAACTTGCTGAGAGTACTCCGTCCTGTCATCTGGGTCATTAATACAAATAAGACATTCAACAGTGTCAGTCCCTGGGGGATTCGATTAGTAATGAGCCACATGATGGATTTTGTCTCTTGGTAGTCTGGCCAGTTTTCAATCCCTTTATAGTCTTACTTAGCCAGTCCTATCTTTCAAGCTGGTAAGACAGACCATGTGAAAGACCTTGCTAAAGTCAGGGAGGTATACAGCATCCACTGCTATCCCCTTATCCCTACAACCGTACAACATTGGGTTAATCAAGACACTTTGGCATTGGTAAATCTGTGCTTGCTGGGTCTAGACACCTTTCTGTCCAGTATAATTGTTACCAATTTCACTATAGGTAATAGTAGTATTACTACCAGTGACCTTGCCCAATAATATTGTTAAAAATAGTACATATGTTTCAAATCAGCTTCTACTTACAAGGAAACAAAGTGTATCTTGTGCATCACTTAAAAATCAGTCTCGTTTACTCATTTTGCTGTTAACTTTGCAGTACTTTTTGTTAGTTGGGTTCTGCACTTCACTATGGTATACAAATTACTTGAATACTGACAAAGAAGGTCAAGGGAAATTAGGATTAAAACCTCTTTCTTGGTTTGGCTAAGTTTCCATTTTTAAGTCTTGCTAGGGTAACAGCACTGGTTAGGAATGTGAGAAATCATTACTTCTAATGACTACAGCTGTCTCTCCAAAATTTAAGAGGTCTCTGATAAAGGTAGGCTTGTGTTAATACATGCTCTGCACTGAAATGACTGAGGCAAAAACATCCATCCCAGTTTTTTCAACTCTTCTGAGTAGTGACTTTTAGCAAGGTTTGGGGCCTGTTGGTATCCCGTCTATAATCTGCTTCCATGAGATTTGCTAGAGGCTTCTGTTGGAGCCTGAGAGCATAGTTCTGTGTTGATGGTCTACACTGGTGAAAATAAGGTCTGCTGCCATTTTTTTTCGGTGGTCATGGTGGTCTGAGCTAGCCAAAAATGTCAAAAAAACCTCCAAACCAACAATATCTATTAAAAAAAAAATTACTATTGGGAGCCTGGCAGCTCCAATGCATATTGCCTTAAGTGGCTGAATGGATGGTATGTACTAGTGAATAAAAGTTTTATTTGGTAAGGCTTGTTTTTGTGGACAGCTGGTATAATTCTGTACTAAGAAAATTTGCTAGTAAAAGAGCATCTTCACTAAGTTGGTTTACAGACCCAACCATAGGGCCAACATCTTGTTTTGATTTAGGTAAAGTTTAGGATCTTTTCAGTTTATGTAACTCATGTGTGGGAAGGAAATTGTTTGATTTCAAACTTCACATCTAAACTTCTATGCTAGTAGTGCTTTTTCCTTGTTAGAATTAGGATCAGGTAAGAGCTGCTGAACAGATATTGAAATATTGATAAGAAAAAGATATAAGTTTCCCTACAGCATCATGTTGCCCTATCCTCCTTGAGGGGTAAATAAATAAGAGAAAAGAAAATACAGGAAGATGATGGATTTATTATTTTGACCTTGTGCGATTGAGAAGGCAGGCACTGCGTTATGAACAAGGGGGCCAAATTGTCTCTCCTAGGAAAATTGTAATAATAAAGAAGCTATTACTCACTCCATGTTTGTTATTTAAGTTCTAGAAAACCATTACCATTCTGATAGAAATTCACAATGATTTATAGTTGCCTTTGTTCTTCTGTCTAAATGGTTTATTTCTTAGTCTATGACTGTTGGGGGATGTTGTAGAGGATGAGTGACTTGTTCTAATACACTGTGGTATGAGTTGTCATGCATTCTGATGTCTGGCATTTCAGATGATGTGCAGGAGGCTTATAACCTGATTAAGGACCTGGAACCTACAGCTCCACAGGTAATTGGAAACTGATGTCGTGCCACATAAAGACAGAGGTTATAAATTGATATGAAACCTGCCACATACAAAACTGGTATCCTGAGGACAGCTTACCCCATTCCCACTCTTAAAACGTCTGTGTTTTCGATCCCTTCATCAACAATAGATTTAATGTGCATGCATAAAGTATCATATATGTGTATAAATGAGTCCTTAGCCTGTTTGTTACTGTACCACCTAGGCTCAACTAATAATACAGCTCTCTTGTGTGCAGCCTTGATTTTGGGGAGCTGACCATTAGTGCATAGATAAAAGCCCTCTTCCAACTGCAGCTACTTATCACTTCTGCCGTGGTGATGGTTACCATCCCTCAGATCTGTTAGCTCAGATGCTCATATGGTTTGTCCTGAAGCCATTTCAATAAAGATGAGCTAAGTTAGATTAAACAGTTTAAATAAATGTTTTTTTCTAATCCCATCACACTTTGGCTGCCATGAGTGAAAACTGCAGTGTCCCTTGGCTGCTGCTGTAATTTTGTTTTGTGGCTGTTCCAGCAGTGTTAGTCTCTGATTTATTCCTCTTTGTAATTTATTTTCCAAAGGTCACATAGCTGGGCATGAAAGGGATCTTTCATCAGTCTGTGTGAGGAATTAGATGGAGGGAGGGAAAGGAAAACCTCAAGAACAGAGATCTGGTGATTTTGTGCTGAGGAGAGTCTTCTGATGTTGCTTTATACTTCTTGAGTTTTTCATTATTTGAACAGTTTTGTGCAGCTATTGGTCTCTTAGCCTCTGTTTTCCCCATATACATGTCCAATAATTCTTGAACACATTTTGAAATTAAAGTCTTTATGCTTTTTTTTTTCCATTTTTTGCTTACAGTTGTAAGGAACTCCCTGCTAAGACTTGCAAACCTACTTGTATAACCTCCTTGAGTATTTATCAAATTCTTCATCACAATGCCTGTAGGATAATAATTTGGCATCTGTAAGAGAGTTGGTGTACTAAAATGTTCTCTAGTGCACTAGTACTCTCAGATTGTTTCCTTGCATTCCATTGGTCTGTGTAGATGTCTCATTTTTTTTTCTGTGTTTACCTCTGTGACAGGGCTGTCCAGGTTTATCAGGAGCGCCTATTAAGACAAGTTTATAGCTATAACTCATTAAGATTTGGATAAGGCAAAAGAGTCTTACAGGCTGAGAAAATCTTACTCAGCAAGGATGTTAGTGGTTGTGGTTAACCAATGTGCATATTTGCAAAGGGATCTGTGCTTTAGTATAAGAATATTGTACTTATTGGTCATATGATGGTGAAGAGGGCAGGAAAGGATGTTACCATGTTCCTTCTGCTGCACTGTCTTTGACCGTAAGACTTATCAGACAACACAGTACTCCTGTGCTTCACATGTATTTAGTAGAAATGACTACCTAGCAAGTAGAATGTTGGGGGGCTAAATTAGTACTGCTGTAATTAAGCATCATCATAGTAACCAGCTACCTACTAAACTGAGTTAGGATAGAGTTGAATTTATGAAGAAAATAATGTACATGTAGGCTTTTATGTGTCTTCTGAAATCTTCACCTTGTCTTTTCTGATCCTTTTTACAATTTTTTTTCAGGAGTACATCCTCAAAGGAGTGGTCAATGCAGCACTTGGACAAGAAGTTGGCTCAGTAAGTGAAGCCCATGAAGTTATTCAGCTTCTCCAACAACAGCATGAGAACAGATCTGTAGGGACTGGATTGGACTGAACAAGGCAGTCATTTCGTATTCAGACTGTAGGATCTCTGAGTCTCAACCTCCTTCCACATAGCAGTCAGTCCAGAATGAATGAAATGCGAACTTCCATTGCTGCTCTTGACACGAAATTAAGCTGAATTTGGCTTCTCTATCCTGTTTCCAAAAAACCTGTTTGCTTTCTACAGTGTTCCTGTGTATCTGGGCACATAGAGTGGTACATTTACCTTTTCTGGTTTTCCCTCAGCCCTGGTTTGTCTATTAGTTGCTCCTCATCTGTTCCTCAGAGTGTATTTTCTTTGTATATTGTAGCATCAACTCTGGAATTCATGTTGTATTTATTTTTTTCTTTCCTCTTCCAGAGAGATCATCTGAAAATTGCTCAGCAGTTCTTCCAGTTGGTGGGGGAATCAGCCAGCGAATGTAGTATGTTTGAACTATTCTTTCTCCATTATGTAAACCATCTTAAAATATCCAAAAATATAATATCATATCTATGTCTAACTGCTAATTGTTAGCAGGACTATTGGTAGGCATTTCGTGGTTATAGAATGAATATCAGGAAGTCTAAATTATGGTGTAAAACAAATTTGCAAGTTTAAGTTAGAAGGCTCAATTGATTCCAAACCTTACTGTAGGATCTTGGCTGGAAAAGAGACTATACTTCAAACTGCTAGTCTTCACTGATAGACTGTGGCAGCTTGCCTTTAACTTATAATCCCCATTATAGAAACAGAAGACAAGAGCCTGATTAATTAGATGAAATGTGTGGCTGAAACCTCACAGGTACAGAGACTCACAGGTACAAATCTAGGACCTCTAAAGAAAGTTTATCAACTAGAGAGAGTCCTAGCATGGAGTATGCACTGCAACTGAGGGTGACAAAAACGTAAAGAGGAATTTGGCTACAGACAACTAGGACTAACTCCTTGCTTGAATCAGAAAAAAAGCGTAATAAAATCCAACCAAAAAATATCACCATATTTTCAATATTTCCTTTTACTTATTCAGCAATAGACCAAACCAAGACCTTATCTTCCCTTCCCTTTACCAAAGCCAAAAATCCCAAATAAAAAGAGCCAGTAGTTATAACACAGAAATTCAGATGAAATAGGGCTTCCCAGTTTCCTTTGTAGGCACTGTCACTTAGTACTCTTTCTTTAGGTGGGTGTCTTATGCATGTTGTGGTGCAGATAGCTCATGGTCCTCAGAGACAGAATACTGTCTCCTGTGTCCATGGTGACTAACAAGAAGGAGCTCAAGAGAGCGACAGCACTGATGAAACCTTCAGAAACACTGTTGAGCCATTCTATTCTGTTCCACTTGCAGCCCTGGTACTGTTGAGGTCATGCAGCAGAGAGCTTCATGTTGGAACATTGGAAGGGGTTCCATAGATAAGATGTCCCTGACTCATTCCTTTTGCATTGAGGCTATCCCTTTGGAGTTGGGATCCCAGATAACAGGAAGGAGCAATATGAACTATAGTAGTGGAGGACTAGGTTAGTGGGAATATAGTTAACTAGGTTTGTGATGCCAGTAAAATCACAATGTGACTGATAGAGTGGTGGTAGACTGAATGCCTGTAACAGTCATGCAGGTGTAATCAGTGACCATAGCACACATGGATAAAAATAATACAGAAAAGATATCCTGAAAGGATTTATAGTAAAGATACAGCCCAAAACCAAAATTTAAATTGTTAGGAAGACAAAAGTCTGAATTTCACTGTGAAATATTTTTAATCCCATATGCAAAATAAGATAGAAAAGCTGAGACTTCAACCTTCCTAAGGTTGAGGGGGAGAAAAATGGCAACAGAAACGTAGTACAATTAGGAAGGTGGATTAATTGAAAAAAATAAGCCTGTGGGAAGGATTGGTTCCAATTAGCAGCAAAAAGAAACATCAGTACACAAGCATCTTACCCTCTTGGTACTTTCATGTAAAAATGCTTTGTCATCTTCTTAAAAACTTATGGGTGAAAACTGCCATACAGACGAGCACGCAGTTCGAGGTATCTCCTTTAAAGGCAAAAGAGTGAGAGGGAGTGTTTTTTAACCTGAAATGAAGGGCCAGTGGAGATCAACAAACTGTAGATTGGAAATAGGAGAGGCAAACAGAATCACAGAATATGCTGAGTTGGAAGGGACCCACAAGGATCATCGAGTCCAAGTCTCAGCCCGGCCCAAGACCATCCCCAAGAGTCACACCATGTGCCTGAGAGTATCATCCAAATTCTTCTTGAACTCTGTCAGGCTTGGTGCTGTGACCACTTCCCTGGGGAGCCTGTTCCAGTGCCCAGCCACCCTCTGGGTGAAGAACTTCTTTTTTATATCCAACCTAAACCTCCCTTGACACAACTTCAGGCCGTTCCCTTAGATCCTGTCACTGATCACCACAGAGAAGAGGTCAGTGCCTGCCCCTCCTCTTCCCCNCACAGAGAAGAGGTCAGTGCCTGCCCCCCCTCTTCCCCTCACAAGGAAGTTGTAACTTCAATGAGGTCTCCCCTCAGTCTTCTCTTCTCCAGGCTGAACAGACCACGTGACCTCAGCCACTCCTCATACGGCTTCTCCTCAAGACCCTTCACCATTTTTGTCTCCCTCCTTTGGACACTCTCTAACAGCTTAATATCTTTCCTATATTGCTGTGCTCCAAACTGCACACGATATTCAAGGTGAGGCTGTCCCAGTGCAGAGCAGAGTGGGACAATCCCCCCCCTTGACCAGCTGGTGATGCTGTGCCTGATTGCCCCCAGGACACAGTTGGCCCTCCTGGCTGCCAGGGCATTGCTGACTCATATCCAACTTCCCATCAGCCAGGCCCCTTTCCATGGCACTGCTTTCCAGCATCTCATTCCCCAGTCTCATCATACACCCACGATTGCCCCATCCCAAATGCAGAATCCGGCACTTTCCCTTGTTGAACTTCATACGGCTGGTGATTGCCCAGTCCTCTAATTTGTTCAGGTCTCTCTGCAGGGCCTCCCTGCCTTCAAGGGAGTCAGCAGTTCCTCCCAGTTTTGTGTCATCAGCAAACTTGCTTAGTGTCCCTTCCAGTCCTGCATCCAAGTCATTTAGGAAGATGTTGAAGAGCACTTGGCCTAAGATGGAGCCCTGTCGAACCCCACTAGTGACAGGTCACCAGTCTGATGTTACCTCATCCACTGTTACTCTCTGTGCTCAACCCATAATTCAGTACCCACCCCATGGTGTGTTTATCCAGCTGTGCTGGACATTTTGTCCAGCAGGATCCTGGGAGAGACAGTATCAAAAGCTTTGCTGAAATCTGAAAAGGTTACATTAACTGGCTGCTCTTGATTAACTAGGTGGGTTACCTTGTCATAAAAGGAAATGAGGTTCTATAAGCAGAACTTTCCTCTCATGAAGCCGTGCTGGCTGTGTTCAGTGACTGCATTGTCTTTCAGGTGTTTTTCAATGATTCCCAGAATAATCTTTTCCATGACTTTACCAGACACTAAAGTGAGACTGGCAGGCCTGCGGTTTCTGGGGTCCTCCATCTTGCCCACTTCTATTTAGGTAGGATATAACAAAAACCAAACACATAAGCCCCAAATATGTAAGTGTTTTTATACAAATACTAGATGTTTTAAAAGAGGATGAGTAAAGTAGAACAACTGGTTTTAGAAGAGGAAGATCAAAACCTAAAATAATTTTTTTACTGTGATAGGAGGAAGGTAACATATAAGATATTGTTCTGATTTTATGTACAATGGGAATTATAAGGAGATGATGCCAGTGTAGAAATGGTTCTAAACATTATAGAAACCTTCTCTCAAAATAAATACCTTTTCTGTATCACTGAGTGAAGTGATACTGGTTTAAAATATATGTTTAGATAGGCAATTTGCCATACTGAGGCCAAATTATTCATCAGCCAGCCTGGATGAGAACAGCATATTAAAGAGTTTAGAGATTTGATATAAAAAGATAAATAATAGTTGGAGATCTCTGCTGTCCCTATTGACCTAATGAATGCAATGACATGGCATGATAAACAGCATGAACTTTTAAATGCTGGTTCCATCTTTCTTAGAGAAGGCACAGGTAAACAGGTAACTCTGAAGCCATACAGAGATTACACAGAACCTTGTCTGAAATGTTATGATGAAACTCCTGTTCTGCTGTGGGCATCTGAGTATAATCAAATTCAAAATCTGTGTGTTAGCAAATACCTCAAAAAATTTCCACAATACTGATTGCAAGAAGCTACATAAGAACCTTTGTGATTTCTAACAGAAAATTTAGAGTGAAATAGCAGTGAAAAGGATAAAATGCACCTGATTTGAACACTTGAAAGAACCTTTTGTTTCTCTAAAAAAAGAGCTCGAATTCATAATTAATGAGCTGTAGGATACAAATAATGACATGACTGGGTTTGCCAATGGTACAAAATTACCCATAGTGGTAAGAACAAAAGCTTCCAAAATGCTGAAAGATATGAAAGACTATATAAGACTGTGTAATTACATGCAAATTAAATTTAGCAAAATTATTTAAAAAATTAAAGAGAATATTGGAAATTCCTGCGGAAAGAGAGAACAAAACAAAAGTAATTACTGTCACTGTATATAGATGTGATTCTTTTCCTTGAATACTGTCTACAGTTCTGGTTCTTAGATTGCTTAAAACACCTGGTAGAACAAGAAAGGGTACAATAAAGACTTCAAGGATGATCAGAGAAAGGGGATAGCTTCTTGAACAAGGAGAGATTAAATAAAGGAGGATACATGGGCTGAAAAATGGTGACTGAGTTTGATTATGTGCATCATAAATGACGAAGAGGAATAGAGAAGAATTATTTACTGTACAGTACAAAACCCAAGAAGCATTGACATAAACTATCATGCAAAACAATTAAACAGCATGAATTATTTTTTCACATAACACAACTTACTTGATAGAGAATCTTGAGAGAACAAGAAAGTAAAAAGAAATTTGTAGATAAAACGTCCATTAGCTGTTTAACATGAATTTTTCAGTGATAATTAGAAGTCCTCAGTGCAAATTGTTGGAAGCTAGGGAAAACTTTAGAGGAAGTGACATTACATGCCACAGTATGTATTATATGTGAAATCAGAATATATTCTTTCTACAGCTATGCATTCTTACTCAGCTTCTGAACTAGACAAACTTTGGATCCAATATGATCATTTTTATGTTCTTAGGTAACTTAGCATATTAGCCACTGTGGTGGAGACCTGTGGCCACTTTTGATCTGCTCCCTTCTTTTTGCTGGATTTAACAGAGAACAGAATTCTTGCTGTTTGTATGCTTGGGCTTTTCCTAAGTAGCTGGCCATGCTGTTCCAAGCATGTAAGTCCTGCTTCAGCACTTCCCACTCAGCCAGTCCTTGCAAGGAGCTCCTGTCACTAGATTGTCTGTTTAAGATCTTTATCAAGTTAGCTGGTTTGCAGAGTTATGTTACAGAAGTAGGTTGGTGCTTGCTAGAGTGAGGAAATGCTTTGCTTGCAATTGGGCCTATGGGTTTTACCTGAGATAGAGTTAATTTTCTTTTTAGAGGTTGGTATAATGCTGCATTTTGAATTTAGTATGAAAATAATGTTGATAACACACCAGTGTTTTAATTGTTGCTAAGTCGTGTTTACTTTAAGTCAAGGACTTTTCAGTTTCCCCTGCTCTGCCAGTGAGGAGCTGCACAAGAAGTTGAGAGGGAGCATGGCCAGGACAGCTGATCTGAATGAGCTGAAGGGTTATTACATGCCATAGAACATCCTGCCCAGTACCCAAACGGGGGGAGTTGACTGGGAGGGGATGATTGTGGCTTGGGGGTGGGCTGGGCATTGGTCAGTGGGTGGTGAGCCATTGTATTGTGCATCACTTGTTTCTCTTGAGTTTTACTTCTCGCTCTCTCTTTCTCTTTGTCCCCTTTTCGTTATTACTATTGCTATTAATAATAATATTTTATTTCAATTCAATTATCAAACTGTTCTTATCTGAGCTGACAAGTTTTACTAATTTTTAGGGGAAGGGGATGGCGTGAACAAGCAGCTGAGTGGTACTTAGTTGCCAGTTGGCGTTACACTACAACAGTCACAACAGTCTGATAATGTGGATTATCAAAAAATAATGGGTTAAAATGAAAATGTGGAATATTTTTTCTGACTTGCTTTTGTTAACTGTGGAAATCCCATGACAGCATTAAGAAAAAAGCAGCAACATACAGTTTAGGAAGAAGAGTATCATTTACTTGTAAAGTCATTTGGAGTCATTTAAGGCCTTTGCTTTTTTAAATTGGATCTCTGACTTGGAGGTTCAAGGAACATAGAGCAAACCAAGTTAAGATGAAAATCCTTTCCAATAAATGTACACACTTCATCTTATGATGAATGTTATAAACTTTCATCAGGGGTAGGGACACCCAAACAAAAACAGTCCAGGAAGCGCTTATAATGTAGGAATAAATATTCATCCTCTAGCAGCAATAAATAACATCCAGAACAGTAGCTTGATTACTGGGGTTTTTTAAGCTTAATAAAAATTCTTAATCCTAATGACGTGAAATAGAACTGACATTACAAAGGAGGGTATAACTAGATTTTTGTAGTTAGTTCTCATGCTCTTCTACCAGTGTCTCAACTGATGGGGAAATTAAACAGATCAGATTTCTAGGTTAAGTTGAGGGCGAAATGGGGCAAGAGAAACATCAGTGAAAGTAAATTAATATTTCCATTAAGTGCAGTCCTTCTGATGCCTAACGTGAGTCCTGCAAACTACCCCAAAACCACGCCAAGCCTAGTGAAGAAGAGCACCTATTTTGTTTTCAGTAGACTTCCTTTAGGACCAAGTCGGGCATGTCTGATGTTGGGTGGGAGGAATGAAACATTTCTTCTGGACTTTGCGCAGTCTTTTCTTTGAGATACTCCTAGGTGACCCTAACCAATTTTTTTAAATGACAATTTTTTCCTCTTCCTGCATGAGTCATATGGGGTGAATTAGAACTGTAAAACTCTAGTTTTTCATTCCCTAATAGTATTCATTGCTGAACTGTGTGACATACTCAGGTGTTTTACTTGTTTTGGTTTTTTAATGAAATCTTTCACTAGGAGTATATGGAGGCTGGTGTGCTGGGATAATAAAATTTTCTGCCAAAATGTGGACACAAGTAAAACTTAGGAAATCTCTAATAATATACAGGAAAATTGTGTTTCTAGTATTTTGTTCCTGTGATTCATTTTTACTAAAAGTGTATCCTTAGTTTTAAGTCTTCTTTGCATGTTGTTTCAATCTGCTTAGATACATTGCAGAAAGAATTTAGATTTGAATATTTGCCCAAATCAAAAACTAAACAAGTTATCTGTTAATTTCAAAAACTGATTTTTTTAATTAATTGCTAAAAAATGCAGAAAGAGTGAGAGAAGAAATAAGGAAAGGTTGCAAAGACACTAAGATTACCCTTAGAAGCAAAGTAAAGCTTACCACAGAAAAGTTGTGTTCTCTGGCATGCAGTCGGGCTATGTGGATCTGTCTCTCACGTGAAGCTGAGTCACAGCCACCCCAAGCCCAGCAGGGCCAGGTCTTGATTTAGCAGAGAAAGAACTCACGCTTGGGGCATGGCAGATCTCAGCTTTCCTCAGGCTGGCAGAGCCCCAGTCTCTGATGGGAGGCAGCTTGGTTGGCGGAGATAGAAGATGAGAAGGTGAGGGGTGGAGGGAGGCAGGAAGAGAGATTCTCAGCTATGGTAATTGGTTATCTCTCTCCTTTCTCCACATACCCTCCCCTAATTTCCAAGGTGTCTTTTTTGAGGTTTTATAGTGTTCCAAAAAGCTTGCATGTGGGTTTCGGCATGTAGCTTATTCAGGCGTTGTGAAGACCTCACAATGGCAGGAAATTTTATGGCTTTAGCAGGAAGCCTGGTGAGAGCCTCTAGCAGGATGTAAGAGTTTTCTGGCTTTCTGGCAAACTGCTGACAAAATTTTTCGATAGGATGTTTTTGATAGAGGAACAATGGGGAAACATTATTGTATTTCTGTATTATCTGAGTGTCACACATGTTCTGCATTTTTTTAATTTTGTTTAAATTGTTGTGAGTTTATGAACTTCAAAAATTGAATGTCAGAGAAAATGAGCATTTTTGAGTTACCTGCAGTTCTCATTACCCAGTGGTTTCTCACTATTTTTTTGTTGCAAAACTGTTTCTGTTACTGTCCTGTAAAGGCTTATATTTGTCATGAAAATATGCATGCATGTAAAAAAGGGCAGATAGATATACAGGCCAGTTTCTGCTCACAAGTGAGCACTTAATAAATAACCAAATAATTTTCAGAAGTTGGAGAACTGAATGATGTGGTTCAGACATAGATAAGGATTGATTGTCTCTATATGGAAATGACAAGATACCCAAGTTCAGTATCTTCTAGTGCTAAAAGATAAAAAATGAGACTACTTCACTTCCCTTTGAAATGTATTTTGGGATCTTATGTAGGGCTTTCCACGAATAATTACTACCATTCCTTATTTAAAGGGGAATATACAGTTTTCCAGTGGAATGTATGGAGTCAGATACATGAAATTTCTATATACAGAAAAGTTATTTTTAGGTTGAATGGATTAACGGTAACTCACATTGAGGAGCAGATGCTTCAGGGATATTGGTAGCCTTAGGATCTTATGTCCCTCCACCTTTCCAAACTGCACAGAGCAGGATGGTCTGCAAGGATCATTAGATGTAGTAAAATAGTAGTGATTTAACATCACTTGCAGTTAGACCTTCCCAGCTGCTACTTGAGTTTATCCATCTCTTCTACTTGGGTCTAAGAAAAATTAGTGCTAGTAAGCTTACTTCAGAATCTTTGAAGAGCTTTGGAATAGTTTTTCAGTAACACAGCTTGCACTGTCAGAGTAGATGACAGCATAATATGAGTGCAGCAAAGTTTGTGATGACAGAGCAGCAAAGTTTAGTGACCCTCATCTGAACTATCTGTCTAACTTATTTATGGCTTTACCAGTAAGCAATATGGTAATCCCAAATGCATGGACATTAATTTCCATATTGTCTGATATCACTCAGTATTGTTCCTGTATTAATTATTTTTTTATAATGGTATTTTCAGAGTATCAAATTTACTCTCTTACTTGAAGTAGAATTAAAATACGTAGAGCTTCTTTGTACAGGATAACTGAAAGGCATAATTTTAAAGAAAGAAGACTAATGAGGTTGGAATAACAAGCTCAGGTTTGTATGAAGTGTCATTTCCTAAGAGTAAGGATAATTTATGGTAAAATTACGCTACGTAAATTGTGTCATGGAAAAGGCTCGTTACTTAAACCATTTGTCTCTGTAGAGTTTGCTGTTGAATAAAGTCTTGCAACAGTTATGGGATGCCATAGAGAAAGATGACAAGATGAACTAATAGTTTTTTCTAACCTCTAGAATGGTCCTTTGCCTGAAAAGGCAAGCTACACTATTTTTAGAAACTATCTGCTTTCATAGTTTCCAGTAATCTTGGCAGTGATTTCCATTACTATGTGTTTTTAAATTCTACAAATTTGCATATCTTTTTTGAATTTTAGATACCATTCCAGGGAGACAGTGCATGTCCTCCTGCTTCTTTCTTCTTAGACAGTTTCCTAATGTCCTATTTTACCTCGACTCAATCAAGGTTAGTATTATTATTTAGTATTGGTAGTATTGTAATGCATAGACTGAACTATGCGAGAGACAATGGAAACATGAAAAGATACGGAAACAACAGTAAAAACAAAACATGGGAATGACAGTGGGACACAGTGGTCAGTAGAGCAAATGGATCAAAATGTAAAGAAGCAGTTCAGAAAACAGCACCATGCAGCATGGTGGCCATGATGGCATCATCACACTTGCAATTTAACCATTATCAGGCTTTCCGTGGCATCGCAGAAGATGAGGAAGATAATTAAAGGAAGACAATGAAAAAATGTGTGGATATTTATGGGGTGGGCAGCATGGAGGGGAAAAACCACAAATGTTTTCTTAAGACTTATCAAATGAGTGATGGAGATTATTGTCACTGGTTAATAATTGGGGACAACATGTAAATGAACAAGAGCGTGTAATGAAGATAGGACATGAGGGACTCTGAAAATAATAACACTTATATTTTACAGAGAAACCAGTCATTGAAGGCCTAAAATAGGGCAATATTACAAAAGCAGTAAGGAAGGAATAATATTTTTGCAGAAGTTATCTGAGTTGTAACCTGCAGACAATGTTACATTTTTCAAAATAAGAGAAGAAGTTTGAAGTCAACATCTTGCATCATTATCAGATTACCAGTATTCAATGGATAAAATGGGTATAACTTGCAGATACACAGTTACAATCAGATGTGAGGAAAGAGGGAGGCTGGAGTGTGATTGTGAGTTAAATGATTGCAGACTTTTTCCCAGTGATTTGAAACTAGAGTTGTAATGACTATATTTGGTAGGAAGAGGAATGAGACGCTTAAAACAATTATTTGACAGATACACAAGATGAACAGAATGACAATGTCCTAAGGAGGGTGAGGTCTAAAGAAAAATGTGATTGTAAATGTGCCAAAAGCAGCTGTTGAGTGAAAATTATGAAGGTGTAACATTTTTAACCTTTGTCTGGTAAGAGACCTTTGAAAAAATCCCAGTGGCTCCAGCCACTGGAATGGCTCCAGTGTAGTGGGATGAAGAGACGTACCACTGCCACCCCAAACTGGAGTGTATGTGTACTTAAGAAAAGGAAATTAACAGTGAGAATTTTTTTGCCTAACGTGAAACATCTAAAAGTCAGATTTCTCGTTGGAACTGGTCATCTGATCTCAGTTTACAGCCAGTGGGTATAGATGGTAATTTCCAGTGAATTCACTGTGCATTTCTTACACTTACAGTGCAATGAATCACCCTACAGATATACTCAACTCTTTCCATTTCTTTTATGAAGTTCTTAAACAACTAGTTCTAACCTGAAAAGGTGAAAGTTAAATGTGATTAAAAACCGCCTCCCAGGTATATGGGACAAAAGTTTACTGCCTACTACAACTTTTCTTGCATGGTCCTTTTGAAGTAATTGATCATTCTCATTAATTTTTTAGCTAGTATGAGCCATCATCAGATTTACTTAAGTAATTTCTTTTCAGCTCACAGGGATGCAAATAATTCTTCCTGGTACCATGTTACAGGCTTTTGGTGGCTTTACAGTTATCCGTGTGTTTCATTCACAGGAATAAACTTCAGTAAAATCTCTGCAGCTCTTAAAGTGGAGCATGAACTCTGTAAAGGTTATTTGCATGATATTCTCTCAAGAAGCACAACCTTCATCCATGATCAGTTAAAACTGCTTCAGGCATGAGAATGTCTCAGAGGACACCTTATATATGTCTTGCCAGCTGCCCTGAGGGTGACATTATAACACTGTTAGGGATCAACTGAGAAAATAACCTGATTCAGGCTCATCTGAGTTGTAGCCTCAATGGGAATTCTTCATTGTTCTGTTGGGTATCTGAGTATCTCATTGAAATGGACATCACTCAGACAGTTTTATGAAAAGATTGAAGACCTCTAAAAAGACCACAAAAGAATGAAGTCCAGTACATATAATGTGGCTGGAAAGAAAAAAAAAAAGAAAACAAAACATCTGGCTGCTCTGAATGCTGCTATGAGCAGCGTTTGTTCATTTCTACTGTTTTTGGTTTTGCAGTAGGTCTGGTCTCTAGTACTTATACGGGCACGACAGAATGACACATTTTTTGAGTTTGGTTGCTGACAGAGTTTTTATCCCATTTTAATTAAAAAATACAACAGGGACTACTTGAACGGAAGAAACCATTCACACAGTAAAAGTACATCTGGCTCACCAGCTTTGTCTAACGTGGGATTTGTGCTGATTCAGTTGAAACTACTATTGAGAAAGAATACTGTAAAGTGTTGTAATCCTCCTAGGGTGATACCCATTAGTTCACCCTGAGGATACTGAAATGTCTTCACAAACTGAGCTTAAAATTTACCCAGCTGGTTCATCCTCATGCTGTCACACAGCTTGCTATATTTGGCAATTTGTGGACCCTAACATAGACTGTTTTACTGAAACTTAGACATTTGGCACATGGTGGCAGTCTCTCACCTTTCCTTTCAAGGCACTACCTTGATGTAGGTGGGTGGACTGGATCAGTACACCTTGTTGACTGCCTATGACAGGGAAGGGAGGAGCCTCCTCAGTGTCCCTACATCATGAAAGAAGACACCACTGGGAAAGGGATTTACCCCTTGCTTCCCATATCTTTTGTACAGTCCCAGCTGTGCTTTTTATCTCCTCCTCGCTCTTTAATGAGGGAACAAAACAAGAATTTGATCTTCATACACAAGTTCTGTTTCCTTTGTAAATGTTATGTAAGGAAAAACATCTTTTCTTCCCTACACCTTGCTGTTAAGCACCCAGGAAGGCTTTTCTTACACACACTACAGTGGATAAAGCACTCTCCTTTTTTCCCCATGGCCTTTTATAAGCACTGCACTGGTCCTGGGCAGGGATCCTCAATCCCATCCATGTGTGTAACTGGTGTTGTATTCTGCCTTACCTCTACCATTTCTTTTGGCACAGCAGTGTGGGACAGTGCTGAATGTAGAACACAGCTGACTTACAGTCATCTGAGTTATACTTCAGTCTGGACCTCTGGCCATGATAAAAACTCAGTTCTTCAGGTCAAACTCAAACATCAGGCTAAACTGTACCTAGAGTTACATTTTCACAGCTAGATCAACCTCATGTGTCCTAAACCAGATGTGTCATGTCTAGTATTATGGGAGAGAGAAACTCTGTGTTGCACTTCAGCTAGAGAGAAGGGTGCCTGTAAGCCAAGTTTGCTTAAGGCAGTTCTATTACAGGGTGTGCTTCCTGCTACAGCCCTGTAGCAGCACAGACAGGCTGTGGCTCCACCTTCATCATGCTGATGCCTTATCTCGCGTACTCCTGTGAACAGAGACACACTGAAGACAAGTTAATGGAGAAAGATATAGGGTTTTATTATTGGAAGCTTCCACGTTCAAACCCAGAGGGGTTTGACCCCCAGGTCAGGAAATTTCACGGGGTTTATACCCCTTATTAACATCCAATCAGGACTCTCATTTCTCTTGAATGCCCACCCAAAAGGTCTGTCAATCTACCCCCTTCTTCATGGTGGGGGGGGGCAGTTGGGCCTTCTCCTGTTGTTTGTCTCCTATTATCTTGCAGGTGTCTGCTCAAAACCAGCTTGGCCTTGACAAGGCCTGAAAGCAGCTCCTAAACTCGTGAGAAAGGCACTTAATATGCACACTTAAAATCAGAGTAACTCAGCAACCTTCTAAAATTACATTAAATTCTTAGGCATCAGTGCAATCAGTGTGTCACATAACCAGATCCACAAGATCTCTTGATGAACCTTGACAAGTTTTGGAAAAACAGAAGTTTTTATCTCCTTAAAGACTTTAGGGAGTCAACTGCCTATTTACCCACCCTAGCTGTGAAGTAAGTGTTTGGGAGGTGAAAGAGACCATGGCAGCACAGCATGTCTTCACGTGTTCCAAGTGAAAATTATACCCACAAAAGCTGCCACTGCAATTTTGAGCTTGGAACATTTTCCAGATCTCGCACAGTTAATATTGTGGAATGTTTCAGCTGTGTTTGTAGTCATGAATGTAGGATGGAAAGCCAGTCCATAATTTTTCTCCCCACTGTTTATAAATACCGTATGTCCCTAATGTGGGTTTTTCTTTTTCCTTCCCATTGTCTTTATATGGTCTGACTCAGACTGGGGGGGCTGGGTATATTTTTAATGTTGTTATATTATGGAAGGAGGGAGGGGTTTTGTTTTATTTATTTCAGCTTTATCCATGTGGTTTATTTTTCAGAGTTACTTCTACAACGATGATACTTTTAACTTCAACTATGCCCAAGCCAAAGCTGCAACGGGTAATTTTAGAGAGGCTGAAGAGGTATGAATTTACTTTCTTTAAGAAACAGCAATGGAAACATTTCCCCCATATTCCCCTCTTTCCTTCATTTTCTCCCACCAGATCTTCATGTTGAGAATAAGCATGTTGTGTAGCACATCTTCCCCCTCTTAGAGGAGCTGAAACTCTCAGTGAACACTATTCAGAGAAGATTATGTTGCTAGTCATGTAGTGTGAGGTACATGGGGAGTAAGTAAGGCTGCCTGTGGTGCATCACAAGAGTGCAGCTACCTCTAACTGATCGAAAAATGGCCTCCTTAATGAGATTTCCTACTCTTTGTCTGGAATCCTTGGCACTCTGTTCAGACGGAGTAGGGCATGCTGAGTAAAAGACACTGAATAGTTAAAAGCTTTTAAGTATCCCTAGAAATTTGTGTTTAAAAAAATCTTCCTCTGGGAGATGTGGGAGGAAAAGAGGAAGTGCTCACTATCTTATTCAGCAGCATCCAGATGCAGCTGGAAGAGATTAACTTCTACACCCAGTATTTTTTTATGTCTATATGCAGCAGAAACTTAATTACAACTAAAATATGCAAAAGCAAACAGTTATTATGAAGATGGAAGCAACATTTTCCACAAGACCAAAAAGAAGAAAAGCCACAAAAGAATCTCACACCATGTAGTCCAAAGTGAATCATATAGGTTTGTTTGGTTTGGGGTTTATATTTTTGTTCTGTTTTTCCTGTCTTTCTAACTCTTCAGGTTTGTCAACAACAGAACCTTCCTGGGCTTACAATTTGTCTCCCTCCCATCCTGACCCCCCCACCCAGCACCCTTGCCCCTTAATTTCTGACCTTAAATTGCATGTCTCTAAGAAAAATATCCAAAACTGTCAGGAAAATGAATAGATATTTCAATTCACTAAGTTTTAATTCACTTAGCTTAATGAAAACCTTTCAAAACTATGCTAGTGGGCTATGCTGATTCCTGAGACTTCATATAAATGTTAATGTTATGTTAAGTTTTAGTAGCAGCCAGGCAGCAAAGAAACACAAAGGTGTAAGCTGCTGTTAATGTACGTCTTTCCTCTTACATTTTTTAGAAGTTGTTCTGTAGAAACTTGTGGTCTATAGCGGATGCATTTAAATAACTGAATCATGTAATTAAATTGATTCATCCGGCCTCATGTCTGATCTCTGGTTGTGATGACACTTCCGTATAAAGATCAGCCTTCCCCAGTGTCTCATAAACTTGTAAAACATCTCCACATATAGCACTTATTAAGTTATGTACAAGCATAGCTCCCTGGACATAATGAAATAAAACCTATGATAAAGTGCTACTCACAGTGATAATGCCACTTTTTGTTTTATTTCTTCCATATTATGCCTTCTCCCTTCCCTCAGAATTAGGGGATCAGCAATGTTTAAGCAATACAAATGTTAGTGATTTGTGGAACTCACTGTCCCAGTACATCCATCTGCTCCTATAAAGGTATTTTGAGTTTTGCCAGTAGTGTCCAGCAGAGTTACAAATATACTAGAGATGCATAAATATCTTCTTTTTTTCTGTGAGCAAAGCAAGAGTACATTTTAAAATGTATAACTCCCCCCCCCACACACAAATCCCTTTAGATGTAGAGTGTAATAAACCTGTATTTGTATGGTAAGTTACAAAAGATGAATGCTTTGCCTCAGAACCTTACTGAAACCAAAATGATTAGAAATGGTTTATTGCTGACCTGGAATGATCTCTGACATGTGTGGGGAGGAAAGGCTCATCTATATGTGAAACTTCTGGTATTTCAAGAAGAGATGCTAATGTAATTGCTTGCATTGCTCTCTAAACAAACACATTCCAAATAGCTTTTCCCACAGGCCCAGTGTTCCTTTGTGCTGTTTGTGTTGCATGGCCGCCCACTGGCACTTGTTCAGAGCAGGCCGCACCCTCTTCTCAGCTTGGCACTCTGAAGCTGCACAAGTCCCTTGACAAGCAGGCACTGTGTGAATCCTCCACCTACCCCACACAGAGTAGGAATGCCCCTACACTGCACTTGCATTCCCAAACTCTTCTCATGAAGCAGTTGTTTGTGTGGCTTAAGCCTTAGCTGCATGTTGAAATGAGATAGGTCTGCCTTTTGTTTGTTTAAAAGTACATGCATGTATAACCTTCTGTTTTCCTTCTTCCTGCAGGTGTTCCTTTTGATCCAGAGTGAGAAGATAAAGAGTGATTTTGTTTACCTTAGCTGGCTAGCTCGCTGCTGTGAGTCACTTTACTCTCAACATTGCAGAATACAGGTCCTCCTCTATTGCATCAGTCTTGACAATCCACTTTCCTAATTGAATGTAATGTTGTAGGTGGATTCAGGACTATGAAAGTGAAGAGCTGATTGCACTAGTTATAGCGTAGGTGGTTATTGCACCTTCATACATCTGGCTTTTATAAGCAATTACTGCTTCAGTGCAATGCTGTTATACTACTGTCAATGCAGCTTTGTCCTGACCAGTGACCCTTTTTCTTCTCAATTGTCTACTCAATTGCTTGAGTAAAGACTTTCTGTCTTAAAAGACTGAGTTACAGCTCTAAAATGTTCATGGTAAAACACAAAATAGAAGCATTCATACAGGGTCAGGCCAAAGGGTCTGTCTGCCTCCAAGGGTAGGCAATGTCAGATGTCTAGGGAAGAGAAGAATCAGGCAAGTATATGCAATATTTTTTCTTCCTACCGTGTTACTCTACATGTTATCCAAACTCCTGTGCCCGAGGGATATCCTTTATAATCTCCTGCATGTTTTTTTCTTCCAAAACCTCTTCTATTCTTTCCTTGAACAAGGAAGGTTTTGCTGTGTTTAATATTCTATGGCAAATTTTACTGACTTTTTCTGAACCAGTTTTTAAAACATTGCAGAGTACACCTCGGTACAGATACACAGCTACAGTGCCACATACAAAATAGTATAGAGGTGGGCTTTTCTAATGACTCAAGTCTGAGACTCCCTAGACTCATTTGTTTTCCTCACAGTGCCTCAATACAAAAATGTTCTCTTACGAAACAGTTTTTAGTAGTTATACCTGGAATGTAAATATGTAGGTTTTGGGACATTATGCCATATTGCAGATGCAGTAAACATCTCTTAACATGATCTTTCACAGAATCACAGAATGTTCTGAGTTGGAGGGACCCACAAGCATCCTTGAGTACAACTCAGCCCTGCACAGGGCCATCCCCAAGAGTCATACGATGTTCCTGAGAGTATTGTCCAAACACTTCTTGAACGCATTGTCCTGCATAAAAAACTTCTCTAATGCTTTCCTTTCTTTTCCTGAATCAAATCTGAAATTTTAAGAGTTGTTCTTATTGCCGTGAAATACAAATTGAGATGTAAAGACCATAAGTATTCCTCTTGACATTAGTATTCTCTGATGAATTGGCTGTTACCACTAGTAAGGCAGAAGATAAGGACAAGTTGCCCTTCCCAGCCTCATGCTCATGGCAGAGGCATACATTATTTACATTAAGCAAAGGAATATAGGAACATCTATTCCACCTGCCATTGAGTATTGCACGTGGCATATTCTTTTCACAGTTCCGGCTTTTTCTTGTTATTGCAGATATTATGAATAAGAAACCACAGTTGGCCTGGAAGCTCTATCTGAAGATGGAGACCTCAGGGGACTCCTTTAACCTATTGCAGCTCATTGCAAATGATTGTTACAGAGTAAGTTTTCTCTTCAGAGCTTGGTTAATTCAGTGATTGTACCAACAGTCATTTTTTAGATACTTTTTATCATTGTCATCACTACTGAACTTTCTTTTATAGCAGCAGAATGTCTAATAATGTGGATGAGTTGGCAAGGATTACTCAGTGTTTTAACCTACAGGCCTTCTTGGTAGACAAGCCATTAATCAAAACATTGGTAAATTACTGCATGCTTAAGCTATCAGTAATGATAACAATTTCTTCTACTAGAGATTCCTTATGAGCAGAAATGACAAAAAACTTCTAAGGAAAAAAATCTAGCGTAGATTTGGAAAGGAACCTCATACTGCTTTTTTTTCTGGGACAGTATTACATTTTCATTAAAGCTTGTAATGACAATGGGAAATTCTCCTTGTAATCTCAAAAGCATTATTCTAAAGCTGAGAGAATTATCTCTTGCCCATCTTTCAAGTACTCAGTCCACCATCTCACCCTACAAGTCTTATTGCTCAAGCAAGTGATTATGCCTCTGGTGTTTTCCGTAGCTGCAATTTGTGAGAGCAAGTTGGCAAACAGACCTCATGTAAAATCTCTCTCTAGACTGTTTAAAGTCTCACTTAAATCAGTTGATTGCTTTGTGTAAATTCTTCTCACATGTTATTGTACTCAAGAGGAGAGATAGATCCACATTTTGGATTTATCTAGAGCTCTTATAAACTGCATTTATAGGATTAAATTTTTCAGCCTAATTACGTGTCTACATTTGGCCATAAATGAATGCTCCAAAGGCCAAGGAATTTAATGTCAAAAAATGGTGTCTGTGGTGTTATAATTTGTCTTTCTACACTAGCATCTGTTTGTACCTCTTCCACTAAATGGCAAGGTCCATGTTGTTTGAATTTATGTGGCATTTTTCAGTTGTTTCTAAAATGTTACATTATATTAGAAGTCCACAGACAGCACCAGAATTGTAACTTATGAAGGCAGTTACACTAGGCTTTGCTCCACAGAAAGCAGAATGAGCATGGATGAAGCAAGGTCAACAGTGTCCTGAGACTAGGTGCAGCTGAATGCCCCACTGCTGTGCTGATAGAAGTTGTTCAGTGAGGCGGCTGGGATGCAGGACTTCTGGCTAATATCTTCATGCTTTTTATGCAAGAGCCCATCTTGTCCATATAGGGAACAGCACATGACCTGGGGTGAAGCATTTCCTACTTTAATGTCAGGTAGAAGAAGAGGGACATTAAACCTGTATTTGCTTAGTGGAAGTAGATCAGATACTAATTTGGATAGATCAGTATTGATTTTTTCATTTTAGCTGACACATCTGATACTGTTTATACTCACTATCTTCATTCCCATCCATTTAAGCACTTGCCAGTTATCAGTGGTTTAAATTGACTTTTATGTGAAGAAAAGAGAATTATTACTCACTGTGTTGTACCAGTGTTTCTCTGACTAAAGTTTCCAAATGTAACTCCCACAGCCTACCCTTTTTTCTCTGCAGATTCAGGCTTCCAGCCAGCACAGGATGGGAGGTTGTGCTCAGCCTACCTACTGTGCTCTCTCATGGGAAGATGCTAGTCACAAACAGTATTGCTATTCAGGCTTGCCTAGGTGGAGAACACTCTCAGTCATAGATACTGCCCATGAGTTATGCTGACTTCAAAATCCATGATTAATATGGTCGCTCCTTCTGCACTGACTGTTGCCAAGCAACTTCCTTCTGGTTCCCAATCACAAGTAGAGAACCTAAGGCAGAAAAGATAGGTACACACTGGACTTTCTTATGATCAGGAAAATTTTGGATTATAGAGTCACTGAATCTTCTTTTGTATTGTACTGTAACAGTGAAGAAAAAGATTTAACTGTTAAGCTAAACCAATAAGACATACAGATATGTGACCATCTTTACATGAGGAAATGTGGTTCTGTTTTCAAGTGTTTTGGACTAGCTTGAGGTATTGATATTCTGTTGAAGGCTTTGGTGTAGTTGGTACAACACTACATAAGAGCACCTCAAAAAAGATGTTATAATACCACCTCCATGGAACTTAAATGTCCCTGTTCTGTGTCACTTACTGCCTGCAGAGAAACAGGAAAATGCACATTGCTTCTACGACTTACTGCTAATTTCAGCTCAATGTTCAACTTACTGAGCTCAATGTCTTTAATACCCATCTGAAAGATGGTCTTACAGTCAGGAACAATGTTTCACTTTCCATGCAGATGCGTCAGTTTTACTATTCAGCCAAAGCGTTTGATGTTCTGGAGAGATTGGACAATAATCCTGAATACTGGGAAGGCAAGAGAGGTGCTTGTGTGGGTGTATTTCAAATGATCTTAGCTGGCCGAGAAGCAAAGTGAGTATTCTGTGTTGTATCTGGATTTATTTTGCTCTTTCCCTATTTTGAGGTAGCGGTAACCCAGGATCATAATCTTAGCTTTAGGACTCTTCCCATTCTTTATTGACCTTTCAGAGAGTAGACACTCTGGCCAGTGGTTCCATGTGCAGTTTCCAATTTGAAGTGTATCTTCCACACCAATATATGGTGGAGAGTATCTTATCAGCGAATGCCATGAACTGTAAGATACCAAAATACATTAGTCATCATACTAGGAAAAACTAGGTTATAAATGTAGCAGTATGTTCATGAGCTGGGGGAAAACAACCTTATTTTATGCTGATGGCATAAGAATGGAAAACTGTCACATGACATTTTAAGGTTCATAGAACAGAACTAAGGAAATGTTTACTCAACAGTGTAAGAAGGACACGATTTCTCCAAACAGTGAGTAGATGAGACTGTGTTTTCACTAAATTTGCTTTCTGAAGACACTGTCCATGTGAGACAAATACACTTACTTGATGAAAGCTTAAAGGAAATCATCTGTGTGACTGATAATTTTGGGTTTGGCCCATTTCACTGTATGGGAGAATGAGAGTAGTGAGGCTGTATTTAAGGACTGCTCCCTTGGGAATATTCTGCTGTGATGCCAGATGGCCATTGTCCTCTGGCCAAAGCTGCTGTTTCCAGCGTGACTGACAGGTGTGTTTCTTGCCTTCTACACCTTTCTTCTCTTCACTTCTCTGCTGGAATAATCTCGTTAACTACTGCATCTTTCAAGTGTCCTTTCAGCAATCCCTGCAGCAGATGCAGTAAAATACACATAGCTTGTCTGTTTTTCAAACAAAAATATGCAAACAAGTTCATACTGCAAACTAGCTGGCTAACTGCAGCAGGATACTGGTTTATCCTATTGCTAATGTTCATTTCCATGTTATTTGTGTTTATGTGTAAGGTGCTTTGGAAGTATTAGCTAGATGTTGCCATACTAAAGACTAACAAATAACATTAAAGATGAAAAAAAATGTTTTGCTTTGTTCTGGGGAACTATTTAGCGAGAGTAATGATTTATATATAAATAAATACTCATGTGTACACTAAACTGTAAACTAATTACATTTTGCTGATTTTTTTCTTTTAATTTCTTTATGATTGTATAGAAGAGTTTTTTGTTTGGTTGGTTGTTTTTTGTATCTGGGATCTCATCAACTGTGCATTTTAACCTATTCCAGCACTGCAGATGAACAGACCTCTCTGTCTAGGAGGAACCATGTTTTGCAAAATAGTTTGATGTGGGTAGTTTGTTGTATCGCTTGGGTCTTACCCTCATTTAAATCTTTGCTTTCCACCTTTGTAGAGAGACTCTGCAGGAAGTGCTGCGTCTTCTGAAGAGCACTGGTAATTCTCAAGTAGAATACATTGTCCGCATCATGAAAAAGTGGGCCAAGGAGAACAGAGTCCCTGTGTAAGGCAGTGCCACAAGATAAACCTGGTCAATTGCTACTGTATGTCAGGCTGCAAGATGTGGGTCTGGGTTTCTCCTCTACATTCTGTCTCCTTCGTTGTAGGACTTCAGACATTCAAGCAGGTTTAGCCAGCTGAGGAAGAGTGTACTGCAGTGAGATTGCAAAACATTCAGCAAGTTGGTTCTTTTTTAAATTAAAACTTTTTATCTGTATTCCTCAAAGTTTCACTTTTTCAGTAGTAATTTCAGCTGTCCACAAGTAAAGTGCTCCTCGAATATTCTCCAGATTTCTCCACAAGAGTTACTGAACTTTTTGTGGTTTTTTTTTTCCAGCAAGCCTTCTGGCTTCTGAAGAAGAATAATTTGTTACATGACTGAGACAAACCTATTTCAACAAGTGATAGAATGTGGCAAATAGAGATGGTAATGGTGATAACCAAAAGCCACTACTAGGGTGTTATGGGAGAATGCCTTTTTTCATCAGTCCAGCCACCCCCACAGAGCATTTGCTACCATCCACAAGTCAGTGCAGAGGTGGAGTATTGGCCACTTCTCTCTATTTCAGCGATATCTAAAGCCAGCTGGACAGCTTTCAGCTCTGCATCTGGATCCGACTTGATTCACCTTGTCCATCAGTAGCTTCTGTGACTCGCCATATAGGGCTCCATACTGCAGCTTTCCATTTTTGGTTTGTCCCTACAATACAACAGGAAACATGAGTAAAGGGAGCATATCACTTTCCATCTTCTGATAGCTGATTATATGGTGGGGCCTCCTCAGTATGTATCACCTGCTCCTCTTCCTCTTCAGATGATAGTCTAAAATTCTCACCTCCAGGCCAGTTCACGATGATGTCCAAGATCTCTTTGTGATTAAGATTTCCTATCCATGCTCACTGGGTGATCAGAGCAATCCACTTAATTCACATTGCAGCAGTGGCATGATGTGTGGGAGGAAATTTTCCTTTTTACATCCAGCTCAGCAGTGGCAGTTGGGGCGTCAAGAGGAGTTGTGTTTCAGTGCCAATCGCTTCTGAGGTGGCCTGAACCCCTTCATAAGCTGCCAGTATCTCTTTTACTGTTGGGATGTAACAGGCCTCAGATCCTTTGTATCCCTGACTCCACAACCCCAGAGGTTTTCCTCAGGTCTCCCCAGGCAGTTTTTCCAGAGGCTCCAGGTAGGACCATTCTCCCTAGCTGTGATGTAGAGCATGTTTTTTACGGCCTGTCCTTTCCTGACTGGCCCAAGGGCTACTGCATGAGCAGTCTCTTGTTTAATCTGTTCAAAGGCTTGTTATTGTTATTGTTCAGGGCTTCACTTGAAATCATTTTTCCATGTCACAAGGCAGAGGAGACTTACAATCCAACAGTACTCTGGGATGTGCATTCTCAAAAAACCTAAGAAAGCCTATGTTTCCTTCTTGCTGGTTGGTGAGGGCATAGCTGCTATTTTGTTAATCGCCTCTATTGGAATCTGATCATGTCCATCTTGCCACTTCACTCCTAGGAACTGAATTTCCTGGTGAGTTCCCTTGACCTTTCTTTGTTTAATGGCAAAAACAGCTTTCAGGAGAATCTGGATTATCTTCTCCCCCTTCTCAAAAATTTCCTCTGCCTGTTCCCGCATATAACGATGTCATCAATGTACTGTAAGTGATCTGGAGCCTCACCCTTTCCCAGTGCAGTCTGGATCCATCCAGGCAAAGAGTGGGGATGGGTTTCCACCCTTAGGGAACTCAATTCCAAGTGTATGAATATTTATCGCTAAAGCTCCACCCCCACACCTTTGTAACCATAACAATAGCGAAAAAACAATTGTATATTATTTGTAACATTTTATAAATTTGTAAAATACTAAAGTATTTTTTATCTTTTTAGAGGGATTCTGAATGCCATATTCTCTACTGTCTGCATTGATTAAAGCTCTTAATCGAATGTCTGGTTGGTCTATGTTGCTCCATACTGCAAGAGTTGAAATAGTATATTCATTTTGCTGTGGAAGAAGGCAGGTTGGTGGTTGGTCATTAAGTGCATGTTCATTAATCAGTCAAAGTCAAGACAATGGCCTTGGTCCTGATCTTATGGTAGTTTGCTGAAAATAAGGCAGCTAAGTATATATGGAACATACACACCTCTCTGCCATTTAACAGGTCAGTGTTTTTACTGCTTAAAGCAAAAAATGTGGGTATCATCATTCAGGTGTCTGGAAGTACATTGATAGTTTTGGCTACTTGCATTTACATCTAGAAACCAATCCATCATACAATAAAACAGCCTTTAGCAGGGGCAGGGATTATGTTACACTAATTCAAAAAAGGTGTGAAAGAAGCAGCATTTTCACTGAAAGCAGTTACAAAATATGTTTCACTTGTAAACGGCATTTTTCTTTTCCATCCCAGTTTAATTAACTTGGAAACAGATCGGGAACACAATTATGAATCTTGGTACAAAGCTTCAAAAAATCACGTTGGTAGCTTTGTAGCAGATGTTAAATGCATCTAATTACTCCCTTTATTGAAGCTTAACCTGCAGGACAGCTGAAGAGCATCCAAATCAATTACAGACCATTTTACATGTTAGCTGAATCTCCTGAAATAAGTCGGATGGCATTGAAGCATAAGGGGCTTGGGGAGTAATTTTAAATTCTCTTGTCTGTGACCAGTGAAGAAGTTTTTTAAAACCTCACCTTTATTTACTATAATCATAATGTCATATTTTATATGCTAAATGATGTGGAGTTTAGCACAGTGCATTTTACTGACTGGTAATAAAGCTTTTGTCATTTAAGATATAACAGGGGACTGCAGAATTTTGCCTTGAGCAGTGATGAAATAAAAGATACATTACGTATTGTCTTAGCACTTAGGTCTTGGTAATGGAACAGTTATGTAGGTACTAGTAAAATGCAGAACAAGAAAAGTTCTGCAATACTGGTGTTTATTTTACCTTAGAAATATGTCTAGGATGTATCTCCCATTGTTTAATCTGAGATGGTATTCAAAGAACAGATGTGAGAATAGGAGGTGCCTTAGCTGATATGGAAGTAGAATTTAATAAAGTGTATCTACAGCTGTTCCTCAGATAGTTAACAAAATTTTATCCCTGCCCATTTCCACATTTCCCTGAACTGTGGAACTTTAAGGAGTCAAGGTATTCTAAAAAGGATGTCTAGGAGTGAAGGTAGATGTGGAGGAAAACAACAAAAGTGACCTATTCAGAACAAACAGGCAGTGAAGAATGCACGCCCAGAGTCAGGGAAACAGGTCAGTTTATTGGGTCAGGAGTAAGTGCATTACAAAACTGAATTAGTGGCATTTCAGATAATGTAGTGGAAGGGAGGCTAAGGTAGAGAGAAATTGCTGCATCATCAGAATTTCAAGGAAGAGTATGGAAATTACAGCTATTTGTTATATTCTGAATAATCATCTGTTTCTGGTTAAAAAAAAAAGCTACAGAGAATGCACAGAAGGTACTGTGCTAGTGACCATATCACTAGTAGTGACTGGTAGAGAAAGCCAAACCCGAAACAGCGTGTAATTGCTTTTATTTGGGTGCTAATCCATTCCTCATGGATAAGGAAGTCACCCTTAAATTAAACTTGGTAACACCTGAACATCTATGCCAGTAACATCTAAGTGAATTACACTGCAGAGGAGGATGTTAATCCTGTCTGCTGCAGTGAGTTCCAGAATAACATCTGCTTCAGCCAACATCTGAATTGATCCAATATATCTTGGTTTACTTCTGGAATCCAGCATATATCTTCTAGTAACAGCTGGAGCCAAAGAACATACTAAACTGGAGGTGGCAAGTTCATTGTGAAAGAAAAATCCTGTCACGTTCCAGCTCTGGACTGTAGCAGGCATTTAGGTTTGTGTAGTTCCCTCACCTCGAAAATTGCTCATTGATCTTCCTAACAAAGCTGTCTGAGGTTGAATGAGGAACTTGGCCATTAGGTAGTAAGACACAAAGTAAACAATTACATATATAGCTCTTGCTACATGTAGCTTCACTTTATGGGAGCTCTGCATACATTGAAGAAAACGTCTGGGTTTTGCCTATCAGTTTACTCATTAACCATTTTTCCCTGCTGTTATCTCTAGAAGTAATTTCCACTCACTCTTTTTGGAGTTTTGTTTCCAGACTTCTCTCTTCTCTTTTAATCTATTCATATGATCATTGAATAAGTAGATAATCACATGAAAGTGTTACCAGTAACCTTAAAATCAAATAATCAACTGCTAAATAACCTGGCCTCACACTACACACTGCAAGATGGTAGATTTCATCAGCTAATCTTTGTGTTGAATCCAATAACTAACTCAACTTAGCATAAAATATTTGCCAGAAAAATTTTAAGAGTCTTAATTTGAAGGTGGATAATGAAAAATCCATAGTTCTACTTTGCAGTTTACTCAAATGGTTAAATCACATTTGTTGTTTTAGAAATTGTACCTTAATTCTAAATAGAACTTGTTTGGCCTTGCTTTCTAATATTTGAATCTTTCAATGATCTTCATTGCTGTTAGCCATTAAAGCCAGGCATTCTTTGGTTTGGGTTGGGGGTTTTGGTGGTTTTCAGTTTGGGGTGTTTTTTTCATCTTTAGGTATGCATAAAGCTCAGCAAGCCAACTCTCTCTGTGTGAAAGACAGCTCCCTTATAAGGGTATTTTCCAGGCTGGAAAACTGGCAATTGGTTTGTCAACAGACTTTTTATCAAAACATGGCTGTGTAGCACTGGACATAATTTATGACTGTATATGACCCTGGAATATGCTCCTCCATACTGCTGCTTGCTGTTCTACTCACAGACTGCATTCACCCCTTTTGTCATATTATCACAGGGGAAGCTTGCATTAAATTGCTTCTCGACTGTGACATGACATTCCAGGTTTTCCCCTAACCAGCATTTTCCAGGATGCAGCCTATCCTTCAGAAGAAACAGCCTACATGTAGTTCTACAAAACTGTATTTTGTTTGAATGGGCTCAGTTTTCCAGCTTATGCAGATCACGCTGCGTGACTATCTTATCCTCACTTATTACTAGCCCATTTCTCTGTGGACGTTTATTAGTGTTGCTTTACATCTATATCTGGATTATCAAGGGGTCTGTTGGATCCTCCCTCCTTCCAGGGGCCCCAAAACATTCTGTTAATGATGACTGATGGCTACTTTTCATCATCTGTCATTCTCAACTTACTTAACAGGTACCTTATGAATACTGTATTATGCTATTCTTGTAAATTAAGTATATGACATCAGAAATATATATGTTGGGTTTGTAGGAACTGCAGTATTGTTGTATTCAGGTAAACTTGTAAAAGATCCATATAATGGGAGATCATACTTCCCATTAATTTTTTATTCAATGAACCTTAAAGCATCTCAGAGAGATTGATGGAGTCCAGCAGTTCAAGTCCTTTTGCAGAAATTGAAGCAACTTTTTCTTGCCCATATAATCCCATTTAGCCACACACTAAAGGCTTACTTTTTTAAAAACTTTAATTTGGAATAAATAAAGTAGGCATTTCACATCTCTGAGCAAGGGATGGTTCCCAAATTCCTTACAGGTCTTGCTTACTTGATGAATTATGCTAATTTTAATTTTACAATAAGTCTATATTTAGTAAGAGCTGTGACTTTTGAGAAGACATAACATATTCTTCAAATAAAAAGAGAACTTCTGTTTCAATTCATACTTACACATTGAATTGTGCTTAATTACTCCACATTATATAATTAGGAATTTTTTAGGAGAGTTTAAAATAACAAATACAGTAAAATAAGTCATGGTCTTCAAAATGTTTTTAAATTAGACCTTCAAGACCCTGGATCTTCAGTTATTTTGATAGGAAATATGCTGTGGGATACTTTGCAGTTGTTGTCAGATACAGCTGAATCTAACTAAAAAGTGAAATACTACCTATGCTGTTGTGTCTGAAGTGCACTTTCATGGACCTTTTTTGGAAGTCCTCAAACCACACTTTAAGCTGGCCCTTAACTGGGCATGAGTGATGAGCCTTAGACTCCACCATCTGCTCCTTGATCACTGTAAGCAACTTCTGTGTGGTCACTTCTGTGAAAAGACACACAAAACAGTGCAGAATTATATAATATAGAATAACATTATAAGAATACATACAATAATGTTAAGATTGTTTACATCCCATAGAAAAGAACTGTGCTTCAGTTCTAATAGCTACATTGCTCATTGTAACAGCTACAATTTGCTTTGATGATTTTGTCCTTCTTAGCATAATGAGATCATTATGCCCATCTACTCTAAAACTACTAGTAATCTTTTCCTTGCCTGACATCAGTGGGCAAGGCCATTAAATGAGTAGCCATTATGTGACAAAACTCAATGTCTTATTTTGCAGAGCTGGTGATTCAATTCGTATCACATGAAGTCAATGTATCTCATGAATATCAATCCATGTGTGAAAGCTGTGTCTAAGAAAATGTTACAAAAATCAAATTATGAAACCTGACAACCAAGTTTTAAACTGCCTGGTATACTCCCAGTAGTGGTGATTATCCTAATATTTGTGTTCTACGAGTTCAGTCTTACTTTTATCTGACTTACTCATGGTGCCACATGTGCTGAACTTCGTTATCACTGGACAAACCGAGATGCTGGTTGTTTATATAAAACAATGGTGGCTGTCCCCACCATTCAAAGGCAGAAGAGCCATTTTCCAGTCACAACAAAGTAATTTCTGAGGCAAGCTTTACAAGACTCCCCACTCAGTTTCGCCAGGTATTCTCAAACAGGTTTACTCGCTGTGTCCACTTTTAATTTCTGTGCATTTTCCTTCCCTACTGAGTGTTTTCCCTTCTCATCCACACAGCACTATGACAGGCCTTACAGGACTAACACTGAGTACTGCCAATGTACTCCTGTTTTCCACTTACCTCTTCCTCCCCCTGCAACACCTCTGAGCAGGACTTGCTTTGCCTGCACTTTACAGCCATTCAAGACAAGATTTTTTCATATTTGTAAAATGCCAAGTCCTATGGAGGACTAGAAATCAGCATGACACTAAGAAATAACTCAGTATCTTAAATTAGTGAGGAAGTATTCAGGGAAGAATAGACTGTACAATTACTTACCAATGTTGAAGTAGTTCTTTTTAAGGTCAGAAAAATTACATTTGAAATAGTACTGTTATACAGAAAATGTAATTTGTTTTCACAAGCAATTCTACTATGTAGCATCCACTCTATTCTCAACATTATCACTGCTATTGCTGCTATTCTACATCTGGTTTAATACACTTTAAAAAGTTTACATTTCTTATGTCTTCTTAAAATACAACTTGGGGTGGAAAGAAAAGTTTTATAAAATTTCAGTTGTCTATTTAAACTATTCTTGTATGGAAAATTGTATTTCATATGTAATTTTTCAGATGCTATTTTTAATGCTGTGGCAGCTCAAATGCAGCTTTGTGTTGGATCTGCAAGCTCAGTATGTAGTTAATTCTTGATGATAAATACGTGCTTTGCTCTTTGAAAGCAATTTGGCTTGGAAATAAAATCACGGAAGTATGAAAATGCTGAAATGCACATGCAAAGTGTGCTTCTGACTATTCTGATCATAAGCTGATACCAATGTTAAACATGTCATAATTTGTTTATGCAATCACCCTCAGCTGTTTGTGATAATATGCACTTACTTTGGTGAAGAGCTTTATATAAGTAAAAGCTGTTTCCAGAGTGCTGAGATAGGAAATTGGAATTTTCATAAAAACAGTCTGAAAGTGAAAGGAGTAACTAAAAAAAAAAAAAAGAAAGAAAAGAAGGAGAGGAGAGAGAAAGGAAGGGTAAGGGGGAAAGAGAAGGGGGAGGGGGAGAGGGAAGGGAAAGGGAAAGGGAAAGGGAAAGGGAAAGGGAAAGGGAAAGGGAAAGGATTCCTGCCAGGTGACGGTCAAATATTATGTTGTATGTCCTTATATCTTCTAGGAGGTTGCTTTTCAATCTACATATATGTATTAAATGAAAATCTCCTTTTTGCAAGAATGAATGTTGCTTGACAGTTGTTTTCTGAACAGTAACTATAATAATTAAAATAGTTATAATTCACAAGAAACTAGACAATATCACAGTGGCAAGTGAGCAAGGCTCATCTAGGCTGAAGTCTGCCTGACCGCTCTCAAGGGCACCAAGAGTGTCTTGTCCTTGGTCAGCACCCAGAAGAGAAACCCTGAGCAAGAGCAATTCTGTGGCACGTTTGCTTTTGTACTGCTGAGAATTACTTCCAGACCATTTTACCTCATTAAACAGCATTACTGCTTTTAGTGTGGAAATTGCAATTCAACCTGAGAACTCCCTGCCTGGGCAGTCCTCCTTATTCGTGTTACAGGTGGGTGGGAGAGCTACTTGAAATTGTGACTCATATTCTTGTGTAGTTTTACTTACTGTTGGAAGAAAAAAACTAAATAAAACCAGCAGACAGCAGTACAGAAATAAGAAAATAACCTGAGTCCAAAGTTGCAGACAGGCTGGTAATCAAACTCTGGCTGCCTTCAGGGGTGCTAACCTGATGGAACAGGCTTGTCATGGGAGATGAGCATCCCATGCTGCAAGTACAAATGGTGCAAATGACGAAAAAAGTGAGGGACAGCTCCCCAGAGCACATAATCCCTCTGGAGCTCTGTAAACATCTAGGTGGTTTTACATTTTCAAATGAGCAGGTGTGAATCATAAAAGAGGTAGCATTAAGGAACTCTGTTATTTTCAAAGACAGCACCTCCTCAATTTTAAACTCGGCATAAGTACTGTTTAAGTGACATTGTTAGTCACAATCAGCATGTAACAGGCAGATGCTCCTCAGTTTAAGTTTCTTTACCAGTTCATTGAAATCTGCTCCCTTTCTATATAGTTGTATTTCTAAAGAAAAAGCTTGTGTATGTATGTTACTGGGTACTCCTCTACAAAATCTGTGTTTATTGCTGATGTAACCCTTCTTGCTATTCTTTGCATCTACAAGAAAAAAATCCAGGATTTTAGGTAAAAGCTTATTTTAAAGAATCATTGAATCGTTCATTACAAAATACCTTTGAGTCCAACCATTTACGCAGCACTGCCACATTCACCACTGAGCCATGTCCCAAAGTGCCACATCTAGACAGCTTTTAAACACCTCCAGGGAGTGTGACTCAACCACTTTCCTGGGGAGCCTGTTCCATTGCTTGACAACCTTTTTGGTGAAGAGATTTTTCCTCTTCCAATTTTTCCTCTTTCCAATTAAAACCCCCTCTGGTGCAATTTCAGGCCAATTTTCTCTTGTGCTATCGCTTGTAACTTTGGTAATTCGGTGGCTCTAATTTTCTTGTGATCACTTAGAAAGTAACTAATTTTTTTTTTGTTCTATTTCTTTCTCCTTCGTAGAAAAGTAAAGAGTAAACCTGCAAAGAGGAATTTCCTAGAGAGTATAGACCTCTAACTAATCTTCACTGCTTGGCAGGGAAAACCTCTCAGGGGTTGACATTCCCAAATTAATGTTAGTTATGACACTTCACCTGGAATCATATTACTGCAGAAGTTTACAGCTTATTTATCAGCCTCACGTGAGCTCACCCTTAACATTGGGAAAGCTTAAAGACAGAAGTTATCTCCTTGCTTCACCAAGAAATCCTGACACCAGAAGCAGAAACAATTATTAAGTAAAAAATAAGATGTAACTAGAAAAATGTTATTTACCGTTGATTTTGCTACTGTTATCCAAGGGAACAATTTACTTGTGTTCTGCTTGGTAAATGCACCTACTTAAAAGCTGATGTTTAATGTCTCAGTATTTCATCTTCTCTCCAAGGATCGAAAGCTGTTCCCACAGCAGCTTCTTCAAGCAGCTTGCCCTCCTTGGCAAGGATGCAGTTCTTCTTTCCTTTTTCTCTCATTGCTTTTTCTTCCTAACCTGCTGTTCTGCCCAAAGCCAGCACCTGAGGCTTTGAATTATTCTGAGGTTCCTCTAAGTCAACAGTCTTATCCTATTTATTAGCTTAAAGACTGTTACAATGTTCTTTAAAGGATAAAACCCCCCAGTCATACAGAAGTTGTGTCAGTTTTGAAGTTCTCCTTGCGAAAGTGCACCTGAACAGCATGGATGATGGATAACACCCCCACTTTGACTGAGGAATTCACACTGCCATGACACACCCACTTCTGTAAATCCCTTTGCTTTTTTCACATAAAAACTTGCCCTGATTTCTAGCTTATTTTTAATGTGAGATAAAAGTCAACATTTTGTTTTTATCAGCTACCTACCAGATACATAGTCATGCCATTTACGTTGTCCTGACACACAATATGGTGCTGAAAGACCACTCATCATCTCAGCAAACAAACAAAAGATGCACCTAAACTCACTTCTAAAGGTGAAAAGCATCTCCAGTTACAGGAGCAATAACTACCTTTTGCATAAAAATTTTCTCCACTCTTAAAACATCCTATTGCCATTGAAACCTTGCACTTTTACTTAGGTTTGTTCAGAGCTTTTCTTGCAGCTCTGGAGAGGAATCCAGTGTCTCATAGGCTCAAATTTTCATTCTCCAAGAAGTAAGATTTGACTAGTTCATAGGGAGCACTATACCAGTGCATGGGATAAAGCTCACAATCATGGTTCCTCTTCCTCAAAATTGTGACAAATGAGTATTACTGCCCTGCTAAACAATACCCTAATTACCTGAAGCTAATGCATGCTCTCTTTCTAGAGTGAATCTGGCATTTCTCTACCTGTCCAAACACCATTTACTTCACTGAAAAGTATACTTTGGACTTTTTAAGGCTGTGCTAGAGCTGCAGCTAACTTTAAAGTACATGTGCCTGAGGAGAGAATGTTCTGCAGGAAACACTTTTTACTTTAAAGAACAACAATGATAAAAAGGAAAAGGGGGAAGGATCCTATAGAGAAATTTGTCTTCTAGATGGTTTCAATGGCATTGGTGTTTGTCTTTGGAAAGAAACAGGGGGGTGGTTTCCTTGATCCTGGATCAGGCCGGAAGCAACTTGGTAAAGCTGTAGGAGGGAAGAGAAGTTAAAAAAAATCACACTTGAATTCAGAGAGCATCATTAAAAAGAAAACCAGCAATGCCAGCCACATTGTTGGTGCAGTGGATTCTTGCCATGCAGCAGCAGTTCTAGTAAAGGCTCCACAAACACCATCCAGCTGCAGCTGTACCATCTCCTGACACAGCAGTGGAAGTTGCAGGGCCTGTGGCAGCAGCTTCAGTGAAAGGACCATGAGAATCAACAAGATGCCTGGTTTGACCATAAGAAACTGAGGAGGATACAGTGACAAGCAACCAATGGAAAAACATAGGTGCCAGTGCTCACCTGAAGCAAAGCAGAAGACAAACTGCCATCCCACACCACCTAAGATTATTATTGATATAAGCAGAACATACTTTCTCCTGCATCCCTGGCCAAGGACCCGAGGCTCATAGCTCATGGAAGTGAAGTATTCAGCCTTTGAAGCTGAAAGCTCCCTGGACACAAACACAACTGATAAGGACATCTGTGCCTTCGGATGGGCCCTGGGCTTTCTGCTGCAGGGTGTCCAGCCTAGAGGAAGCCACAGATGCTGCACAGCACCTTCCATTAGGCCCACAAGAACAGCAAGCACTGGTCTCTAACAAAACAGAGTACAGCTCTGACTCTATCTCAACCAACAGCCCAAAAGGAAGACAGAGTGCTACAGACAGAGGAGCTATGCCAAAGCAGAGCAGGGGGATCCCACCTGCACCGGGGTAGAAGCCTCTGGTCGCTTGCTGCACTGTCTCAGTTGTGTTCTGTATTTGAAGGAAGGTCAGGTCAACAAAGTGCCACTCACTGATGTGACTGGAGCACCAGAGTTTTGAGCACCTTCTTTGTCTGATCTGCTCATGCTGGTTTTCACCAGTGAAATAAAAAGCAGCTTCAATTTCACCTCAAATATACTCTTGTTCTGCAGTTGGTTTATTGTTTTAGACCCTTAATGTGCCTCTTTCAAGAGACATTTTCATTACTGTGTCCATTAGGGAACATACAAAGGGAAGGAATCTGTATCCTAGCATGGTCATATCCAAAGAGAAAGCAAAATAATTGGCAAAACATCTCTAGCTACTTATTTTAAAAAAAGTTGTTGTTTTTATTTTGTGTTGCACTGAGAAGTGCAACATGTTATATACTATGTACAAACAATACCTGAGACAGGGCTTAATGCCAAAGAACAAAACAGGTAGCACAGCAGGAAAAAAAGATGAAAAAAACACTATCTAACTCTTCTTGAAACTGTTTGATGTAGCTCAAGCCTGGAACACTTCTGGTGTAATTAAAACTAAATTCCTTGAGATCTTAAGATCTGCTAGATTTGGTTGTTTTCTTGTCTTTCCTGACTGCTTCTAGTACCTTAGACCAAATATAACATTAACATATTCCAGTTATTGCCCTACACTGTTTTTACTCTGCAACCAAGACAATCTGAAGCACTAGATTGAGATAATTGCAAAACTCATTTTCTGCTCTACATTCATTACTTCTGAATATAGTCCCCTATATCTCAGGGAACTGAAAGACAGCATAGATTTTTAGGTTGGATACTTAAAATGCACAGCTTATCTTCATCACTTTCCATGGATTCATCCAAGTATTTCCTGTGAACAAAATACCTGTTGTACTTATTTCAATGTCTAGTCTCCTATCCTGTAATTGAAAGCAAGAATTCAGCAGAGCTGCAGGAGAGCCTGTGACTTCCACGTAAGATTTCTGTTTGGTGAGCAATAAATTGCTCTTTTCCTGAGCAAAGGGCCCTTTTTACCATCACAAGGTTTAATGACATAGACTACACAGGAACTTTGATGAGAAGGAGAATCTTCCTGGCAGGCTCTGCAGGTCTGGAGCTTAGCAATACTCAGTTTGAATCTAGAAATACATTGCCTATTCTGTGCATCACCAGACAGCTGTATGAAATTCTCAACAGAAAGGTGGGATCACCAAATTATTTCATTCATATTTGAGGAATACCTCTAATGAGCTTGCTAGTCATACTAGAACATGCAAGGTTTTGTGATAAAACAAATCCCTTTGACTATAAAGCTCGATGAAGCCTTTCAAGCTTCAAAAGGAGACAGTTTACATTTCTCAGATCAGGTCAGCCATTCCAGTGATTTCATGCTGCAAGCAGTATTCTGTCTGAAATGTCCTCCATTCCCTGTTAGTGATGATGTAACTTTCAGTAACATCGTTCTAGTGTCAAGGATCCTCTCTGGAGTCTGGATTAAAGTAAAAAGGTTTCCTATGCAAGGAGAGGAAAGCATCAAGCACGGCGATGAATGCAGTTTGGGAAGTGGAGTAATGTGATGCAAACAACAGTCTGCTATAATTATCCAAATAATACACAGACGCCAATTGTTTGCTTTGCATAAGATGAGTACATTTTTTAAAAACAAAAACACTTCTACCTAGTATTTCTGAGGCTAAAAAACGAAAAGGGAAAAAAAAAGAGAGACTTTTTCTCTGCTCCGATTAAGCTGGAGGCTGCAATGTACTCGAAGATGTTCACAAGCTTCCTGAAACTTTGCATTGCCTTGGTGGCACACCTCCATCTGGAAATACCAGCCACAGTCTGTCAAAGTAGGCGGTGACAGACTGAAACGCTTGCACTGTTTGCAGGCAGCTCCTGCTCCTGAAGGAAGTGTCGCTGCTGCTCAGACCCTGCCTTCGCCTTCCCTGCGCTGTCCCCTCTCTGGAGGACAACTCTTCCTCACCCATTCAGAGCTGCTCCTCCCTGCAGCCAGAGCTGGTGCCCTACAGACCAGAAATGGCCACTGACCATCTCCCTTTCCGCCGAGGACAGACCGGCGCCCAGAGCCGCGGCTGCTGTTGTGCAGCAGCATGTCGGGATCAGCCCCGTGCGGCGGGTGCGATTCTGCCAACCCGCGCTGTGCTCGGCCGCTCCCTCGGCGGGGCTGGTGCCCCCGAGCTCCGGCGCGGGCTGGCACGGCCGCGCTCCCGGCATCGCGCCCTCGATCCTGGCCGGGGGTTAGGGCTTTGCTCCGGTGACCGACCCGCCGCCACCGCCCTGAGTGGCTCAGCGCCCTTTCCCTTCCGGTCCCGGGCAGGGCCGGTCCCCGCTCCCCGCCGGGGCCGCCATTGCCCCGCGCCGGACCCGGCGTGCGCATCACCCTGGCAACGGGGGCGGGCGCGGCCGCGGGCGGCGTGACGTCCGGGGGAAGCTGAGCGCTAACAGCGGCGACGCGGGCCCGGCGCGCCTGCGCGGCTGCGGGGCTGCCTCTATTTAGGTGGGGGGGCGCCAGGATGGCGGGGGCGGCGAGGAGAACGTAGGGGGCAGCTCCGACCGGCGGCGGAGCGGGAGGAGGGGACAGGGAGGAGCCGCGGCCGGGGGGAGGGAGCGCAGAGAGCGGTGTCACCGAACGCGTGAGGCGGGGGCCGGCGGACGGGGGCGGGGGGCGGCGGAGGATGGCGGAGCCGCGCCG
>VWZD01008031.1:300073-356021 GCA_013396695.1 Sakesphorus luctuosus | reverse complement strand
CCGCTGCCGCCGCCGCCGCGCCAGAGCCAGAGCCAGAGCGGGCGGCAGGAGCCGCCGCCGCCGCGGGAGGCGCTCCCGCTCCGCCAGACGGTCCGCCTGGAGGTGGTGCTGAAGGACCCCACCGAGGAGGGCTGCGTGGAGTTCAGCTACCCGGAGCTGCTGCTGTGCGGGGACTCGAGGGTACGGGACTTCCCCTTCTCCCTCTCCCCTCCCGCTGGCGCAGCCCCGCCGCGCATCCTCCTCCTCCGCCTGCCCGCTGCGGGCGGCCCCGGCCTCCCCGATAGCCTTATCGGCCACCCGGTGCTGCTCGGGGGTGGTCCGGGCCCGGCGGGAGGGGCGGTGTCCTGGAGGCAAGTGTGGCGGCCTCGCCGTCGCTGCGGGCTCCTCCTGGTGCCGAGGCTGCGCCTGTGTTCGTGGGCCAAGGGAGGCTTTGCACTTGTCCCTGCGCTGGCCGAGGTCTCCTGGCCTTTGCTGCGGGCTCAGGCCGGGGAACGCCGCTGTCTTGTGCCCCGCTTACCCCGGCTGCCCTCGCCACCGCTCCCGTTCCCTGCCGGGGGCGCCGTGCTGTTGCATCCTCCCTGCCTGGTGAGAGTTTTTTTCCGGCAGCTGAATTAAACTGTGACCCTGCTGGTCTGTGATCAGGGTTGTCTGCAGGCTGTGTGCAGGTGAATGAAGAGTTATGAGCCCGGCTCTGCTACGAGCCTTGAGAAGCTGTGAAGTGAGCAGTAGCAGACTTGGAGAGGAGTTTCTGTGGTCTTGGAGGGAACAAGGATAAATAAGAGTTAATGTTGAAGTGGTAACCTTACCTGTAACTGTTAAGAACTTAATTCAAGAACAAAATGTACTCTTCTTTTCCCTCTCCCACTCAAATAGAAAACGTTTAGTGCTAGAACTACTTTGTTTCTCAAGGAGCAAAGCTTGTGAGGCAGCTTTAAGAAGTCAAGCAGCACTAACCAATCAACAGGACCGTGTTCCGAGTAAGAAGGAGAGACGCCTGTCCTTAAACTGGTTACGCTTGAGCCACTCGTTCTTAGTTGAGGATACCAGTGAGGTTGCACTTGATTTAAAGAGTTGTGACTCCTCTTAATTACAGTACAGAATTTTGGAGAAAGTTTGCCTCATAGTGGAAAAGGCAAGGGGCAAGTAAGAAACTACTACTGAGAAGATTTTGAAAGATCTGCTGATAAAAGCAAGCCTCAAATACCAGCACTGATACTGCTATGGCGTTTTTACGTCCAGCACAAACTCAAGAATGGTTAAAATTATTTTATGAACCAAAAGTGTAGGTGATGCTGCTGCTGTAACTATACTTAGCATCCTGCTCACTTTTTTCTGTAGTAGGAGGAACTTATGTACACGCTGGATTGTGTTCAAATGTAGAAGACAGAAAAATTGGTGACTGCTCTTAATCCCTCTGTGATCTTGTGATGCAAGTTAAAAGGTTCCCTCTGTTCATCCTGTCCTACAGCTGTTGTGTGCAAACAGTGCCAGTTATAACTCCTCTGAATTAGTGTAGCATAATCAGGCTGCTCTGTGAAGTGCAATCTTTTTGAGCATTTCTTGTACGAAGGTGAAAATTGTGTTAGTTTTAGAAGTGGCTTAGTACGTGGAGGCTGAGTTTTCCCTTTGGCAGTTCCCAGTTCCGTAACTGCCACCTTTTCTGTAGGTTGCCAGTATCTTAATCACATAATCAGGGGAAAATGGCTTTTTGTAATGTTGTTCTGATGCAAATTCTGTCCTCTGGGAATGAGGAGAGGGCATCTGTTTGGGAGATTTTGCTGCATTTGGGATCAGAGACTGCTTTGAAGGTAGAGAGGGTGATAGAAATGCTTTATAAGAAACTGTGTTTCTCAGCTCTATGGAGTCCACATTGAAATGAGTAGGTCATAATGGCCTGACAGTTGCTGGACTGTGTGGAACAATCAGCTGATTATGTAACACAGTCATAAATTATCATCCCTTTAAAGTGATTCTGGACTTTCACTCATGTTTAAAAACGATGCAGACTTGGCCTGTCAGTTTCACTTCTTGCTTGCTGTATGAAGAATCTGGAAGAGCTACTCTGGTATGGTGGGAAAGACTTAAAATCTTGAGATTTGCTTTTTCCAAGTAGGTAGTAACTAGCTGGCAGTTAATGTTGTGGAGTTCTAGATTTCCAAATTTGTTGTTTTAGTAATGTTTCAGTTCAAAATGTGCAAGTCATAAACTTTATTTTTGCTATGCAGACTTTTTGCAAGGTGAAGAGAGATTTGGTTTTCTGAAAGCCATTTCTGACTTCTCCCTTATAAGAAGTTGCTCGACTTTCTTATAACATTACCCATTGAAGTTTAACATTACCAAGTCAGGAGCTTGTCTTTCTAGCTTGTAGCATTGCTGGGAACTGGAGCAACCAAGAAGATTCTCCAGAGGCAGGCTGTTCTGAGAAGGCAAGGACTAGTGCACAGGAATAACTTCAAACATTCCTTTAATATCTCTTAATGGAATGATAGAGAATCCCCAAACTGAATTGACAAGGCAACTTCTATTTTTTTGTTTTTCTTCCAAATCTGAGTTCCTATCCTGAACCAGAAGCTGGTGAAAATATTTATTTTACAAACTTGTGCTGTCCTTGTCCTTCTGTTTTGCCTTGATACAAGAGAACATCCTTCAATAAGGTTGTTTTTAGAGTTCATCAGTTGGTAGGAATTATCTATGTAAAGTTTTTGGATGTGAGTAGTAAGTTTGTGGTTGAAGAGTTCATTTGCCTCTTAAATGCTGGCAGAAGTCAGAGTGTGCCCTCGATTCTGTTGGTGTAGCTGACGCTTAGTGCATAGTAACTAAGTCAAAATGGGTGAGCCAGAAGCCCAAGCTGCCTTCTGTCAAGCAGGCTGTAAAGATGCTGAAGTAGTAATGGTTCAGTCTGAGAGTTGTCCATCCCTCAGAAATGGTCAAAACTAAAATTTGCTTGTAGTTGAGTTTGCAGTAGTGCTTATCTAATCAAATTGATAGTCAGCTACAACTTTGAGAAGGTGGTGGAGGAGAGGCAGGTTAACACTTAAGTACTAAATTTTACTTGATCTTTGACCTCAGCCTTGTCTCATTTCACAATTAAAGAAAAGCCACATGTCTAGCAGAAGATAAGGAATAGGTTTTTCCAACCAGAAGTAGAGAAAACGATGTTTGATGAATTGAGCGGTATTTGATATTTAATTGTGCCTGCAGAAAATATGTATATGACTTTAACTTATGTTTCAGGACTAACTCCAGCCTTTGCTAACTTCCTCTTTCAGTACTCAGTCTAGAAAATGTACGATAATTGTGGTGTTTGTAGTTTCGCTTACCTTCCTCATTATATTGGTCTTGATACTGTGGAACTGGCTTGGTCACCATTTAGTCAATATACTGCCTTTTCAATACTGTGAAGGAAGGATCTTGCTTTTCTGAACTTAGTGTTATTTTTCTGTTCTTAGCCTATTGTAAATCTTCATTTACTCATTGATGAGTGGTCCATGTGCATAAAGTTAGTTGCATCCATAAAGTTCCATAAAATGGAGCTCCATTCCACCATATTTTATCATCCAAATACCTTCCCCCCCTTCCAGCAATTTTCTGTATTTTATGTGAACTCTAATTTGAAGGAGGCAGCCCTGGTTTTCTGCCATAACTTATTCCAAAAAAAGTGCTGTGTGCATTGACCTGTTCAACACTTTGTGTTAGTGAGAACCTGTTTCAAAAAAAAAAAAGGGATGGGGTACTTCCTGCTTGTTTGTATAGCTGGAATATTAAATCTCTGTTGTCCTTGTGGCTAACATAGCAGCAATCTTCTGTAATTCATGCTGTGATTACTGAAATTAACTCTTGCACTCTTGGGGTTTTTTTCTTTGGATGAAGGAGTTACATTAGTTATGGTTGTAACTTACTGAGCTTTTTATTCTTGTGGCTGCTTTGCTGCTGGTCAGTGTACCAGGTACACACAGTCTGTTGTATCCAGAAGGACCACAACACCTGTAAGAGGCACCAGTGGAAACAGAAGTGAAAAGGAGTTATATTTAGAGACAGTTCTTTGTCTTTGAACCTCAGATGGCTGTAATTCTCTCTTATGCTTACACGTTCAGTTGAGGTTCTAGTGGAATGCTTGGGAAAATACAAATCTGAGTATTTGTTCTGGCTTTTCTATTGGTGTTCTCATCAGAAGCAAAGTAACCAAATGATAATTGAGTGAGCCAAATTAGTTTGAGTAAGTATTTGGACGCAGTATAAATTCTGACTACTTAGTCATCAGAGCATTGTTTATTGACATTAAATAAATATTTTATCAGATGCACTCTGTGGTTCTTGTGGAATGAATGTGTAACTTCTGTATCTTTCAGAAGAAATCAGTTCACTTGGAGGATCCATTTAATGATGAACAACGTGAGCGCCATGAAGTAGAAATGCTTGCCAAGAAGTTCGAGGCAAAATACGTGAGTTTCTGTGCTTTGTTAAAATACACAAATATGGAATAGTGATAACTGATGATGCTGTAGAGATGTCAACACCACGGTTTGGTTTTTTTCCTGAATAAGGTTGCTGATACAGTGTCAAGTGACTTCTTTACATTTCAGAGATGACTGTCCCACTGTATTTCATTTAAGCACCTTGAAGCTGCAACAAGATTATCGGACAAGTCTGCTAAATAGATTTGTCTATAGATGTTATAGCTTGTGAAGCTATTCTTGGAAAAGCCTCCTATATAAATACAAGTAATAGATGCAGGTCGATATTCATGCTAAATATTGTGCTGGAGGACAGAATTTTTATGGAATGCTGTTTGTTGTGCACTATTGAACAGCTCTTCTGTTTAGGCTAAATACTGATGAATCTTGATGAATTTCTGATTAGTTTGGAGTGTTTCCATAGGAAGTTATTTGTTGAATAGTAAAACATTGCTTGATGAATTTCTTTTAGCTGCTTGCTGCCTGGAGATGCACTGCTGGCTCCTGAAAGGGTGGTGTGAATGATTGAACAACACTAACCAGTAACACAAAAAGGGTTACACTAGTAAGTGAGGGTAGAAATCAGAAAATGTTGACAAAAACCACACCCAAACTGGTCTTTAAGAATTCGTATGGGTAGGGTTGGGTGATTAATTCTGAGCTGGCAATCAAAGCTCATCATCATGCTGAGGCATGTTGTTATTGTGGATTGCTAGTAGAGCACCTCAATAAAAAAGAAGGGAAACGAGCAGTCACTTCTTTTTTGCTATTAATACACATATTAAGATGTATCTTTCCTGATATTTTTTTAATTTTTTTCCCTAAGTGCCCCACTATATGTTCTGTAAAAGTAATTACTATTTCAAGGGATGTTAGCTGTGATACATAACAAAATAAACACTTCAAATAAAAATTTTCATCTGTTGAAGGGCTTGACAGAACCCAGTATACTGAGTGAATTGAGAAGGCAGTTCCAGGATACTGCCTGCTTTTGATTTGAATGTTAAATGATACTTTGAAAGTGAGAGAAAAATGTTTCAACTGAACTTTTTTAGAAGACTCATTTCCATAATACAAGTTAAGGATTTTATGATGTCCTGAAACAAGCAGTGTAACTACAGTAGATGAAAGTCAATGTAAAGCAATATATACAGGAGGGAGTGGTAGTGGAAGCAATCTAATTTTATATATACATTTATGCATACATCAAAGCTAAGCATGTACATTTATGGGCAAAACATGTTATTAGACATAGAAAAACTCGAGTTCAGTGCTCAGTAGTCAAAAAAGGGGCAAATAGCTGCTTTTAACCATTAGAAAGCACGAGGTAACAAGAAGGTATAGTTTTCAACAGTTTAAATTTGTGGTGCACTTGTACCTTGATTACTACTTGAATTTCTGGTTTCTTCCCTTTCATTCTGTGCCTTAGCTCATGCCCCTCAACCCCACCAAAGGGAATGTCTTCTCTATTACAAACAACTTAGTAGGTTAGAGCCACTGAGCATGAAGGGTGGTGAGGGATTAAGATTTCTTGTGTTAGGTATTCTCTGTCCTTTCTCTCTTCCAATCAGTCATCAGTCTCTACCTGCCATCCATGCTCAGAGGAATTGCATCTCTCTAACTCTGGCTCAGTACAGCTGCTCGTTCTGGCAACATCCAGCCATCCTCTGATTCTTGTGGGGAGGTGTTTGCTCCTTGGCTTAACTGGAGCAGGGATCCCAGGTAGAAGGTGTCCCCTTTCCTCAAGTGAGTGAGTGTCTGCACGGTGCCCTTGCCAGCTGGAGTTAAGCCATGCCATGATGCTCCTTAACAGAGCTTTAGTGTAAAAGTAATCACTGGCTGTATGCGAGAAATAGAGGTGGGTTTGGGTTTTTTCAGATTTGCAGGAAGTACTGTATCCTCCTTAAATTACTTGGGTATTATTTATCTATATCCATTTAAAATGGCATCAGTCAATGTTTTTAATCATAGTGTGAGTGGCAGCACTCCTGATAAACTTTATATATGAAGAACAGTCTACCTTGAAGACTTTTTACTTGTTTTCAGATAAATTCCTTATTTATAACCAAATCATTACATTTGATAAATTTTGCAGATACTAAGAAAAAGCCTGTGAATAAATGCATTTTGGTAAAACAAGATGCATAACATACCATTTGTTTACTTGATTATTCAAAACTGTTTTGGAATTGCTGCACATTTTAAATACCAGCATGAAAATGTGCTCCTAAGAGTTCCTGTTTTCACTGTTTTGACTGCTGTTATTCCCTAGACAAATCCAGTACTGCTGTGCACACGATACTGACCCTCAAACAGTATTGTACCTAATGTAAGAGTTTTTCTTGGACCAAAACAAAGGTCCATCTCATAGATGGGAGCATAGTCCTCTGGCACTGATGGAATCTCCTGCTTGAAAGTACCACAGAGCAAGTGTGCATTGATATTGCCTCACTTTACCTGTCCCACAATCTGTGTTTTAGTTTCTCCCAAAGCCAAAGGCTGCGTGTTTAACCTTTTTATAACTTTCTGCTGTGGATTTGCCAGATCATTACTGGATTTCTGTGTTCCATGGCACTGAGTACCACGATGACAGTCATATTAAAACATACTTTGTGTTAAAACATGATGAGTTCACATGGTCCTCCATAGTTTCTGTATTGTAAGAAACAGAGAAATATTTCCAGTTCTCCTGCACAGTGCCTGTGATTTTGGTGCTATCATCCAAATTCAGCCCTTTCATTCTCCAGCTGTAGTGTCTTAACATTCTGTTACTGTATGGAAGTGGTGGGTTTTACCTTTAAATATCCTTGTTTTGGGATTGCTGTTCCCTTTTTTGTTCTAATTTCTTTTTTTAAATTAAAGGATATTAATGGTATGATGCCCTGATTTATCAGTGATATGATGGTGACTTGTGTTTTTTTCCTCTGTTCTTCTTTTCCCATAAGTGCCAATTCTTACGTTTTTGGCCACTCTTGGTTGTTGAGCATGTCCCGGAACTGTGCAGAACAACTCCAGTGCTTCCTGAGCAACATGACAAATTTGGAGTGTACTCTATTTTTTTCTTGCTTGGGTTTTACTTCCTTTATGTGGATTACCCTGCTTTTATTGATACTGAATTCAACTGACTACTTCTCATACTAAATTTAGAGCAACTGGGAGATCTTTCAGTGATTCTTGAGTTGTCTTTTTCATTATTATCCTCAGTAATTTGTCACCTTACACTGCCACCCTCTGCCAAATGTTAACCCTCTCTGTTGCTTCTAAAGATGAAGGGGAATACACATTCCTTAGTGATTTCACTGATCACTTTCTTTGCAAAAATAAAATACTTATTTCTGCCCTTTCTTTCCTAGTCTTAAATCAGACATCAATTTGAGTGGACCTTCTTTATCTCCTGACAATTTCTTGTCTTTAAAGATCTTTGGACCTTTTTTAAAGCACTTAAAGTACTACTTCTTTCTACCAAAATTCATTTCTGCTCTGTAATGTATATACTTATGCCTGCTGGTTCAGTTTATAATTTTTATTAACTTACCCAGTGTAGAGACCATGTTTGCTGGTTTATAGATTCTGCTGTGGCCCTTCTTCAGATTCTGCAAATATTGGTATTTTATTTGCCATCAACCTTCTAGTTCTGTTGAGCAAAGGTTCTTTAAACCCGAGGTTACGTGCCACAGTTAATTTGTTGAAGTCCTATTTGGCTTTTTTGAATACTTGAATGAGTAGTATTTGCAGCTTCAGGAACTAGACATCTTAATTTTCTCTAGTGTCATGACTAGACTACTTGTGTTCTGGGATTGAAAGGCTGGAGGAGAGTTTCAGTAGCAAAACTTCCCCCAACTATTGCATAGTGAGCACTGGCAGACATAATCCCTTTAGTTCTGCTGTAGTCTTGTGTCCTTAACATCTTGGTCATAAGAACTGTCAACACAGTTCCTTAACATACCTGAGTAGAACCAGGCCTGAAGAAAACTCTCTAGTTTTACATACAGTGGTTCAGGTATTTTCAGATGTCTGAATATGGGCTACTATTTTAATCCTGCTTTTATTGATTCAGCTATTATGAGATTTTTTTTTTTTGCTATTAACTTTTTTTCCATATTGACTTCATGATTATCAGGCAGTCAAAATGTATTGAAAGTTTTACTGTTTTGTTTTAATCCCCTTGTACTGAAAGCATAGACTCATAGGATAGCCATTGCTGCAGAAGGATTTTAGACTCACAGACAAGGCTGTCAGTGGTTACTTGGGCCCAGCGCAGTTTGCAGCACGGAGGTGGCTGCATGGCATTGCACGTTAGCGAGATCAGGACAGGGGAAGAGGTGAAGTGTAGGTTATGAAGCATTCTTAGCCTGCTGGGACTTAAGTCGGAATCATGAATTAGATAAGCTTTTGCACTGGATGCACTGGAGTTTAATCAAAATTCTGCCTTTATTTTCCTAAATTAATTAATTTATTTATTTGTTTCCTTCTCTCATCCAAACTCCTCTTGTTAAAAAAGAATAAGTACTGCATGTTTTGAGAATGTGCAGTCATTCGGATATTATACCAGAAGAGTGACTGCAGGAAGTGATAGGACTGATAGAACACTTAGCTTGGAATACAGCTTGTAAACCTGAATTAAAAACAGAGCTTGCTTTTGAGGTTTTTCTCCAAGGGCTATTGCATTTTTTTAAGTATACATGAGAGATTGCTGTTTGCTTGCAAGAGCACATGCTTTACTTCATTACAAACATGAATTCTTGCAAAACATTGTTAAAATGGAGGTGTTCAGATGCTTACACTTCTCATGGAAGAGCAATGGTGAAGCCTCCTTTGAGCAGTGTCTGCATACTCACAGTAACAAGTGGGCTGTGATATTTGGATATTGCAGTGGGAAAGGTTCATGCTTCCTCTAAGCATGCTCAGAGCAGGCAGACAGTTTTCAGGAGAAAGTCTTTTTGAACCGATGGCAGAACACCTGTTACCATTTTAGTGCATCTGGTGCCTTTTGGAGAATTTTATCTTTTAAGACTTTCTATTGATGATTTTGACAGTACATGTGAGGTAGAAAACTAGACCTTTGATCCTAAGCAGACTTTGTATAACTCTTTAAGTTTAGATTTCTTGAATGTATGAGCTGACTGTGAGTTTTTACTTTACTTGATTCAATAATGGAAATTCCAGATGAAAAAATACTTAGAGATTAAAATTTATTTTGCGGCTTCCTGGAGGTGGGCCCATCCATAGTCTGTGATGCAGCTTCTGGCTTTAATAATCAAGTAACATTTCATGTTTTAAAACTCAGTGTTTTATGTTCAGTCCTGTCAGCTGAGGTGACTGCTCTTGCATGTCAAAGGATTTTATCTTAGTATGTTTTTTCACAGTTATGTCAAATGAATGCTGTAACTTAAACTCAGACATCATATCTATAAGTACTAGATCAGTATGTTTTTCTTTTGATTTAGGCTTGACTTAACTGTAGAGAAGCACTCCCTCTTGTGTAGGGAAACACTTTCCTGAATGCTGGGCTGTCAGTATTTTCCTTTGTAATGACTCTGTAACATAATGAAACACTCAACACTTTCTAAATTATCACAGCCCTTCTATCACCAACAGTCCTATCACTATGCTTTAAAACCATAGGGCAGTGAAACTCACTAAATGAGAAATCAGGAAGATCTCAGTCATGCAGAACCAGGGAGCTTGTGAACACTTTTCAGGGATGATTCTGGTTAGACATATCTGCCGGAACTCATCCCTGTGGGAGTGGTTCAATTAGTCATCCAGACCATCTTCAAGGAAGCATGTAAGAAAGCAAAACTGCTAATTCTTTGAGTGACTGTTCCTCCAATGTCTTCTGGCTTCAGCTTTTCTCAAGTTATAAATGCCTTCTTTGTTTCAGGGTGGAAAGCCCCACAAACATCGGAAGGATCGCCTGCAGGATCTGATCGATATAGGTTATGGTTACGATGAGACGGACCCTTTCATTGATAACTCTGAAGCGGTAAGTGAGGCTCGTCACAGCTGCAGCAAATCATAAGGCAATGCTTTATTTTTTTGATACAGGAGAAAGGTAAGGGAAAACACTTTGTGCCCCTGTATAACTGGTGTGATTCCAAAAGGCACATACTACTTTGGGAGTCCAGTGCATTATTGTATTTGTAGTCTTATTCAGATATCATCATGCACTGCAAGAATTAAGAAAGCTGTTCCTAGATCAAATATTTTTCTAGTTTTAGAGATTAGATTATTTTTATTTGTGGTTTTCATTTACTGTTGACTGATACTGCACTGGATCTCTTTTGTTTCTTGTGTTAGCTGTCTGGATTATTAGCGGATTATTGGTGTTAGGTTTCCTGCATCAGATCAGGAAGCTATTCTGCTCTTAAAAACTAGTAAGAATAGGATGGTTATTCTAAACATTCTCTGAGTATGTCTGAAAAATTGGAGATAAAACAGGCTGGTTAAACAGCAGGATATTACAGCTTATTTTGTCTGAAAACACGTCTCGAGGTAAAAGAAAAAGGTTATTAGTTGGGTGTAGGCAGTATCTGCAGTATCAGGGGATTTGTAAGGGCATTTGAAGATATGTGAAATTATGAAAATGAGGAAAAAGTTGGGGAAAAAGGATGATTAAAAAGCTCAGAAATCTCCTATAATTCTCCTTTATTAAATGTCAGAAAGAAGTAAGTGTACAGTTTAGTCCAGTAAAAAAAACCCAAACCAACAAATAACAGCTGTCACTTGCCAGCCTACAGTTTCCTCCAGTTCTGAGTGACACTGGACAAGGCACCAATGATCTGTCACTGAGGAGGAGGGAGATGGAAGTCTGAGTGGGAGAGGAGAGATAATGGAAGAGTTGTGACATAAGAGTAAGAAAAGCACGAGTGGATTCTTTAGCATACATTATGTCAAGCTTACATTTAAGTTCTAGAACTTTAAAGAGCTGTGAACTCTGATCTGTGAGGTTTCTGGCATACAGATATTGCAATGAATGATCTTACAAACTGTGTGAGGTGCACAGAAAGCAGAGTGATACCTTTTTGAGCAAAAGAAGTTCAGCAGTTAACCACTAGTTTGCTGTAGGGGCTTATTGTAACTTTATATTAATTTGTCCTTTTTCTTGGTCTAGATGAAAATTTTAGTTGAACCTGCCAATATTAAACTGTCCTATCATTATCCTGCAACTTCTGCTGTAACAGTATTGTGGCCTCAGCTTTTGTATGTTTTTCCCAAAGGTCAGGTTCTGGTCTCCAGCTTGGTAGGAGCAGATGTGCCTCATTTTCACTGAGAAACCACTTGAGCCTATAGCTTTATATGGTTTCTCACTATTGCTTAAGTTATTGTGCTGGTTTAAAGGTAAACAGGAGAAATGAGCCCCACTCAAGAGAGATTAAAAGTCAGAGGTACAATTTACTAAAAAGATCACAGTAAATACAGTGATACAAAGGAAAACTGGTTTTAACCCACAATGAATAGATGTATAACCCAGCACCCTGGAGCACAAACAGAATGGTGTTCCTTAGCCCCTGTGCTGAGCACCGCATAGAATCATAGAATCGATTGGGTTGGAAAAGACCTCTGAGATCATCAAGTCCAACCCTTGGTCCAACTCCAGTCCCTTTACCAGATCATGGCACTCAGTGCCACGGCCAATCTCAGTTTAAAAACCTCCAGGGATGGGGAATCCACCCCCTCTCTGGGCAGCCCATTCCAATGCCTGATTACTGTCTCTGGAAAGAATTTTTTCCAGATATCCAACTTAAATTTCCCCTGGCAGAGCTTGAGCCCGTGCCCCCTTGTCCTGTTGCTGAGTGCCTGGGAGAAGAGACCAACCCCCACCTGGCTAGAACTTCCCTTCAGGTAGTTACCCTGACAGCAAAGTAAAAGGAAAGGAAACCCTGTTGGTGAGGATGGTGGTCCCAGTCTGGTTGAGAGTGGCAGTTGCAGTCCTGTTGAGGTTCTGGTCCTCCTGGTATTAGAAGTCCCACACCTCAAGATTATATATGCTCAGTTTCAGGTGAGAATGCCCAGGACCTCCCACTCCCTTTCCTGCCACCTCCGGGCAGGGAGTTTCACGATTGGGTGATTTAACTCTGTGAGTCATGGGACATACTTGGAATCTTTGATGGCCCATTAGCAGACATGACCCCCCAGGCTGGGTGTGAAGGTGTTAATGCCTCCCTGAAGGGGGAGGGGAGTTATCAGTGAGCCATTGGTGTGGAGACACTATCTCACAGGGTTCTTTAACACCCAGCTTGTAGCCTGAGGTGTCAGGTGTGCCCTGGGCAGCTGCTGCAGTCAATGCATTATTAACAGATCACGAGAAATGACGCAGAGGGTGTAGACAGTTTTGGTTACACCCACACAGTGATAAGCTGGTTCTGGCTGCTGTAATAGGGCAGTTAACTATCCACACTTCTGAAATTTTATGATACAGGACCTAAGTTCTATCTTGAGCTTCCTGGACTTACTATGACCTACTGCAGATCTGATAAGAGGTTCAGAAGACTTGCAGTACTCATAGTACAGCTCTCTGTGCAAGTTGTACTCTAGCAGGGTTAAACCCTGATCGGTGTATTAGTACTTGCCATACTGTACCTCCTTCCAGCACTAGTGCTGTTACCAGCAGCAGATATGTTAGATTTGCAGGAGGAGCATCTACTTCTGCTATCTCTTGCCAGAGTCCTTGCAAAAACATACAAAAGGCAGTTGTTAGTGGACCAGATGGTTCCATCCTGTGCTAGCTGTGGAAGCTGTTGGGGAGAATGGTGTATTTGCTAAAATTGTTCTCCTCAACAATCATTATGCCTTGTGTCTGCCTTACAAATACAGACTAGTGAGAGGCCATCACTCTTTTGCTTTTATCCCCATTTCTATATAGAAAAGGAGAAAAAAGTGTGCCATCTGCAGTCCAAGTGACTCTTGCAGAGCTTTAGGGTGCTGTAATGTAAGAGTTTAGGTTCAACAAAACCTCTCATTCCATCTTAGGTGCAAATGGGAAGTGTTCAGAAAGAAAATCTACATACCTGGCTTGCTCATTTTCTGTGGTGAATCACCATGTACCCTGAGAAATGTCAGAGCCAAACCCAGCCTGGACTTCATTTGGAATGTACACTTTCTTACACATGGAAAGCTGTATTCTCTTGGGCACAAACACTTGGAAAATGAATGCAAGTGCCTCTTTAAGTGCTTCAGGTTTATCCCAGAAAAAAAAATTGAAGGCTTCCATATAATTTTTGTCCTTTTCATTGTCATAGGTGTGAAAGAAATACCCTCACATTTCAGTCTTTGACATTGAAACAGATTTATTCCATAGCTTTATTTTCCTTCTAAAACCAGATTTTGAGGTAATGCCATCAAATATTATTCAAGACATCAAACCAATAAGACTCTGTGCCTGGTGTTAGCAGGAGTTAAGGAATTCTGCTTCCTTTTGATCCATTTCCGATTAAGCAGTTTTGTACATGTAACATAGATGCATATATGATAAACAGCACATGTAACAAAGCATTTGGGTCCTTCAGGGATCCAGGAAGGCCACTGTTCTCTTGGTTTTCTCAAGGGTAGGGATCAGGCACAAGTGCATGGAATCTGCTAATGGCATGATTTGTAGGTAGTGGATTTTAATGGAGCTGGAGTACAGACAGGTTACTTTTCAAGAGGAAGGTTCTTGAAAAGTGATGACAGAAGGGAGCTTCTCCTGAGCCAAGAGCTTCCTCTCAGACATCTCAAAGGGCACTGGTACCTCCCCTGATGAAGTGCAGTGAGTTTGGGACAGCTTGGGAGGCTAGAGGCATTGTTTACTTTCTATAAAAATGAAAGCCATGCATGAAATTGTTACAGATTTGCTGTTACTGTTTACTTGGGAAAGAATCAGTACTTTTCCTGCAGCGTGGTAAAGACTTTAGCAGCATGGCTGCATTAAGGCCCATCAAAATGCCTGTGAAAATTGACAAGTAAGGGCTCCTGAAGAGCAATTCAGTGGACTCAGACATGGAGCCAACTAAAGGAAAACACTGTAGAAATAAGGATACTTACAGGGTACTCTTTGCTTTGATGTATTTAGTGTATATGCTGTTCAGTATGTACCTTGCTGTCCTCCTTGGGAAACTTTTAGCTGGTTCTGTTTGGAAGAAGTAGCTTTTTCTCTGAATTCATTTGGAGGCAAGTGGGAAATCTATGCATAAGTCTATAGAGTAGATATTTTTGGGTTGAGCATTTTCACTGTAGTCAGTGGGTTGTGATAATTTCAGGAAAGAGTAAATCAAGACTGTCTTACTATTGTTTCTAACCACTATGTAGCAGGTAGTCTGATGGCAAGTTCTAGTCTTTGCTTTCAAAACGTTCATAACCTGCAAAAACATCTGTTCCTCCTCAGTGTTTCTACTGCTTTGATGTTCAAAATAGGTTTAGCTGTAGCGTAAGCTGACCAGAACTACATTCCTTGTGTCATGGAATTCCTGTAGATTTTTATGTCCTCTGTTCTTCCCACATGCACATATACACACACATGTCCAGCCAAACCAGGCTGATTATTTGCTCTTACAGTGACTTCTGATTATTTGGTTGGTTAAATACCCTGACAGTGTAAGCTTTACATAGGTGGAGAATTCTGGGGCATCTCAGTGCTCTCTGAACTTTCTGCTGTGTGATACAGAACAGGGATCTGAAGTAACATGTGTTTGTGAGAAGGTGTGCAGTTTTCTCTTCTCAAAGGTAACAAGGCTTGTGTATCCAAACCAAAGACTTCCCCCATTCCTAGCAGATGAATGCAGAGGAAGACCCATCCACCTAGAAATCTGTAAGCAGTACAATGTGTCTTTTGAAGCAGTGATACCAGGTAGCACCACTGGCAGGAACAGAAGCAAAACATGAATGCCAAGAGCACTGGGAAGCCAATATTTCAGTAATTTGTATATCCAGGCTCCTCTATATTTGACACAGTCTGCTATTTCATGGTTCCATAGTAGCCTTCTAAACACAGATGTAGGTAGCCCTGTGCTGCTGCGTAGAGAACACCTGCCTACACTGGTTTCTCATACATGGAAAGTTCTCCAAAACAGGTACTTCAGCTTAAAGGAAGAACTTATTTTTCATCTACATCTTGACTCAAGAGCTCAGACCCTCTTAAATGACAACCTTTTAAAAACTGTATGTTGATTTTAGCAATTCTGGACACATTAGTAAAAGTGTTGTTCTCTTTCTATCTAGGTTCCCTAGAATACTTTCCAAAATGTAAAGGCTTAGAGTCTGCAAAAATTCTGTGTCTGTTGTTTCAGGACAACTTGGTAGTAGTGTTCTCCCATTTTTACTACTCCAAGGAGCTTGTTTTATGCATAGCTATGGAAAGTAGTATAGTTGCTTTAGAAAGATCATTGTCTCTTAAAAAAACCCCAAACCTGAAAAAAAAGCTTTCAACCTGGAAATGTTAGAGGTGTATACAGAAAAATGCTTCGTAGGATCCATTATTAAACATATTTTCACATGGTACTGAGAGAGAAATTGAACAGTGGCCTTTTTTGTCTGGAAAAGGCTGCCTCGGTGAACCTCAGTGACAAACCTCATCCACATTGAATGTGTGAAGGTGCATTAAAGAGATTCACTTGCCAGCTGTTTCGTTGGCTAAGGATTTGTGTGTTTGTATTTGTATTTATACTGTCTTCCTTGTTCATTGTCACTTTGCCAGTCTTGGAAGTTGTGTGGTTGGGGACTCATGCTCTCTTAACGGAGTCTACTGTGTCACCTTAATGAAGTGTCTTGCAAGATTCCCAGGTGTCTCTGAGGTAGATCTGCTGGTTGGCACCTGACATGTCATGTGCATTCAAGTGAACACAAGAGCAAATTTCAATTTGGATAAATCTTTACTTTTTATCCTCCTCATCCCAAAATACATTAAGGTGTAAAGTGGAGTGTCAAACAAATAAAGCAGATACAAGAACCAGTATGGCTAGAGGAACAAAGGTAATTGAATTTGCAGAGCACATCTGATGTTTGTTAAAGCAGTAGTAATGTTTTCTTGCTCCTTCTGCAAAAAGTCTTACCCTTTTTTAGGGAGGAATAAATAATTTCTTAAATTATTTTTTAATCCCATATTCCAGCCTAGATTTCAACCAGGTGGTTTAGGAATGCTCCTGTATTCAATGACCTCTGGAACAACTGTGAAACTGAAAGCTCGGGATCTGCATAGGCACTTGAAAAAATCTGAGACTTACATCTTGACCTTGTGGTACCACTGTTTAAATGTGTGTACATCAAGAACATAGGAGTAAGAAACAACTAAGAAATAATAATGAGTATAGCAACTTCCTATTTTTTTGCTAAATTTAATTTTTTGAAGAGCACAAAGTCACTTTTCAAAGTAATCTGTGCTACTGTAGGGGTAGATAATGACCTAGGATCAGCTATTCTCCATGAGTGTTTAAGCAGCACAAGGAGTCCAAAATACACAAACAGTATAATTATTAATATAATATAAAGGGAGGTTTATAACATACCAAAATAACAGATTTTTGATAAGAGCATTTGTCTTAAGTGTCATATATGGAATGTCTGCTCTTCATGTTAAATCAAGTGAAAAGGAAAGTAACTTTTTTCTACAGAATCTTCTAGTAGCTCTGTAACATGAAACCTGGAGAGATTAAGTAATACATTACATAATTATTTGACACTGAACTAGATTTTCATTGTGGGTCAGGTCAGAGCTCAAGCTCTGAAAGAATTGAGTTGTACAGATAAAGGTTGTCACATGAGGGGTCATATGTTTTATAACTATGGCTGAAATGTTTTCAAGGTGATAAGAATGTCATCTTGTTGCACTGAAGGTCACTTAAGATATTGTAATAGCCTGACTCTGGTGACTGGTGGAAAGGTGTGAAAGGTTTGATGGAAAAAAGCAGGACCACGGTGGTGTACTGGTACTTCTGTCAGGGCAATCTGATGGGCTGACAGATTGCAATATCCTGACTACTAAACTAGAATTCTCCTATGAGACTGTTGTATTATGCACTAGACTACTCTGAGACAAGTATTGTATCTTTAGTAATCTGTTAGGTTTTTTTCTGTTGAGCTCTGCCAGCTGTCCTCTGCCTGAAGGTTAAAAGAAAAACAAACAAAAACCTCCCAACTTGCTTGTGCATTTTGGAAGAGGAACCTTCTTTACCCTGGGAAAGCTCTTTGTGCTTGCTTTTTGATGTCACCTTGGATTAGCAAAGCAGTGTATTGTTCCCCCTTAACCTTTTTCAGAATTTCATTGTGTTCCATTATGCTGTATTTTTGGAATGATGGTTCTGTGGTTCTGATTGAAAACTTAGCCTTGAAGGAGAGCAAAAACAAAGAGTGCATTTCAGTTCTTTGCATCTTTAAGAATCATAGAGATCAATCCACTATGTGTATTTAAAGTATCTTGAAATGTGTGGTGAACTGTGTGAATATTCAGTCCATTTGATTGAATTAACTGTATTTGACATAATTTCAGTAGTTTGGCTTTTATTTAGTGGTTTAATGATGATCAAAACTAAACAGCTCCCTCCACCCGAGGCTGGTTAGAGCTACCTCAAAAATAAACTGAACAAGGAACAGAAATTATCTCTGCTTATCTTTTAGCTAAACATCACCTGTTTCACAACAAATAGTAATAAGCTGCATTTGGTAAAACATTCAGACATGTTTGCACCAAATCTCGTTTCCAGGAATTAGTGCAGAAGTGTTAAAAAACTTTTTCACATGTTTGGTTTTGTAGGTTGTTGACTGAAAGGAAAATGAATGAGCAGAATAACAGTCAAAATATCTGGACACAAGAGTAGACAGTATTAATTTAAAATACTGCTGTGGGTGTTGATGTCAGAACTAAATTTGTATAATCCATAAAATTTAACTGTTCTTGGTATAATAATGCACTTGAAACCCATTAACTTCTTTTTTAAAAACCTAAATTATCTCTCATACCAAAGCATTTAATTAGATCAATGGCACTAAAAGTATAGTAATGTAGCTCAAGGACAACAGTTTAAAGTAACTTATATATGGACCTGCTTTTATGTGGTGAGACAGTGTATAAGTCTTATTTTGTTATCTGCCAAATGATTCCATAATATTTCGTAGGACCAATTTGTGTTCACAGGTGTCAATCATATATCAATTCCTGTCTGTTGGTAGGTCTCAGACCTTTTGATTCTTAATCTTGGGGTGTACAAGGAGGAGCAGAACACTGTAAAGGGCTTTAAACTTATTTTCCTTAAGATAATTCTGCAATTTCATACGTGGAAAAACAAAAAATTTCATACATGCAAAACAAAACAAAACTAATTAATGAGGAGATTCAGAATTTACAAGAGCCATATTCCTTTTAACTGAGATTCCTGAAGGCTCTGTAAAATGCAGCTTAATCCAGCTGTTGCTATATACAAACATACTCATTTTCTGGTCAGTTAGAGCAGTAGAAAATAGTAGGCTTAGTTCAAAGGAGAGAGTCATAGCTACATTGTGGCCTGCAGGCCCCTATTGGTAAAATTAAACACTGAGTTATCAGTTAGACCCTGTTCAGTAGGCTGAGTGTGAAAACAGGCTTTGGCAAAGAAAAGTAGTCTCACTTAAGGATTAAGAAGAACTGAATGCTGAAAAGAACTTTGACAGTCTGGCTAAATTCATAGTGCTCAGCAGAAGCTGTTGAGACCTCAGCTGCTTAGTTACACTTAACACATCCTGCTGATCTTACTTTCCTTTTGACTGTTATGGAATACATTCAGTCTGTATATTGAATGAATTCTGCCTTTCTTGTTCCTATGAATCTGTGCCACACAGCATGTTGATCATTCCAATAATTTGCTGTAATTCATGGCTTCCTCATTTGCGGGACTGTCTTCCATCCTCACTTTTGTGTTACTCAGGCCTTCCTTCACTGCTCTGCATCTAAGTTTTTAGTGTGTTTCTTTTTGCTCGTTGTTCACTTCATATGATGATGGTCCCTGCTTTGACTGTGCTCTTTCTACTTCAAACTTGGCAATGACTGTATTCTTCTGTTTTGATCCCGTACTGCCAAAGCCTTGCCAATTGAGTTCACACCCTGTCAGCTCAAAAGGAAAGTGCCTGCTCTCTCTGTTAAGGACTGTGGATAATAATCTAATTTATCACCTTTCATTTTCCTTGTACATAATGATGCTGGTTCTGAAAGCTGTGGAAAATAACATCAAATTTCTCTGAAATTCTTACCCAACCTTCGCTCTCAAGTTTACTTTGCATGGTCCTCATGGTCTCCTAAGACCTATGGCAAGTCCACAACTAAGCCACTTTGCTTGCATTTTGTCCAGTTAGTAGTTTGTCCTGCTTTCTTGCACTAGTCTTTCATATCATCTTAGGGTATTTCATAAATCCTGTCACCACTTTTCCTTTCCCATTTTGTTTTTCTGTACTGCTTGTTAAACCCTCCGTTCTGGGAAGATAAAAGGTGAGTCTATTTGCTCAGATTAAATCCTTAAGTAGGTCTGCAGGCTCTTTCACCAGCTTGCTAGTTGAAGTGTATATTTACTGTTCTACTCTTCTGGATAACTCTCCTTCCTGTCTAAATGCTTTTGATAGCCCAGACTTTTCAGTTCTTAAGCCATTTTATCTTCAGTATATTTTGCATGGCATAGAGAGGGAAATGAGAAGCTAGTTGGTAGCTGACACTCCACTTTGCACTCTGTGTGTGCTCATCTTGTGTAGGTGATCTCAAGTCTTCAGTTCATGTTGTGGCAGCTAAACTTGTCTACTAATTTATTCAGCCTGTTGAATTCTATCTTGAGACTTGCAGTAGAGGGCCTGCTGCTTCAAACTGCAAATTAAGTCACACTGTTTCCTTTGCAAGTATCTCAATTTTTCATCATTTGGCTGTGCTGCAAAACATTTAATGCTTACAGCCCTTACTCAGAAATTACTTTTTCCTCTGCCAGAGTGCAGACCTTCCAGGTGTGTCAAAATCCTACCCTTTGTTTTACAAGGACAGAAATTGATTCTTAGTTATCACACTGCTCCTGTGTCTTTCTGATTCTCTTGTAACACTTTCTAGGGGGCACGTGTATGTATGAGGAGTTCTGGTTTTGTTTCCACCGAGTGTAGCTTCTGGAATTACATTTCTTGCTTATTAAGCATACCATGGTACAATATTGAGTGTTTAAAAACTAAGACTGTGATACTTCAGGTCATTGTCCTACTATGCAGTGCATTGTCAAGCCAATCCTTCTGCAGTTCTCTTGCAAACACTTCCATGACCTGTCTTGTTGGCACTTATGCACAGAGCTAGAAGGAATCTGTTTATCCTCCCAGCCTTTTTGAGAATTTGCTGTGAACAAGATACTTCCTAGAGATATCAGTTTTAACAGGAAACTTGGAGAATGCCATTCTGAGGAGACTGATGGTCATAAAATAATAGAATTACTATTATCATCCACCATACTTACCATTGACTGCTTCTTCTGTGTCTCTGGCTTTCAATATTTTTGAGATACAGCTTTGTAATTCTAATTTGGAAACTTTTCATAAATACTTTTCAAAATAAAGTATTTTTAAGAGTTTGAAACATTTTGTGGTTTTAAAACTATCTAAACAGAGTGAGAATATATTTAACTTTAAATGAAACAAGTTCTGGTATTTGTATAAGAGGCAATGTTGTATTAAACACCTAAAATTGGGAATAAGGTAACATACCATGGCCAAGTTTGTCATGGCTGGGGGAGCATTTTTAATAACAAAAAAATGTTAGAGAACTTTCTAAGAGAAGTAGGTTTTTGAGCAGGACACTGTGGTTAGAGTTGGTACTAAATGTGGCATGTGCTGGAACTTCTGAACATGAAGTGCACTGCAGAGATTGGTATTAATGAAAATTCTGGCAGTCTTAGTGAAACAAAGTGTATCATCTGTGAAGGGGGTTTTTATGCTTAATTTACAACATCATCTCTGCTATTTTCAGTCCCAGTTCCTGGATAAAATACCCAGTTCTGTAAAATTCTCATACAGGTCAGGCTTCTTTCACTGCAGTGTAATGATTGTACAGACTGTCATCTTTTTAGAAAATCTGGAATAATACATTCTAGAAGTAACTGTAGCTGTCACTTACAGATAACTTAAAGGGCCTGTGGTAAAAGTATGTTTAATAGAAGGTAATTTGAATTGCACATTGTGTCATAAAATTTAAGAGTATTTAGTAGAAGTGTTAAGCTTTACATTTTAAATTGATAGAAGCAGGTTTTGTGGGTTTTGTTGGGGTCTGTTTTATTTATTTTTATTTGTTTATTTTTATTTTTTCAACCAATGATGTTGCTGTTTTGCCTATGTGTTAGGTTGAGGTGGCAAAATGCCAAGTGCCCAAACACAGAATGGCAGTTCCCTCCCCCTGCCAAGAAAAGGGAGAGGGGAAAAAACCCTGAAAGTTAAACTTGTATATACACAGAAGAAAGAAAATTAAAAGGTAAAACTACAGTATAACACATATATACAAAGGTAAAAAACCACCAAAACCCTTAACTCCCAATCAACACAAAGCACAAGCCACTCTGGAGTCACAAAGCACCCCAAAAAGACACCTCCAAAAGAGCTCAACCTTCCCAGAAACAAACCCAAACAGAAAATGAATGATACACATTTTACTTCCCCAAGATAACACAGCAGTGAGCGGGCGCTGGGCCTGGTTCTCCCGTCCCTCCCAGGATGGCCCGGTGTGTCCCACCAGGAGCACAGCCAGGGAGGGACTGAGAGAACTCCTCCTACTCTGCTGCATTTATACTTCAGGTGACATCAGAATATGGTGTGGGATTCCCTTGCCCTGACCCAGCTCGAGTCAGTTCATAATCTGAGGCTACTCTGAAACTAAAGCCAAAATTTAGGCCTGACTAAACCCATAACAGCCTGTAAGGCTGTCAGAGATGAAAACAAATAGTTCATTATGTGCCTGCCTACTTTTTGGACAGAACCAACCAGTGAATTGTTGTGCATCATTGTTCATATGGTTTATTGCGTCTTGAGATTTAACGTTTAGCATAATGTAACATGCTGTAAGAGACAAAATATTGGGTGAAAAAAGCTTAAAAGGTTTTGGTCTTTTTGCCCTCACACAGCAGGGGGACTGTATCTGTGCCCATTCTTATTTCCTTTAGAAAACAGTACTTTTAATGCTGTAATCCTGTCTTTCCTTACAAAAAATAAAAGGGCATTGTTTTGAAAGCTGAAAGATTACCCTGCTATTAATGTTCTGTGCCTTGGCCAGTAAGTTTTAAATAGCATTGCTATCCTGTATCTATTCTAGCGGCTGTGCTGTGAATTGGTATATAATTTTTCATGAATAAGGACTGGTAAATGAACTACATGTTCATTTTATTAAGTAATGCTGACAAGTTCATCTTTTTTCCTGCCCAGTATGATGAATTGGTTCCTGCATCCCTGACAACCAAATATGGAGGGTTTTATATCAACACTGGTACACTGCAGTTCCGCCAGGCATCTGAATCAGAGGATGAAGACTTTGCAGAAGACAAAAAACATAGGCCACCTAAAGTGAGTGATCTTAATTAGACTTCTGTACAGAACTAATACCTAGGTGGACATTGAAAATACTTGATAGAATTGTTCAGATGAAGAGACCAAAAGCAAAATGGTGCATGGTACTGTCTTACTGCATTTTCTGTTTTGTGGCTCATGTGCTGACATTTAGTAAATAACTCAGGATATCCAACATAGTAAGACTAACTATCTGTTTGGGCAAGCTAACAAGTTGTGCCTTCCCAATAGATGATTCTGTAATTTGATAAGAATTTCATTCTATGAGATGAGAACTTAAATTCTTAAATACTGGTTTTATGATTTTCACAAATCTTGTGTGATTTGAAATTGTTCCTAATATTCAGAATAACACTTAAACCAAAATATCTGTTAAAATAAACTCAGTGCCTAAGAACAGCTATATTAAAAATTATGTATACAATTTTTCCCCAAGAGCATGCTGTTCTGTAAACTTCGACAAGTTACAATTGATACAAACATGATTACATACAGCATTCACAAGTCCATGCTGTTCCAAGAACTTACTGCTTTGGTGTCCTTTTTGGCTCTGTAATTCTTTAAATTTAACATAATTTTGAGGTTCTTATATTGGGCATGACTGGATGCCACTAACTTCTTTGTGGCAGTCCATATGGTGCTCTGGTTTGGATTTGTGACTAAAATAGTGTTGGTAACTACACTGAACTTTTCCTGTTGCTGGGTAATGTTTGCACAGTGTGAAGTTTCTTTTTTTCCCCTACACTGCACCATTAGGTAGTCTGATGATCAGCAAGAACTTGGGAGGGGAGACAGCTGGTCTGTATTGGCCAACAAAGATGTTCCATACTGTGCAACTTCATAGTCACAATGAAACTGTGGTAGAAGAAGGTGGAGGGAGTTGGTCTTCCAAGGCTGCCATTGCTTGTACGGGTTTGGCGTCAGTCTGCATGTACCTTAGAGTATTTTTCTTATTGAAAACTCTCAATTCAATAACTGGTTAAAAATTATTATGATTGAAACTCCTCATCAACTGCAATTGCTGCTGGGAATCCAGTCGCACCATTTGCCTTTACGCACATTTAGGTGTTTTTCCTGGCTCTGAACTGGAAAGTGTAAAGAAAACTACATGTTTCTTGCTGTAAAAGTGCTTTAGGATGGAAGAATCATTGTCCTTTATCTCTTTTTCTAGATAGCAAAGTTAAAAGAAAGTGAAGATCATGGAATGAAGAAGCGCAAGCGGAAAGATGAAGGGACAGAGAAGGAGAAGAAGCCTCGGAAAATGAAAGTTCCTAAGCAGTTGGGGTAGGTTCCTTTCTTTAGGAACCCCTGAAATATATGTAAGGTTTGGTTTCAAGATTGTGCTGTAGTGAAATTATCACAGCTCTTTTGAATATTGTACTTTTAAACTATAATAGCTAGTAGATTTTGTTTCAGAATTTGTGTAGGGTTTTTGTATGAATCAATCCTATAGGCTAAATTTTTTTGTCCCCTGAAATTCTGAACAAGGAATAATTAAGGAAAGAGAAATCACAGAAAAGAAATTTTGAGTCTTATGACTTACATTATCCTTCACTGTCCTACCCAGCATCTTGGATAGCACTAAGAATTAGATCTTCTAATGAAAAGTAATTTTCTTCTTATCCCCTTGCCTCTAATCTGGAAAACTATAAATGCAGCTTAATTATTCTACATGTTGCTTACTGACTTTGTGTGTGCTTTCCTGAGTTCTGAGGCCAGCTTAGAAGGATTAAGGTGGTGGGTTTTTGAATTGATTTCTCGAAAACTGTCACTGAGTGCAAGTTGTCCTATTGTGAATGTTCATGTTGGTATTGAAACTTTATTGATCTTATTTTTCATCAAGGTGATGAATTGGTGGAAAATTCTCAGTTTAAGTAGCATGTAGATGTTGAGCCTACCTGTAAAAATTCTTAGCAGTGAAGAGAATTCTTTTAATGTCCACGGTATGCCTAAACTTTAAGCAACCTGCCACCATTCAGAAGTCCAGAGAGGCAAGTTAAGTATTTTAGTAGCGTAAGTCTGCCATGAGTTTAACTCTTGTGCCAACTTCTCTGTAATGAAATTGAGAAGTCAAAATGAAATAACCTTTGAAATAACCTAATGTGTACAAAACTTAGCATAACAAATCAGATGGAGAGTGTGAAATCACATGACCACCGAAGGTTTATGCTAATTGATAGAATAGTCTGACGACAGAAGCACAAAGTACTTGCTTTTTCCTCCTGATAATTCTTTAACTGTACTAAAGTTTGAGGTTTTTTGTTAAAGGTTACTAAAGCTTCAAAAGTTACATGCATGCTAATGAAAGATTTCTTTCCTTGGCAGAGTAATGGCCTTAAATTCACACAAGTCTGAGAAGAAGAAAAAGAAATTGTATAAAGACTCGCTCTCTCTGGCTGCCATGATCCGTAAATTTCAAAAGGAGAAGGAAGCCATGAGGAAGAAGGAATCTAGTCCAAAACCTCCAGTGACTGTTGCAACCTCTACCCCTACTAAAATTCCTTCCTCCTCTCTCAGTGCAGGAAACGATATCTCTGACTTGAATCTTAAGATCAATGATCCTGTCCTCTCCATTTTTGGTAGCACAAATGAACCTGAGCTCCTGCAAGAAACTGAAAGTGCCCTGGAGATGTTGGGAGACATTGACTTTGACAAGTTGCTTGATGGCACTTCTGATGGCAGCCCAGTATCTGAGCTGTCAGGAGAAAATGGAAATGTCTCTCAAGCAACCTACACCTCTCAGGTGATGACACCCAAGCAGGTGCCTGCCCTCCCGGAAGGTCTGCCTGTGCTCCTTGAAAAGCGCATTGGAGACCTTCGAACAGTAAGTATGAATTCACTGGTAATGAATTGCACTCAAGAAATCTGAGAGAACAGGGAACAACGATTAAGACCTTGGGTGTCATCCTTGAATTGCTGGCTGAAACTTTAAAAATGAAGAATTCATCTTAATGACTGTATTTATACTCAGTTGAAGTTGGGCATGGAGATGATGCAGGACAATTGTTCAAGCAGTGTCTGTTTCACAGTGGAAACAAGGTTTTCTGAACATTCTGTGGACAATAGCTTGTAATGTTCATTTTGGGTTTTCTCCATAGTGGAAGTGTCAGTGTTGCTTTAAATTGAATTATTAGTTGGTGAAATGGGTGGGTGTTTCATATTTTGGAGGAGGAAACCTGAAATATGCCTGCAGTCTACAGATCCATGTATTGAATTTTTGGCTTTAACTTGTCAGTTGGGGAAAAGAAAAAAAAGGGGGGGGGGAAATCACAACAAAAGAAAAAAACAATCAACCACTAAACTGAACTTTTTTTTCTGGAAGGTCTTTTCAAAAATGATAATGACGAAAGGTATTAAGTCAACAAGTTACAAACATCCCAATATCTTACTGAAAGAGATCAGGGCTGTTAAGGTATCATATCCTCCTTGTTTCAGTTGTGAATGTTATCTGAAGTTGAGAATAAATTTGTTGTTTCATTGTCCAGGTTATGATATTAAAGCTTTTCCTTACTTAGAATATAAGTGCAGCCTTTCCTTACTCAGACTAAGTTTTGGAAAAGTAGTTCAAGTTACAACCTGTTTTGGATAAAAAGTAAATAATTTAAAGAATGGCAGAGCTTACTTTGCTGCAGGAAAGAGTAATGATAAAACATCATGTTTATCTTACCTGTATGTAAATGTCTTCTAGTTTTCTTATTAATTTTTCAGCATACCAAGCTGAGTACAGCCAAGGGGTTAATACTCACTAAACTGAAAGATTCTGTCTGCCTTTGAATATTCAGGTTAATTTTGCTATGAATCAACAGTAAGCTTCTAGCAAAACTGCAGAACTGGATTAGGCCAAAAGTCAGAAGATGTTAGTTACTTGCCCCAGGTTGATCCATGTTGCTTCACTGTATGACAATCCCCAAGCAACTGGAAAGAACCTTTAATTCCGTGGCTCTTGGAAAACATAACTCTTCATGGAATAGTTTGGGTTGGAAGGGCCCTTAAACATCTAGTCCAACCCTCCTGCCATGGAGAGGGACACCTTCCACTTTGACCAGGTAGGAACTCTTCTCTTTGGCTTTTGACAGTGTCTTCTGGAAGTCTGTTGGCTGAGCAGAGTAAGTCTGCCCTTAATTGGGGAAAAACTATAGCGTGTGTTGACCTTAAGATTGCAACTTCCATACTTCCTGCAGATTGAAATCTTCCCTGAAGCACTGAAAATAAATGAGTCTTGTCAAATATTTACCACGTTCACAGCTTTAGCACTCTTCAGCACAAAGAAAGATAAGAAGTTTTAAAAGCTGTAGGTAAAAGCCAGTGTTCCATGAATGGTGCATAATACATCAAGATTAAAAAAAATAATAAAATTAGAAAGCCACTGACTAAATACAATAAAAACTTTCTCACTTACTTTTGTAGATTAATGTGTTCTAGTTCCCTAAGTGGGCAATCCTGAACTACCATGGCAGAAGGCAATATTGTACAAAAGCAGGAAAGTAAATAAAGGGGTTTTTTATAGTTTGAAGGTAACTGTCAAGATAATATCTGTGGGGAAAAAAAACCAGCCACAGTTCAGTAACAGTGATGAAGTTTTTGAATCTGCCAGTGTTGCTTTCTTTCAAAGCCAACAGTACTGTCCACTATTATAGCTTAATGCTGGAATTGCCTTTAAGGTCTACCTGAGACTGAAATGTCAAACCATGTATTTCCTTCAAATTTATATAAACCAGAAGATGATGCTAATCCTTGTGTTAACTATGCTTAAAGATACTGGATTTAAGCCTTTCAAACTTGTCTTTTTGATATCCTATCATTTGTAAACATCTATAACCTTTCTAATTTTTTAGCAGGACAAATACACTTCAGTATCCTTTAACAGGTAGTACCATCCCCTCAGCAGCTGAATTTATGGTAGAAAACAATGAGCAGAATGCAGTGCTTGCAGGAACTTAAACTCCAGTATCAATATTCATGACTGAAGCGGTAAAGCCTTCAGACAGTGGACTACCTTATGGTTTTGATAGAGCATCACATTCTTTTCCTGGGCAGTGTAGAGTTCACAATTCTAGAAAATATTTTTCTCGCAAACTTAAATGGATTCAGTTACAAAGAGCAAAAACAGTAAGTATTTAATAGTAATAAATCAATTTTATTAAGTTGACACTTGCATTTATTTGTAGTTTTTAGCTGTGTTGTTCCAAGTCACTAAATAATTTTTTTTAAAGGACAGAATTAGACATTCTTAATTATTTGAATATTCAGCCTTGTAGCATGTTGGCTGCCTCTAATGTTTGTCAGCCACTATAATGATACCACACTTGCCTACTTTTTGCATGCATACAGTTTTCCAGCTCCTCTAGCTATAGCCAACATATAAGATGACAATACCCCTGTTAAAGTGGGGCTCTTTTTATTCTTGACTTCTAAAAACCTGCAGAGTATATGAACACTAGAGAGAAGTTCGTACTGATTTTTGTGGAATGGTACAGAGAATTGGCTTTCTCCTATAAGCTATCATTGTGAAAATAAGGATCTAGGTGATAAGAATAAAGATAGATGGATTCTGCATGGGAGTTCCTGTTATATCAGTAAAAACTTCTAATGAAAGGAAACATGTATATAAATAAGGCTCTTTTTTCCCCCCTACACCACAAACAGACCCAGGAAGAGACCAGACAAAAATATTAGAGGTACAGTCTAAAGATGGCAAGAACACTGAACAGCACCAGAAAAGAGAGATGAGGCATTCCTCTAGCATACATAATCCCATTGAAGAAATTGCAATAAAGGTTTGACATGGATGTAAGAAAGCTGTGAAGTTGTAACTGAGTGAGGCACATAACAGGTAAAAAAAGATAGAGTAGAAATGTGTTGGTGCTCTTGCCTGCTTGACTTGGCAAGCAGTGCTCCTCTTTATAAAGCTCAGCAGTGGTAGTAGAATGTTGTTGGTGGTGAGATAATAAAACATCTCTACCTTCTCCTTTCTTCATGGTTGTTGAAAAGATGAATATATTAACATAAGTGATCTAGGCAGGTTCTAAATAGAATAGTTGTTTGCCCTAGAGCAAGATGTTTGAGTATAAAAATAAAAATCATAATTTTTTTCTAACCAGATGAGTATAGCTTGGGTTTTTTCCCAGTAATGTTATCTGGAAAATAAGAATGTCACACAGCAGTAAAAGTAAAGACACAAAGATTATTGGGATAAAATGCTCTGTGAACTTGGACACTCTTTTTTGTTGTATTTTCAGGCTGCCAAGATGTTTGATGAAGAAGGCAGAAAGAAGTTTTTCACGCAAGACATGAATAATATTCTTCTGGAGTAAGTGCTTATCTGTACAACCTTCCCTTTTTGGAAAGGGGGTAAAAGGAAAAGTACAGAAGAGGAAGTATTTTTGAGGTTGTTCCAACAAAGCCCTTAAAAGTCAATGAAGGTAGATCAGTCTAAGCTAGTTATTAGCTAAAAAGATTTATATATGAATACAATTCCTGTCATGACTGTCTGTCTTTATCCAGTGTAAAGTGTTTTGTATTGCCCTGGTCTTTGACTTCATGTGTAAAATTCAACAGAACTGCTGTGACTTGCTCCTGTCCCCTACTTTTGTAACTTAAAACACCTTCAACTTTCATGTGGAAACATGTCAGCTTTTTCTCTCTGTAGTCTTCACCTAAGTGTTTAATATAGAAGGTTGTTTGTTCATATTCTGAGTAACAAAAAGTAATCTAGAAGACTGTAGCAGTCAAAATGTATCAATTTTGATTTGTGATGGTAGGTCCAAACAAAATTTGAATCAATGTTCAACACTGCTGGACACATACCCATATGAATGGTTTCTTGCCATCAATTAAGACTTTCTTCTTTTATAAAAAGCTTATCTGAAAATTTCCCAGACTGCTGTTTTTAGCGTGCATAGCTACAATTTGCTGTGCTTACAAAGCTTCGTTTTTGTTTAGCTGTCATCTTTATCTTGATGTTCCTCACTGACTGACTGTCTCCTGTTTGTTTGTCAGTATTGAGCTGCAGCTACAGGAGGTAAATCCTGCCATCCGCAATGGGGTGTACTCTCACCTGGAGGCTTTTGTGCCGTGCAATAAGGATACACTGATAAAGCGCCTGAAGAAGTTACACCTCAATGTCCAGGTAAGGATGATGGGGAGATTCGCTCCACATTAGTCGGGTACATGACAGCGATGACAGCTGAACACAGGAGAGCAGAACAACAGTCACGCAGCCCCAGATAATGCAAAACATTTTGGATCCGTTGCTAGATCAGCTTTTTTCCGTGTACCTGCTATTGTCACTACATTAGGAACAAATTTAGGTATTTTAAAGTCTTTATTTGAGAATGAAGTGCTTTCATCTTGAAACCTTAGTACAGGCTGGGAAGGAGGGTTTCTTTTGTCATCTGTGATTATTGCTGTTGTCACAGGGTATATATCAAAGTAGCAGAACTAGAAAGGAACGATAATCATGGTTATGACAGGCTAAAAAAATTTACTTTTGCATTCACTTTAGTGTCAAGAAAAAAGGAAGGTTAGATGGCTGGAAGGTGACCCAGCCCCTATTGAATTTCTCATGCAAATTTCTCGTGCAAGTTTGCAGTTCTTAATATTTGAAGATGATTCTAAATACACAGTCCTTACCTTTGAGGTACATAAATTGCATGTAATAACAACAACCTAATACTCAGATAATATAATACATATTATATTTCGTTCACTACCCAGGATGTTTTGAAACCACAGGGGTTTTGGAGACTGGATTAACTGGATATTTATTTGCAAGAGATACTGATCCATCAGTCCATCTCACTTTTCCCCCTTGAGGTTGTTTTTCCTTTCCCTATTTTTATTTCAAAGCATTATTTAATGAGACCATGCCATAATGTTTTGGGCTATTCATGATACATTTCCTTGTGACTATCTTTTGTTGTTTCTGGTCTCAAGACTTACATGAGAAGTACATGTATTTATACAATGCTGTTGCATTATATAAATTCACAGGATTCAAGTGACATGTAGAATATGGCTATTGCAGCCAATACATAGTACTGGAAGTGTTACCTTAGGAGTGATCAGGAAATAATTATCGTGAAATGATCTGAAACACTCTTTGGTTTACATCTAATAGGACTGGTTTGGGGTTTCTCTGTTCACAGGATGACCGCTTGAGAGAACCATTGCAAAAGCTGAAACTGGCTGTCAGTAATGTCATGCCTGAACAGTTGTGCAAGTATCAAGAGGACTGTCAGGCCCGCAATCAAGCCAAGAATGCCAAGTAGGTATTTGTGGAGACTGTGCATGCCTGTTCTGGAGTGCAGCTGGAAGTTTGTATGCATGTTGTTCATTGTTGAGCTCAGAAAAGCACTCAGCTCCAGTTTACAGGTGTCTCTGTTTTGAATTGTACAGAGTACTTAGTTTTGTGTAGGTGATGTTATTATCTGACTCTAGAGAGAAATTCCATTAACTGAAGGAGAGAGGTCTTGAGAGAAAGAAATCTAAAGGGTTACTGAATGATTCCTAAAATGCTGGATTAATGGAGGAGGATGGTGTATTCAGGTTCTTGATACATTTTGTCCTTGCTCACTGTAATTGTTTCATCATAGTTAATTAATTTTAGACTTGCAGAAGTTTGATAAGCATCCTGCCATTTCCCAGCAGAGACACTACATGAAGCTTATAGTGGCACCATGATAGCATCTGTACAGTGTGTCCTGTTCATTTGTCTCTGAGGATCATAAAGCAGTGGGGAGAGGAAGATGAACTGTTATCCTTTGAGGAAGTATAACGAGAATCTGAAGACAGGTCCTTTATGGATTTTTTCCCTAACATCTAAAATGACACCATTTTTCAATGAAATACTTTGTCTGTGTAGTATATCTATAAAGAAAACAATCGTTCCAACTGTAGGTTGCAAGCGGAGGATGAACGAGAGAAAAATGGATCAGAGGAAGATGATGATGAAAAACCTGGAAAGAGGGTTGTGGGACCCAGAAAGAAGTTTCACTGGGATGACACAGTGAGGTGAGACAAAAATGTATTTTCCACCAAGAATTTTCACTGACTTGATAAAGGGATCTCCAAGAGGATGTTATTACATGGTACTGTTGAATAAATAATTGTTCCTAGAGTTAAACTTAGAAAAGTTCTGGAGAGTATTGGTGCTAAATAGGCAAACTAGAATTTGGTAATGGTGAAAGGCCTTTAACTGGAAAGGCAAGATCATTTTATGTCCAACCCTTTCAGATTCCACTGCTTGTTCTTCTGGTTTATCCAAATACATGAGAATTTTCTGGCTCTGGGATTTCAATCTTCTTTAAGCAAAGAACAGATGTGTAAGCAGAGTTGTAACTGCTTCCCACCTTTCTAGGAATAAGTTGGAAAACACCAGTGAGCACTAAAAATTTCTGCCACAATAGGACAGGCCATCAAGATTGATGATGGTGGTTTGGCAAGCCTCCCAGTCCTTGGCCTCACCAGCATCCAGACTGCATGAGCCCTTTCTATTCCCTCTGAATACAACTCTGTGTTATCTCTCAAAAGCAGCACACATTCTTGTATGCCATGATCAGTTATTAGAGTTCTGTTTCCTAGAGTAGGTTTTACTGAAAACTCGGATTACTATTATTTAAATAATCTAGGCTTTTAGGCAAGCAGATCTTTCTAAATTAATAATGTCTCATGCAAGATCTAAGCTAATTTTAGTGCAAGTGTATATATTTTACTAAAAGGGTCTGGTGGACATCTCGCAGTGAGTCTCTTTAGTATGTTAAGACAACAGATAAGAAAGTTTTGTGAAATATGCACACCCAATATACCTTAGACTGACCTGGAGGGAGCCATATTTAAAGAAGAGATATTTAAATATGTTGCTTTTTTCATTCAAGAGACTTTGAAAGGCCAATATTACTTAACTGTGCACTTTTGTATTTTCTAGGACAGTAAAAGACAGTCTGTCAGAAAAAAATCTTCTGATGAAATACTTAATGGAGAATCTCAGACAAATGAGAAAGAGGTCACTGTGAGTGAAGAGATAGGACATGTTTCAGCTACATGTTTCTACACAAAAAGTGTAAAACAAATTACAAAATGATAGTGGGGTGAAAATAAGAGCCTTACAGTCTGTTGGAAATGGAGGAGAAGTGGCAGTGGTAGATCATACCAATTTGTAGTAGCAAATTTGTGCAATGCAACTTCCAAAAAACGTGATTGGGACTGAGCACTTCCTATAACTATCAATGGACAGCACCTTCCATTTCTCAGCCTTTTTCTGCTGAGCTTTTGAAACATGCTTGTTTCTTTCTGCAGGTCTCTGTTGTGTAATCTTGTCAAGATCAAGCTGGGATGCTATGAACTAGAGCCAAATAGAAGTCAGTCTGCTGAAGATTACCTCAAAACCTTTATGGAAACAGAAGTGAAACCACTTTGGCCTAAAGGCTGGATGCAGGCAAGGTAAGATATTTGCCTTATAAATCCATTCCTTTTGGTGTTAACTATATATATGTATGTATGTATATATTTTTAGTTAGTTAGTTATTATTTATTTATTCATTCATTTATTAATTTGTTTTCTGACATTTTACTCAACCATGTACTACTAACGTTGATTAGAACATCAGAGTATGTTCATGGAGGTGGAATATTTTAGAAAAGAGAATATTTTTTCAAAATGAGTTTTTCTGTCTTGTTTGCAAGCCTGAGAGTGGAAAACCCCACTCCTCCCTGGAGAACTGTTTGATTTCGTCATCTGCTGGAGACTGAATTTACTGAAGCTCAGAACAGAGTGTGTGTGGTGCTTCATTTGAGGGGAGAGTATGAGGCAGGAGGGTAACTGCTTGGGAAGTTCTTTAAGTGATAGTAATACAGAAAGCAGCTTTGCCTGTTGTCACACTGCATTATCAGACTGCTTATGCAGACTTTAAAATTATTAGCTGGAATTTCTGCACCAGTGTTCACAAAACTCTTAAGGTTTGTGCTCTGTTTCCTGTATGCAGTTGGGATGCTCTGTTATACTGCAGTTAAAAATACACCAGGTCCTAAAGTTGCTCCCTACTTACATAAGAAAAAAACCGCACAAAACCAGAGAAGAATAAAATGGGAGCAGTATAAACCATTGTGAAGTACAAATTTGAGCAGGTTTTCAAATGCTTTGGAGTGAAAGAGAAGGAAATATGGTTTGGCCTGAGTTCTTTCCTTCTGTAGCATCCACTGAAAAGGACAATTTCCCATCAAATCTTGACCTGATTGTAAAAGCTAAATGATAAAATAATGTTCATCCATTTGCTCAAGAATAGCATTATATTAGTCAAATATGTATCAAGTTGCAAAAATAACTGTACTAAAATATTTCTTAGAATAGTCAGTATAGAAAATGAGCTGCTGGTGAAATAGCAATGAAGTTTTACACTTTTTGGCACACAGCTGACTTATTCCCATGGAGGGATTTAGCTCTGTATACTGAGTATGCTGATGAATGAGATGTTACCTGTTAGGAAGATTTTATTGAAGCAGATGAGACAAGGGAATCCCAGTTCAGTTTAAGAAGAGATTACTGTTGATAGTGGTTAAATAGTCAAGAGATACTGTGAGATGATTAAAGAATATATGGAAGTGAAGCATGTTCAAACTTTGCATTTAAAAGCCATATAGCTTATTTGGTTCTCTCTCCTTTTTATTTGATTGTGCTGAAAATTTCCATGAGCTTTTAAACTATATATACAATTGGTTGCAACCAAAACAACCTCCAAAACCAAACAAAAAACCAAAATGCCCCCAAACCAGTAACAAGTCAAACAAACCCCAAGAGCTAGATAACTTTTTCTAGGCCAGCAAGACTTCAGTGCGCAGTTTTAGTACCGTAATGACTTACAAATTATCCTGTATCTTCTGGGAGGCACTTCCCTGCTCTCTGTTTGGGAAGTGATGTATTGTAATTTGTAGGCAAACAGTTATGGAAAGGGAAAAAGAAAGTATTTCCTGCAATCTGGCAGTGGTAACTCCTAATACAGCACAAAATTGATAGTTTGGATGCTCATTTGGGATGTTAGGATAGGGATTATCATGCTGAAGACTTAAAATTTTCCACTTTTATATTGATCTCAAGTGAGAAGGAGCTATGTAAAGTGGAAAAAATTAGTAGGCATTTAATGCTAAAACTGATCTACTGACTATGTGTTTAGTAAGGAATTCTTACTAATGAGAGTAGGTCTGTGGTACCAGAACTTTGTGGGTTCAGCCCAGACGAAAAATGTCTTGCTCTTTCAAAATTAACTGTATTTAATGTTTCTCATAGGTTTGTAAAGAAGCATGAGATAAGGTATTGATCATAACTTGAAATTACAGAATCACAGAATTGTTAGGCTTGCAAGGGACCTCTGGAAATCATCTAGTCCACCTCCACCTGCCAAGGCAGGGTCACCTAGAGCAGGTTACACAGGAATGTGTCCAGGTGGGTTTTGAATGTCTCCAGAGGGGGAGACTCCACAGCCCCCCTGGCAGCCTGTTCCAATGCCCTGCCACCCTCAATGTAAAGAAGTCCTTCCTCATGTTGAAATGAAACTCATGAATTTGTACCTCATTCATTTGTCCATGTGTCACATGAACTTTCTTTGTGTGTAACTTCCATACTGTGCCCCAGAAGGATGTTCTATTAATATCCATGGATTTAGAGAAGTACTTTTTTGTCTTAAGGGATCCCAAAGCCTTTTCAAATAACAGAACCCACTTTTTTGTAACTGGGTTGCATATTTATTTCATGTGTGTCTGAAAAAAATCTGCAACCCAAATAGGTGTATGTTCGAAAAAAGAAGGAACAGGAAGTCTTTCCTTTAATTCCAAGAATGCCATCATCTTTGGAGGTGGTCATGCAAGGCTTGCAGGTCAAACATCACATTTGACTTGAAGGCATGATCAGAGAGAATATGATACTGATCTCTCTCGCCAACTTGTACATCTAAGTATATGTGTGCAGTGGAGGGATTATTTTCCAAGCATGGTCTTGCTTTGGAACAAATATTGTGCTGTCCTTTCTTTGTACCCTGTCTATGTTTCTTGTTCTTGTAGTACTGCACTTTTGTTTTTAACCTTTAAGGATGATACTGGGGCCTGTGATTAATTTTGGGGTTTCATTTCCAAATGAAAAAGATGAAGGAGTGGACATAGCACCAAGAAGGAGGTGGGGCAATATTTTGGAGAAGCTGTGTAGGTCAGAAAGTGGCACATTGAACATGTAATGAGGAATGTTATTTTTGCTCCATGACATTCTTTGTAGGCATTCAGTAGTGTCTGACAGTGCAGTTGGGAGGTTAATATGATAAAAAAAAGTGAAAATGGAGCTGGAAGTGGAATCTGAGAAGTCAGGCACTGAACAGTAGTCAGAGAATGTCAGTGTTTTCTTACCAGATGACATAAGATTTGTGGATACTTGGATCTTTCATAATTCCTGCAGTTGTACAGATTGTGTTATCAGTGGTGAAAAGGTCTTGTTTAGACAGCTGTTCATGACGTGGTCAGTGTTAGTGTGATGGCAGTGGCAATGGTGTAGGAAAATCTTGTCTGTTCTGGTTTGCCTACCTGGAAACAAGGGGACCAGCTTTTCATTAGTTGTGTATTTATAGCTGCATTTGGATAACAAGCTGTAGGGATAGGTACAGGTCAGGAATCATTTTCACTTCCCACTTGTCAGCTCCAGAGCTGATAATATTGAAATAACAGTATGTGAACTGTTAAGATTTGTCATACTGGTTCTTGCTTATTCCTTGGGTCTGTAGTAAAGTTGTATGTGTAAGTGCAGTGTGATTGAAGTCACAGAAATGGTACACAATAGCCTTTACAAAGTACTGAAGAGAATAAGAAAAAAGCTTGGCTACTGTGGTCTGACTTTTTTCCTCTACATTAAAAAAATCCCAACAGATTAATAACTACAAACCCAAACCTATGATCAATTTATTGGACATGTGAGGAGCTTACAGTAATCCTTAATTTGATATTTGAAATATTTCATTAGCCTTTGAGGAGAGATAATTCAAAATGTATTTCTTCTGTCTGGCTGAAGGATGTATTCTTCTTTTATGTTGACTTCTGTTTCACCATTTACTAAGGTCTTTTGAATGTAAATGTAAATTACTGTAATTTCTTACAGCATTCTTCTGTTTATGGATGCCTGGACCTATATCATGACAGCAATACAGACAAACTACTTACTAGCTGCTCTGGGAACAGATAATCAGAGAGTAGTGCTGAAAATCAAAGGATACTTGTGTATTTGGTGGTCATATTCCGCTTGTCATGGCAGAATCACCTCATGTTCTTTTTCTCACCCCTCTTTCAGGATGCTTTTTAAAGAAAGCCGAAGTGTTCACAATCACCTCACTTCTGCTCCGTGAGTATAACAGGGACAACTTACTAAGGGCTTAAGGTCATGCACAGCATCTTTTCTCATCTTCACACTATCTCTTTTGGATGGAGGGGAGGAAAGGGAGGTATTTTGGGATTTGTTTGAAGATACTTACAATGATGGTTTGGTTTTCTTTTTAATGCTTTAATTTAGACATATAACTCTAGTGTTCTTGTCTTATGTTTTGACTGACTTATGAAGTGGGCAAGGTAACTCAAGGGGATATTAATTCTTGAATTAATGCCTTTTACTCAAAGTATTTCGAAGCACTACACACTACCTAAATGTTGACATGCAGCATATTAAATTGAACTCAGGCTGCAGTGCTTCCTGCTTTTCTCTTTTCCTCATAAATATCTCTGAAGTTACAGAAAGCTGTGTATCTTAGTGGGATTTTATCTTGAATTTTCAGACAGCACCATGTGCCTCTCGGGAGCTGTCCACGTTCAGCCAGTATTCAGATAAATTATCGTGACTTTGAGTAACATCCAAATTGACACCTTTCTGATAAATATGATTAACATAGGACATTTTCCTACATAATAGCAAATCTGGGTCAGAGTCCACTTACAGTAAGTTTTTTTTTTAACCAGGCATATTTCTAGTTGCTTAGGAAGGAGAAAAAATGATATATAAGATGTAAATCTGTTGATCCTCTTGAAGAAACAGAAATGAGAAAAGGTGTGAAATGCTGAGCTTCAAAGTTGAACCTGATGACTAATCATCCTTAATGCTGTCCTTGCTTGTATAACTGCAGTTGGTGCTATGGTGTTCATGGACACTGCAGAAGAAAACCTGGAAGCTCGTTAAGTGACTTCTTGCAACAAACTAGTGAGATACAGCTGTTTTAACAGTTGATAAGCAACAAACCACTTTTTTGTAGCAGAGAGAAGCAACTGCTGTTATCTGTTTGAAATAAATGAGAATAGGAAGTGTCTTCCTCAGGAAGAAAAAACCTAAAGTTATATTACTATTCTAGATGATTTCAGTGTAGACAAAGCTCTACTAAATAGACAGACTCATTAAGCTGAAATGAGTCGATGTTTTGAAGCTTCTCTAAATCAGAAAAATAAAAAATAGCTGTCCTGATATATGTTGGCATATATCAGCAGTTCAGTTGATTTTCCAAGTAGTGATACATGACCAAAAATGGTTTGAAAGTGTGATTTCTTCTTTTCAATTTAATTTTTTTCCTTTCCTCCCTATATTTTAAGCCATTTCTTATTTCAAGGCTGTTATATTACTAAAGCTGGCATCCAGTAGTCATCCTTCTAGTTTACAGGGATATAATCAAGTTAACACTTAAAATGAAAATTACTTACCTTTTTTGGTCTTCTGATGTGCATCTATGGTCCTCTGTTTTAGGGCAAAGAAGAAGGTGATTCTGGCCCCTAAACCCAAGGGGAAGGTAAATGTCAATTTAGATATCTGAATATTCATTCAGTGGTCCAGTATGACCATTTAATAGAATCTGTTTGTGCCTTTGATGCAGAAAATTCTTGCAGAAGGTTTCCATCAGGGAATGCTAGGGGAGCTTATTGACTTGGTGGTTCAATACTATATTAGTTTTTTGGAAAATTACTATGAAGAGGTACTTAATTCCAGTGAAGTTTCACATCTTTTAATGTGTGCTCTCTGTATGTTTTCAGTTTGTAATACATTTGGCAACACTGGAAAAATTGTGGTTGGGAGGATACCATAATAAGTTGATAGAGGTTCTCATTAGACACAACTAGGTATCATCTTACTTCAGTAGCATTTTTATTTGGCGATCAGATTAGCTACCCTGTTCTTCACAGCATTGATTGTTCTTCACTGTGTGGGGCACTTGTAGTTATGTGGAGCAACAGCACTAGGTTTTTAAATACAAATATTGAATTAACACACAGGACTCCAGCAACTAGACATCATAGGTATCTTAATATGAATTTCAATAGTAGATCTTCAGTTTATCTGAACTTACAGAATAATAGTATTACGCTAAAGACAGCTTTAAATCTATTCCAGACAGACTATTAAAACTGACTTTTTCTGTCTCTTCATTCTCAGGACTCCAGTCCAAAAAAAGAACAGAAGACCTGTATGTCTTCAGTCAATTCGAGTTGTGCTGCTGTCCTGAGTTCCAGCACACCTGTCTGCACCCCAGCCAGCTCCAGCTGCACACCTGCTCCAGAGACGATCTGCTTGGATGACTCACTGGATGAAGACCTCTCTTTTCACCCACCCTCACTGGACTCTATTTCCGATGCTCTGGCAGTTATCAATAATGGTGCCAAGGGATCTCCTCTTGGGTCCACCATAGACACACCAACATCCAGACCTCGCCCTGGGCTGAGGGAAGAGAAACTAGCAAGCATTATGAGTAAGTTGCCTCTGGCAACTTCAAAGAAAGTAGAGCCCACTCAAACATCCCATTCATCGAGTCTTATTGCTGGTCACACAGGGCCAGTACCAAAGAAACCCCAGGACTTAGTTCACACTGGTATCTCTTCAGGCCTTATTGCTGGATCTTCAATTCAAAATCCCAAGGTTTCCTTAGAGCCTTTGCCAGCCAAACTACTTCAGCAAGGACTGCAGAGGTCAAGTCAGATCCAGTCTGCTTCCTCCTCTTCTCAGACTCATGTTTCTTCCTCTAAGACCCAAGCAGCTATTTCCACCTCTCAAAGAACCAAGGATGCTAATATCTTGGTATCATCTTCTGAGGCTCAAGGTGGTACTTCCTCAACATCACAAGTGACAAAGGTGCACCAGCATTCAGCTGTACAGCAAAAATACGTGTCTCCTTTACAAGCAACCATTAGTAAATCACAGACCAATCCTGTGGTGAAATTGAGTAGTAATCCCAAACTGTCTTGCTCATCACCAGTCATCAAGGCTCAAGATAAGTCTGTAGTGTATCGCCTGCCTTTGTCTAATCCCTCATCTGGAAGTGGCTCTCAAGTGTCTCACCCACTGGTTTCTCGGACAACATCCAGCACCTCTACCTCTAGTAACTATTTAGCCAAGGCTATGGTGTCACAAGTTTCTTCCCAGGGTTTCAAGCCTCCCTTCTCCATGGCTGCCTCTCCCAAACCTGCTGCCTCTCCCAAGCCCACTTCATCTAAGCCCTCTGTGACACCCAAACCCAATGCATCACCTAAATTTTCATCCAAGACCACCTCATCCCCCAGGCCTGCCACGACTCCCAGTTCTTCCAGTTCAAGTGCACTAGTTTCCCAGAGTAGTCACTCCAGCAACAACCCCCTTCATAAACAGACCAGTGGTGTAACTATCAGCAGGCAGTCTCCCACAGTGAATTTGCTGTCCTCTAATCGCACCTCAGGCCTTCAGCCTGCAAAGAACCCTCAGGCTTCTTCAAAATTGCCCAACTCTTCTCCTTCTGGAACTGTTGGTAAAAATAATTTGGGTGGAGTTGGAATGAATGTACCTGCCAGCAGAGGCAGTAACCTTAACTCAAGTGGAGCTAGTAGGACTAGTCTGTCTGGGGGAGCAGGAAGTGGAACACAGGGTGCTACTAAACAATTGTCAACTCCACACAGACCATCTTCTGCCTCAGGGTCTCCAGTTGTAGCAGCCAGCGTGCAGGTACGCATCTCACCAGTTCACATGTGAACTTTACAGTAATACTTATTTTGTAAACATTCTTAAAATACCTTGGTCTGGAAACGTGTCGTAAATTTAATCTGTATACTTTCAGAAGCAGAAATGCTTATACTGATGAAATGGTTTCACACTGGAGAACAGGTGTTTCCAGCTGATGTGAAATGCAAGGATCAGTGTGGAACAAATCTGCACTGTAAAATGTTGGTTGGTCTATACTGTGGAACAGAATTAAGTTGGTTGGGTCTTTTTTAAGAGCACTAGAAAAGGTAAGCTTTGTGTGGCCATATTTTCAGGGAATGTGGTATTCTCTTGCATTATTGGATTTGTGTATTTCTGTATATTTACATATTTGTAGTGAGGGTGGTTATATGGAAAGGCATCTTGGTACATTTGTTGTCAGACTTCATGATGAACTTCACAACTAGAGTTCAGTTGCTTGTGGCTGAGTGTCATTCAACACTTGCATTTAATATTTGCAAGGGCTTTTCTTTTGTATTTATGATTCTGTGTTTTATTTTGTAGGATCTTGTCAAATTGAACGAGACACCTCATTTATATATATAAACGTCCTAGAAATTGAGAGAGAGCTTATACTATCAGTAGAGATAAAAAAAGTCAAGCAAAACAAATATTTTGAAAATAATGTCCTAATCCCTATGCAAATCTATTATTTACCCAGAAGACAACCTGCATTCCCAAGTTGTGTGTTCTTCTTACTGGGATTGCTTTAATTACTGAGATGATTCGATGTCTTCCTCTCTCTTCATCGTTCTCTGTCCTGCAGTCTTCACTACTTATGAAAAGCATTGTTGCTGTAAATGATATTTCCAGTGTACAGTAAATGAAAAGCTGTGTAGTTTTCCAGAACAGTGCACATAGCTGTTGCGTGGGAGTGATGTATACTCAACTTTTAGTAGTGTTTCATAATCTTTTAGCTTGCCATCAAATTTTTATTAATGCTGCTGAATAACAGAAGGAATATGATTTTTACAAGACAGTTCTATGGCCTTTTGTCCTACTGTACCAAAACAGTCAACAATAAATGTCTGGCGGGCTCTAAAACAGCCTTCTCTTACTTTGGGTGCTTTGAATGGAAAAAAAAAAATCCACAACTCATATGCTGTGTAAGGGCCACTGAGGTACCACGCAGGGCCTGGAGAAGAGCTGAGCTGGATACAGTGCAGTTTGAGTACTCTGGAAGGTGCCTGGAGGAGACAAAAAGGGCTACAATGGATGGAGTGGGAAGAGAGTTTTCTTCCTGATGCAGTCAACAGAATGCAGTGATTACAATTGCTGTGTTGTAGAAGAAAATGTTAAATGGGTGTGGTAGTACCTAAAGATGATGGACAAGGGAAGTAAGCAATGTTGTGTTGGATAATGAGATGAATTTTGGCAAACATTCCTGTAGTTAAAGGCAAGTAATTTCATTTTTAGAAACTGATTGCCTGAGTAATGAAATACATTTTTGCCATAGTGATATTGAAGAGCACTGAATGGGGTGTGTGTGGTAACATAAGTCCATGCTATAATACTGCAAAGTAAGGTGTGTTGGTGTATGGAAAGGGGCAAATCAACCAGAGGCACTGAGTGCGTAAGGTATCACTAAAATAGTTATTGTGACCTTGCATGGGGGGTTTTTTGACGTCTCAGAAATTACTTTAAGCTATAAATGTTCAGAAGAATGGTGAAAGGAAGACAAACCATGGAATAAGGCTCTTGGTGCTGTGCACACAGAAGCTTAGGGAAGTACATTCAAGAAAAGATTAGAATCAAATTACATCCCAGTCCAAGTACACTGAAGAGCAAAAGGTTTGTGATCACTGAGGGGTTTACTTAGCCATAAAGGTCCAGTGGCTGGCTGCTGAATTTAAATCAGTTCTGGACCAGTTGTTAGTTACAACATACGGAGTCAGTTACCCGTCTTAAAACTTCGCATAAGACGGAAAGTGAATCTCCTTTCCTTTAAGGCCTCAGGGATTTAATTCGTATCTGAGGTGCTGTTAGTCAGGAGATGAGAATGGTACCTGACTTGCCCATCAGAATATTCTGGTCTGCTTCCATTGAATATCCAACCAGATGATTTCATGGGGCAATAAAGATGTTCCTAACTGGGAAGTTTCCAAGAAGTGTTTGCCTCCTTTCTGCTTTTGATTGACACAATTATTTAACAGAATATAAGTTTACACTTGCTGAAGCTTCACATAAAGTTACATTTTAAGTAAACAAAGCCGAAGAGTACACATGTGATTTCCTTAAAAAGCTCTACCTACCATTGGTACTTGTGAGCAGAATCTGGCTTAGACTTAAAGGATATTAATGACTCAGACCTACATGATCGGGATGAACCCTTTTATGAACTACTGTATGTGAGTTGAATACGAACATGTGAACTGCAGCTCTTTTAGGGCACACTGTAGCATTTTCACTGCTGTACTTCTCTCTCTCCTCTGTTTTGAGAGAGTAAGCAAGGTCTTTGCAGAGCTACTTACAAAATTGTTTTTCTGTTTGCAGCCTTTTTACAAGTCCTCAATTGTAAAACATAACTATGGCTTTTATTTTGTTGCACTTTACTAGATTGCATAAACAATGCACAGTTGCCATTTGGGAGCTGTTGTAGCTAGAATGTTCTGGCTGATCTTACGTTTTTATTTTTAAACTATAGTAAATTTAGCTTCATTTTGACTTATCTAGAGTGAAGAGATTCTTTGCCTTTTCCTCTGACATGTGCATACACACATATACACACATATGTATATCTGCATTTTGGTAACCTGACTCATTGAAGTGTGATGTGAGGGTTCTTACGTATGAATCTTAATTTTCAGAAATCATTGCTTCTCAACAACCTCTTAAGAAATAATTTTCTTAAGAAATAATTAAGAAATAATTATTAAGAAATAATTTTCTTAAGACCCAGATTTGGAGTGGGGATAGTAATACTGCACTTCTGAAGAACTTCAGATCAACATCTGATTATTTCATATTATTAATCTAATAGAAGGCATTGCTTTAGACTGTGACTGTAGACCTAGTGCATGATTAGAAAGGAGATCCAGGGAATGACCTGTAAGGTTGGTGACCAAACATGAGAGAGTATCCATACTCTCGTATCTGAATCAGATATAACTGTGCTTGCTTAGCGGATGAACACTGGAAAAACCTCCCAGGAGGATAAGTGGATATTTATTAATAGTTTAATGTACTTCTCAACAGAGCAGCACTTAATAGGGAATAGTCAATTTTTTTGTATCCTTAAAGAATCAACTCAAAGCTTTACAAATCTTGAAGTACTGCTTTTTTTGTGCAGACAACAGCAGGAGCATCGTTACTGACTAACGCCTCACCTCTGACTCTCATGGCATCACCCCTGTCTGTGACCAGTCAGAACGTGACGTCTGCACCATTGGCTCCTTTTGGGATGCTGGGTGGCCTTGTTCCTGTGACTGTGCCCTTCCAGTTTCCCTTGGAGCTGCTTGGCTTTGGGACAGACACAGCTGGAGCGACAACCACCTCGGGATCTACCTCAGCGGCTTTCCACCACAGCCTAACTCAGAGTGAGTGGGATTAGTTATCACAGTCCCATAAGGAAAGATACATCCTTAAAATGGAAACTGAGAAGGGAAGCAATGAAGTTCTCAGACACTCACGTTTGGTTCTTGGGAATCCCTACAGGAGAGTAAATGTGATTTCTTCTCTGGTAAAAGCTTACTTTACGTAATTACTAAATGTTATAAATCACCTTTGATAAGCTTAACTTCACTGTTATATTCACAGTATATTTTTAGTTTTGAACATGCTTTTCTGAGTTAACTTTTAATACCTTACCTTTAGGAAGGAGAACAGCTTAAAAGTCTCAAAGTCTCTTAAATGTCACAATACAAATAAGAGACTTAATATGCTGATTCCTCAAGATGTTCTTAGCTCAGTAATTGCAGATATCAAACAGCTCTTTTATGAGGAAACCAAGATGGCATTTACTTTTTCTGATTTCTTAAAAACAAATTATTTAGGCTTTTAACCTATATAAATTGTTGGTCCTTCTGCCAAAAGGAATTATATGCAGAGTTGCATCCCAGTAGTGAGGCAGGGTCCTTGCTCTGACTTTTGATTAGCCATATCTGAATAGGTCTGTTTCTGTTGACTTATTCCAGCCATCAGAAAGCTGTCAGGTATTTCATTTTTATTGTGAGGATACATCTTCTGAAGTTTGTGGAAATTAGACTGCTACTGTGGCTACACTAGAAAAACCAGACCTTGTTATTTCACAAAGATCGCCTTTCTCCTCCAGATTTATTTTTTATCTTTGCTCTCCTTTTCTCCTCCCAGACTTACTGAAGAGTTTACAGCCAGGTGCTCAGCATGCAGCGACGCTGTCTCACTCACCTCTGCCTGCTCACTTGCAGCAAGCTTACACAGGTAAAGACATTGTATTTTTTTTATTACTTAATTTTAAATTACCTTAAAAGTCATATTTCTACCCTACACTGAAATAAAATATACAGCAGTAATTAGTTCAAAGAAGACACAACACAGGGATAAACTTTGGCAGCAGCAGGGCCGTACTCTATTGTAGCAGTATTTTTGGATCTGCATGATTGCATTTCCCCCTATTTCTCTTTAGTGTCAGAAACAAAAAAGGTTCAAAAATTCCAGTACTTTATGGTATCAATTCTAGAGACTTAAGTCTGCTAGTTTTGCTAGTGGGGAAAAAGGGAATATTACTTAGTGGACACTAACATGGTTGTTTAGAGGCTGCATAAAGTCTTTTTCCACTCAATTTTCATTTCTCCTTTGAAGGAGAAACTGACCTCCCAGATAAAAGTTTTTTCATGTTTCACATGTGTGAATGGTGTGATGATTTCCTAATGGAGGATCTGCTTTCCCTAGAAATTTCATATTTAATAGGAGTTGCATATTTTGATAGAGAAGAGAAACTTGAAGTAGACTATCCTATTGTTTTGTTTGTAAGTCTTAGATCTGAAAAAGTCAAGCTTTGGAAGGTGCAGTTTAGAGTGTAGTCCTTCCTTTGTCACCTGTGTCTTTGGGGGCCAGGAGAAGGAACGGGAAGGGTGGCAGTGGCTTGGTGGGTGTTCTTCAAGTTGTTCTGGGGGTTCTCAGGACCAAAAAACTAGACAGTGTTTTGGTGTGAAGCTTGACATTTCAGATTTCAACAATGCTATTTCTAATAAATGAACTACAGAGAAAATGCAAAATCTTCCACTCTGTAAAGACAATGTACTTTTGGTGATTCTAAAGCTGAACCTGCCAAATTCCTGACTCTCATGCTGTAAGTTACAAAAACAAAAGTTCACTCATGCTTCTGTCTTCTCTTTATTTTCCTGTCTCTCAACTACAGATGGAGGCCAAAGTAAAGGGGACACTAAGTTACAGCGGAAAAACCAGTGACTTCTGGACAAGCAAGGGAGCTGAAGCAGTTCTGGTTGGCTGACAGAATCTGCCCAGTTGGGAAAGTGCTTATTGTCACAGGGCTGCTGTTTCTGTCGATGTTTACATATTCTGATCCTAAGCACTGTGGTGAGAGGAAGAAGAAAAATAAAATAATACTTGATCAAAGAGAGAAGGAAAAGGAGGACTGGTCCTCCTGGTCATGCAGACTGGTCATAGTTTGATATTGCCTAAAGAAACAACTTTTTTTATCTGCTCTGATTGGCTCTTAAAAGAAATTGATCGTCAAACCCACAGCAGCACCAACATTTTTTGTCTGGGTGAAGTCCAATGAAAAGTGGAAATCATGAGAGGAGCTAGAATAGGTTTCTCCATTCACTGTGTAAGGTGGAATCATTCACTTCATTAGTGCCCAAAGTGCCCAGTGTAAGGTTATGTGTAGGTCCTGAGTGTGCTATACGGTTGTGGACCAAAGGCTATGTAGAATAGAGGTGGTGCTGGGATACTTTGCATTATAATTAAACCTTTACACAAATGCAGTTTCTGATAATGGGCATTTTTCCAGCTTTACAAGGCTGTTTGGCTTTAGGGAGCCTACAGATGTATGCAGTCTCATTAGAGAATTGTCTTCAAAAACAGATCTCCTGGTACATCAAGATGTGAGATACAGACTATTTTTTTTTGGTACAAAAATTCTTATTTAAGGGAGGAAGGGGATGGAAAATTTTTCACTTACATGAAAAGAAAACCCACATTTTATTGGTCAGACTAGCATTTCTTTCCCACATGCGTTTTAAAAGTATGCTCATGTTTCAGTCCTTCCGTTTGTTAAACTTTCTTTTACTGTGCTTTGTGCTTATTTGCTACTGAAATTAAGTTATGTTCCATTCATGTCTTTCATAAACCACAACCAGTTCTCTTCTCATTCTCAGTCTTCATCTTTCATCTAACCCCTCCCAAAAGCCATGCATTATACTGATTTGCTAGTTAAAGAAAGCTGATTGTGACCTATTCCAGAGTCAAGTTAGTGCTGCTTCAGGCATTAGCCAAAGAGGAGTCGTTCAAAAGCGACCAGAGGTGCCTTCTCTTCTGGGGGCTGAATGAGTTGTCTCCAGCATTTCCAGCCCCTGCTGGCCTGGGGAGTGTCTAACCTGAACTCTTCCTTACATGGTAGCACAAGACTGCAAAGCTGGCTCTTTTTTTTGGTTTTCCTTTGATAGCAATACATCAACTGGTTCACGTGTAAGATTAGGAAGTATCCAGCACATGTTGCACTTTCAACACTAGGACAGAACTTTCCTGTTGAGTCCCTTGCGCTGTCAGAGAAAAGGTGAGAATGGCAAAAACTGAAGTATGTCATAGGAGAAAGGAGCAAAGAAAGTAGTATGATGCCTTTCTCCTTCAGCCCTGGAACATTCCTTTGACCAGAGATGCTTAAATTCCTAGTAAATAGTTTTTCCAGTAGTTTGACTTGAGATTGAACCAGAGACCCCTGGTTGTCTCACACTTTTTAGAGAGACTTTGATCCATGAATAATGAAACTTCAATGTTTTTTGCTAGATTATTTTGAGCTTGCAGGTTTCTTTTACATGTGATTTGTTTTTCTTAGATCAGACAAGTTTCTTTTCTATGTAGAGCTCATTTTAATTTTATATAAATATATATACATAAATTTAAAATAATATATATTGTGTATTTAGTATAAAAATGTTGGGTTGAGCTCAGCAATAAATGTTTTTGCACAACACTTCTGTGAAAGACAGATTGAATCAAGGTGCATTAGTTCATTGATTTCACTCCATAGCATCTGCCAATTAAATGCTTTTTTGGTAGCGCTAATGTTTTGTATGTGGCATGTTGATTAGATAAGCTTCCATCTCCATCAAGGTTATTAAGAGTTGAAACATACAGTTATGTAGACCCTGGCATTCTTAATGATGCACAAATTCTGTCAAAATACCATAAACTATTTAGAATGCAAGCTTTATCTGATTTTTTTTTTCTCCCCCTCTTTTCTCAAGAAGGGTTGAAGGAAGACAACTTTTGATTCTTGAGGCCCAGCGGTTCTGGCAGCATGTTAATTCTCCAAACTGTGTCAAACCTGACAGTTTTAACAACACATGTAGCTAAGGGAGTTGTGGCAGTGAGCCATCGGGCAGCAATATATTTGAGAGACCCTGTCCTGAGAGTTCTACCTCTTCTATATTTTCTTCATCAAGGCACCTCATTCAAATTGCCATCTTTTGTCTTCATACTTAATGAAATTCTAGACTGGAGACTTGGAGCCCTGTATAACTACAGCACAAATTCCCTTTCAACATTCCTCTCTTCCAGGAAGTATGCCTCGTCTTGAGTTGAAGAGTACCCTCTCTAAATCTTGAGGGTAGGAGCAGTCCTGCCTCTGTGTCCTACTGAGCTTCTCAGTCTTGGAAAACAAGTAAACTAAGACTTCTTGTGGAAACAGAGCAGGATGCTGAGAATAAAATGACCATACATTGTTTGTGACATTAGTTCAAAAAACCTCCCAGTAGGTAACTGCAGTCATGAGGCTCCTGAGTTTCTTTGCAATGAGCAACATAGGGAGTGTAGACTCTTAAATTGCTGTTCCCTGTTCTCCGTGGTTAGACCTAGCAATGCCAAGTCAAAGGAAATAATAGGGTGATTCCCAGAGGCATCTGCAGGTAACATAGGATGGGGAAGGAAAAGAGAAAGATTGCTGCAGCGTCCAAATGCAAAATTAGGTTAATGGTTTACTATTTTCTGCACAGCAACTCTTCTGAAGACATTTACCCCCAGGTTTTTACTACTTTTTAAGGGCCTTTGTTAATAAATGAACTGTAGTTGTACATATTAAAAAAACCCCTCAGTATTCACAAGCAATAAGAAAGCCAAGTATAGCTGTCTTTTCCAGGCAGCAGGGCTGAACTTGGTTTGGGGACCGTATGTGAGCGAACATATAAAGCTCTCTGAAAGCCCCAAACAAATGCGAGCAATAACTTCAAGCATTGGTTTTAGATGCTAAAACCGTCTGGGTAGTGTTTTCTGCTACATGATCCAAAGTCCCTAAAGTCATTGTAGCTATTTTAAATCCTCAGAGACACTTGAAAAGAAAGAAGGCAGGCTAAATGAAAGATCAGAGTTTCCTGATACTTGGGAGTAGAACTGCAGTGTTCTCCCGCTCGGAGATGGAAATGGCCTAAGTCACTTTGTCCAGCCTTCTCTGTTGATTTGAGAGACATGACTAAATACTGATCAACTAAGTCACAAGTGTGGATGCTGTGGGTTTCACATCTGTTTTCTGCTAATCAGAAGTAACTTTTAATTACTTGGGTTCTGCTTTTTGTTTGAATCTGATCAAAGTTGTCTGATGCACAGATTTAGGGGTGGACAGGTGTTAAGAGCCTGTTCCTTCCTGCAGTCCCATCACCTGACCCTTCCTCCACACTCCTTCTCCACTTGGTGCAAGACCCTTGAGGACCTGAAAACAGAGAAATCTTGCAACTCTCCCAAACTGCCATCAGTTGTGCGAACCAGTAACCCTCTGGGAGTCGTCTTGGACTCCAACTACTTTATTGCATTTGCTGCTACATTTGTAAAATGAACTTTTGGCTGTATTTATTAGCAAATTTTAATCTAGTTTACAGGTGGTGTTTTTTTGTTTGTTTTCTCTTGATTAGTTTTTGCCCACAGATGGATTAGAAACATTGGGGTGTTTGGGTTGATGGGTTTTGTGTTTTGTTTTGGTTTTGACTGAATTGGTGAAAGCACAGTGGTCCCTCATCTGCTTTTGTTTTGATGATTTTTTTTTAAGATGGCATTGCAGGGAAAACCTACAGCCAAGCCAAACCGTGGAAGGGTTCCCCTCACATCAGCTTTTCATCTTTTGATGAACTGGGGAGAAATAATTCAAGGGACGCTTGCTTTTTGTTTGGGGTTGTTTTGGTTTTGTTGGAGGGGGGGTGGTTTATTCATAAAATGAACCAGAAGGTAAAAGCAGTAGGTAAATGACTGATTAATTAACACTTTATGCAATTTTAATTTTATAGAAATTTAAAAAAAAGGTTGGTAGATTTTGGTCCAAGCTCCGATGAAATGGCTGTTGCCCTCCATGACTTACTTGATTCAGGCCTTTGTCCTTTGTTTAAGTGCCTTTTTTTTAATTTTATTTCCCTTCCCTCTTTAAACTTTTTCTCAGAGATCCTGAAGTGCTGGAAAGCATTTTAGAGGAAAATCTTAAGCTTGCCAAGATGGCTTTATGCTGTTACACTATTTTTTTCCTTTTTGTAGAGAAAGAAAAAACCAACCAAGTGTGTAATGTGTGTAACTTCATCACTGCTGTACCATGGCATTGGTTCTGTGTGCTTGTGCATTCTTTCTCTCTCACACATGCACACACACAGAGCAATATTCCTGAAACCTGTTCATCCTTCTACATTCTCCTGGGTCTGTCAGACGCTACTTAAAATGGAATGTTTGTGCAAAGATGGCAGTACAATAAAAGTGTGTGCATGAGTGTGTGTAAATGTGTGTAAGAGAAAGGAAGGGGCTAGCAGGAATGAAACTTCTTGCATTTTTCTCTGAAGGTTTTAAATTTGTTTCTTCATTAAGTCATGAGTAAAAACATTACGGGCCCTGTCTGGCAACCTTATTAACTACTGGACCATTTCACACAATTACTGAGGAAAAGATGTGTAGCTGGCAGCCCCAAGGACATGTGGGGGGAAATAAAATAGCAGCTTGAAACATGTTTGAGTTGAGATGAACTGCAAGGAATCTTGTGTACAGCTTAGTCACCTGCTTGACACCGGTTAGTCAAAGGATTCTCACACTTACCAAAGTTAGCCCTTTCCACCATATAAGAAGGAATTTAGTAAAACCTGCAAGAGTGCAGCTGCTAATTGAATTTAAAGGTGGCTATGCTTCACATGCTGCTAAGTTCCTCACCATGAAGTACTTTTCTAGTTGTACTTTTTCTTAATTTATTGAAATTTCAGTAATGGTTTGTTCTGTTACAACAAACAGTAAATTCATGTGTTAGCTGCAGGTGAACCCTCATAAGTGTCTGTGCTTGTTTCCCTGTTCTCTGACAAAATTAGCTATCTGCAATGGATGACCTAGTGATTTTAACAGCTTTGTGCTGAGGATCTATCTAACTTAGGATTATTATAAACATGAATACCTGAAATTAGCAATTCACTTGTTGACCAAGTGCTAAACTTAAGGCAACATGTGTATTTATCACTAGACTGTTCTAGTTCTGTGATGTGCTTCCCCCGGGGAAGATCTAATGTTGAGCTGCAATATGAAAAGGAAGCATTTATTTTACAGAATGGGAATGGAATGAAGAGTCCATGGGTGGAGAACCAGTCTGGAAAACAAAGTATGATACCAAATACAATGTGTTCCTGTGGCAGAGAATATCCTAACTCAGTTCTTGGCTTGTATTCACATGTTAATAAACCCATTATGTAAAGTAGACCATAGTTGGATTTCTCCTACCAATGTAATAGTGCCAGTCAAAGATAGGACGATTGCTGGTAGCTCAGCCAGTTGGAGTGATGGTTGAGGGTGCTGCTTAATCTGTTTTAGGTGCATCAGTGAAGTTACTTCAGTGGAGTTTGCCACATGCTCTTTATCCTAGGTTGATCTGTGGGATTCTACAACTGGAGATGATGGCTGAGTGTTGCAGTCTTTTTTAACAAATGCAGCTGCTGTGAAAATCTATGTCTACTGCTTAAAAAAATCACTGCCAGAATAAGCAGCCAGAAGTATGCTTACTGGGCCACTGGAAGGATGACCATTGTGTAGGGGAATGTTTTGTTTGTGGAAACTTCTGCTGTGGCTTCATCATCCTTTTCTATGACCTGGTGATCCCTTGCTGCTGTAATAGCCTTTTGGGTCTGTAGAAAGCCCTGTTGCTGCTGAGTTATGCTGAGAGATCAACATAGAGATCAAAATAGCCTGGAACTGGCCCAAAACTGGGGAAGTACAAAGATTGTTTCACAGCTGGTTTTGCACACTCATAAATGAAACTGTGCTAATCTTGTAGTCAGTGATATGTCTGTATTTTGTAGCCATTTTTGACAGCTATAATTCTACAGAGCAACTCTGGGGAAGAAAAAACAACCACCACCATGTTTTGTATCTAGAAGTGTATTTCAGTCTCTTCCCTTGCTGTCATCTCCTGCTTAAATAACATCCATTAACTAGTACATTTTTCTTCATGATTAATTCTGAGCAAGCTGTGTTCACTGTATTTGACTCCTATCATGTGCAATGCTAAAAGGGTTTTTCATGTTTGTTTTTAGTTTTTCTTCCTAGCAATGTGTGCAGAAGCGTTTTATTGAGAGAGAGTCATGTTTGCTACTGTCTAGTTCCAAGAGACAAAGAGCAGGAGAGAACCAACCAAAAACCAGTCAGGAGGTGCCACCATTGTAGGCCAAACTGTGTCGCTGCTGAGGCAGCCAGAGCTACTTTGAGACTTAGCAGATTTCGCCCGAGGAGTGGGGGAAGAAACTTTCTTGTGTTCTCAGCTTTTTCCAGATAAAGCCTTAGTTTCATTAGTAGTCACTAATATCAACTATGCAGATAAGTATACGTGTTTCAGTGTTACATGCAGTCCTTTCCCCAGCTATCCCCTGAACACATACTGAAATTTTACCCAAAGAAAATGGAATATTTTTGAATGTCTGTACCGCAGAACTTTTTTCTAATGTTAAAAAAAAATTGTATTTTAAAAAAGAAACCCTTTCCCTGATGCAACATGTCGTGTCAAGTGTCATGAAGTTGCTTTGAGAGGGAAGCTAAAATCACCTCTTGTGACAGGTTTTAGTCTGAGAGTTTTTTAGAATATTCAGCTCTCACAATTGGTTTAAGAAGCCGCAACAATGTTTGTTGATGTACAGATTGGATTTGAGGAGAAACTAATGAGGCATCCTGGGTTTCTTTCCAGCATCAGAAGTGAATTAAATCAATTTCTCACTGAAATGAAGTTGCTTCTAAACAAGGGGAGTTATCAGCTAAGTAAAAGCTAAATCACAATCCCCAGGTATTTCTCACTGGTCTTTTAGTCTTGTTGTATGTAACTACAAATAACAATTTAGCTCAGAGATGAGACCTGTAGTGTGTGTTTTATTGCCGGTGATTCCATCATGTAGCAGTTAGTACCATGTTCTTGCATAGTTCTCAAGATCTGTATTGGAAATAGATGGAGAAATTTTATTTTTGGACTACTGTTTAAAAAAAAACAAAACAAAACCAACAAAATTAACTACTACTTTTTACCCCCCAAAGTCTACTGAGCAGTGCTATATTTTAGCAGTTAAACTAGTACCCTTGTTACGTGATTTGTCTCTTGTCTTCTTTTACTAAGGGTTAGAAGCATTTAATGAGTAATCCTTAAAATGTTGGCATTCTCTAGCTTAAGATCAGGTGTTTGTAATAAAAGGGCATCTCTGATGATAACTTCTGATGATACAAAATCTCTGTGTTCAGAATATTTCATCAGGAAAAAAACAGGTGTGGGTACAAGTCCCTTTGGTTCTGCCTGACAAAGAGGCTCAGTGAAGAAGAATGCCCTGCACAGCTAATGACACTGGGAGCCATCCCCTCAACAGCAGTTTGGCCTCCAGATCCTTTGTTTGGTGTCACTTCTAGTATAGAAATACTTTAGCAAGTTTGGCTGTAGCCAGCTTAACTCTACCTGACTTACTGTGATCCCCAGATAATGAAGGGCTGAGAAACCGTTTTGCTGCCTTTCACTGGGGAGTTCAGAACAAAAGGCTGGCCGATGGGGCTTTGGTTTTTTATAAACGAGTGTTAAATCACAGCTAGAATTGTTTGCGTTCCTCGACTTTATGAATACACAGTTACTACGAGATGGCAGACCTGTTTTGAGTTGGTGATTCCTGTGATGCTTTACTCAGTCCTTCGTGAATTTGTACAAGATCACCTTCCTCCTTTTAACACTCGCACATTTCAGATCACAGGGCTTAGTGATGGAGAGAGGATCCCAACAGCCTTGTGCTTACTCGATGAACTTTCCAGGGAAACTGCCCCATGAAATGCTCCCCTCTTATGACAACAAGCCTGAACAACCAAATGCAGCTACCTTTGAGTGGTTAGCACTACTTTCATTTGGAATCTTTAGGGAGGTGTGTTCCATAACTTCAAGGGATACTGTGGTTTTAAATGTGTGCTTTCTTTCCTCTCTCCTTATAAAACTGGACCTGAACACAAGTGTTGAGTTGTTGGGGGTTTTTTTGTAATAATCTCAGGACCTGAAAGATTGTAGCATTTAGTGTGTCTTAAAAATGATGTACTGTACCAGCCATGGATTTTGTAAATACACCTGTCTCCCTTTTTTGTATTTTAATTTTTTAAAAGTGTGTAAGGCTCTTTGTCAGAGGAACTGGTGCCTGCTTTATCTCCATCCTGAACTGAGGTAGGAAAAGGAAGAAGCTGCTGCCACAAAAGCCTTCGTCAGTTCCAAACGCGTTTATTGTTCTGGTCAGTTTAATGGCTTAGTCTTTTGTTAGCTGGGAATGCCGGTTTGTTCCCTGCACGTTCCCAGTTGTGCGTAGGAGAGCCCTATCAGGGAGGCTAATTTTAACTCTTCTGTGTGACTACTTGATATTTTCACTCCTTCCAGGTACTCAGGTTTGCTATCCCTGAGCAGTCCAATGCTTTCAGAGGTCAGGACTATTGGCCCTCTGCAAGAATAACTGGAGAGCATTTCATTTTATCAGTGCTTTGACCCAAACACGGTAATGGGGTTTGCATCCTGCACCTTGCAGGTACCGCTGCCTTCATCTGTTCCGGAAGGGAGTTACCCTTTTCTGCTTTCCTGAAAGGAGTGCAAAGCTTTTTTTTGGCAGCAGACTTTGCTCTGGGATCCACCCTTGCCGGCAGACCCCTGTTCTGCAGTAGGAGCCTTACTCAATTCGGCGTAGCTGTTCCCTGTCCCTGACCGCGACAGGCTTTTTCATGAGTGTACTTTTCTTTTTTTTATGTGTCACGTGTCTGTGCTGTATTAAATAAAGAGGAATGTACATATTAGCACTGTCTCTGTGATTTTTCACAAAACTAAAGCTGTAAAAAGGTTTCTCTTGAAGGGTGGGCCCATGGGGCTTTTCGTCGAGCCTTTCGCTGTTTCGGGGATGGGGCGGGTGTGAGAAGCAGCGCTCTGGCACTGCCCGAGGGTGGGCGCAGGACCCGTCGGTCGGAGGTGCGGCCCCGCAGCCGTCTCCAGCCCCGCTCCCGGCCCCGCAGCCCGGGCCTGGCTCCCGGCGGGGGCCGCTTGGGCTGTTTCATGAAAGACGAAGGGGCGGAACGAGAGAAGTAAGTGCGCGACAACCCTTCTCCCGCGGCAGCCCCAGTGGCCTAATGGATAAGGCATTGGCCTCCTAAGCCAGGGATTGTGGGTTCGAGTCCCATCTGGGGTGGATGTGTTTTTTTTTCTCCGGTGCCCGTGCGCCGCCACTGCCGCGGGGCTGCGGCTCCCGGGGCTGTGCTGGGCGGCCCCCGCTGGCGCTAAAGGGGGCGCAGACCCTTTTAGACAGCAGACCCCGGCACTCGCAGGGGCGCGGCCGCG